>CAJNOL010000116.1:0-80112 GCA_905250125.1 Rotaria sordida
AAGGAAATAACTCTTTAATTAAATGTTATATAAACGATAATAAAATATTATTCATGAAAAATGTTTTTTTCCATTTTTCTAGAAATTAAACCAACAATCATTACTGATCTCGAAGGAAGAACAGTTCAAAAAGGTGAACCATGTGAATTAACAATAATAGCTGAAGGTAAACCTCAACCACAATGTAAATGGACATTTAATAATCAAGATTTAACATTAATTCCTGGTGAAATTGAATCTATAATTGATGAAAATGATAAACGTATATATCATTTACGAATTCATTCAACTCAACCAAAACATATTGGTGAATATTCATGTACATTATCAAATGGTGGTGGAAGTGTTAAATCTAAAAAAGTGAAAGTAACATGTGAAAAATCTCCACAATTTCCATCTGAATTTGGTAAAACAGTTAAAGCTATTCAAGGTGATGATACAAGAATTGAAAGTTCAATTGATGCTTATCCATTACCACAATTTACATGGTAAATAAAACGGAAAAAATATTTTTTTTTTTCGAATCATTTTTATTTTGTGATTTTAGGAGTCGGGCGTCGAATGATAAAACATTATCAGATAAAGATGAAAATTATTCAATTGCATTTGATACTGATCAAAATGCATCAATATTATTAATAAAACAAGTTAAGAAAGCTGAACATGAAGATGAATATATATGTCGTGCAACAAACGAATTTGGTTCAGCTACAATGCGTACTAAATTACTTGTTCTTATTCGACCTTATTTTATTGAACAATTAAAAGATGCACAATGTCATGAATTTGTTGAACAATATGCTATTGAATATCAAGCTGAAGGTTTTCCTGAACCAACAATACAATGGACAAGAAATAATGAAATAATATCATCAACATCAAATGAATTTCGTATTGAAAAAAATCGTTTAGTTATATTAGAAACTAAATTAGAACATACAGGAACATATGCTGTTAAATTAACAAATGAAGTTGGTGAAATTGAATCATCTATGCAGTTAACAGTAACAGAAAGACCTATTGAAGTTGGTAAACATCTTGTTGATACAATTGGTATTGAAAAAGATCAAATTACATTTGAATGTGTATTTACAAAACCAATTGAAAATGTTAAATGGCTTAAAAATGGTATTGAATTACCAGATGATGCACGTTTTATACGTAAAGGTGAACCAAATCAACGTTATTTTCAATTAGAAATTCATTCATTAACACTTGATGATACAGGAGAATATTCTTGTATATATACTGAAACAATTAATTCAAAAGCAATGTTAACAGTTAATGAATTACCAATTGATTTTGAAAAACCATTATCAAATCAATCATTAACCGAATATGATACATTAACACTTGAATGTATTGTAACAAAACCAAATAAGCAAGTTAAATGGTTTTTTGATAATCAAGAATTAAAACCAGATGATCGATGTCGATTTGAAACAGAAGATAAAATTCATCGATTAATTATTAGTAATGTATCACCAAATGATGAAGGAAATTATGATGTTATTACAGAAAGTGATAGAAAGAGTTCAGCATTTATTAGTGTTAAAGGTAAGTTTAACAAAATTCTAATCAAATACGAGACGATTTTAAAACTATTGACTCTTTCATTTCACATTTAATTAAATCTAATTATTTAAGTAATTAAAATGTAATCAGCAAACAACTCTCTAACTCTATGACGAAAATGTCCAAGAATTTTAAGATAGATTCCATGCTATAAATTGTTTTGTTATCAGCCCGAGATGTCCAAGAAGATTTTGCATTCCTATATTCATACCCAGTCACGTCACTACCAATGAATAAACTCAATTTTTTGAAAAAACCTAAGCATGTTCAGAAAAAAATCTTGTAGCTTGAAGGCTCCTCTGCAAAATGTCTCATGTAGTTTTCAAAAACACTTTTTGAACGCGTAGTGATTTTAAAATGGAGATCACATTCATTTTGTTGTTTTACGTCGCCAACACTAAGTTTTCAATAATAACTGAGTGGGACAAAGATCTATGGGGTTGAGGTTTTCAGATTATTTAGAATGATTCAACATACATTTCATAGATAAAAATGAGCTAAAACACATCGATGGATAGTTATAGACATTGCACTAAATTTCACAACAATATACATTGATCCCCTTGAGATTCTGTTCAAAATCGACTTTCGAATTCAAACTTTATATAAGTTAGATTCTCTTATGCGAAAAAGTAAACGGTAGGCTTATGTTTACATCTCAGTATAGGAGAAACTAGAAAGTCTGATCCTTTTGAATGACTTTATTTTTTTTTTTGAAAAACTTATTAAAATGGTAGGAAAACAATAACCAATGGATATAAATCTTTTTGCAAATCATCATATATTACTTAGTAAAGATTTTGTCAATTTAAAACTTTTTATAGAATCTCTAACAGTATCTTGTTAATAACATGCTTTTAGATTTTTTTATCATAAAACGAAATTATGAGTTTTTTTTTTGTTATCTTTAGAAATTCCTGTTGAATTTATTCGTCCATTAACTGATGTTGATATACAAGAACGTGCATCAGAATTAATTCTTGAATGTGAATTAAATAAATCTGTTCATGTTGAATGGTATCGTTTTTCAACACAATTAACATCTTTTACTGATGAACAACGTATATTCCTTGAACATAATGATCTTGTACATCGTTTAATTATAAAAAATATTCAAATGGATGATCAAGGTACATATACATGTCTTTATCCATCACAACATGTTGATTCATCATGTAAAGTACATGTTAATGAATTACCATTAGCTATTGTACAAAATTTGAATGATGAATATTTAATAACTGAAAATGATGATTTAATATTAAATATTGAATTAAATAAAATAAGTTTCTTAAAGTATGAATGGCTTAAAGATGGTACTCCTATTGAAAATAATGAACGTAATAAAATGATTGTTCAAGGTGAAAAATATCAATTAAAATTATTTGATGTTAAACTTAATGATCAAGGAAAATATACATTTCGTATAAATGAAGCTAATCTTGAAACAAATACAAATATTAAAATAAATGAATTACCTATTTATTTTACACGTCCTTTAAAAGATCTATCAACAATTATGGAAAATACATCTGATTATCGTTTTGATTGTGAAATAAATAAAGAAAATAAAATTGCACAATGGTTTAAAGATGATGAACAACAAGCATTAGTTTCAAATGATGAAATCAAAATAGAATCTCGTGGACGTATACATGCATTAGTTTTTAATTCAGTAAAATTAACATATGCAGGAAAATATACATGTCAATTTACCGAAGATATTAAATCAATTGGTACACTTCAAGTTGAAGGTAATTTATAAGAAAAAAAAGAAGAATTTTATACATGAAAAATTTTTCTATTTGAATTTTTAATAGATGCTCCGACTGGATTTGAAGTTGGTTTAGAAAATACAACAGTTATTGAAGATGAACCACTTACATTAGAATGTATTCTTACAAAAGATCGACCTGATGATGAAGTCATTTGGTCATTTAATGGTGATCGATTAATTATCGATAATGAACGTATTAAAACATCAAAAGTTGGTCCAATTATTAAATTAATTATAGATGAATGTCAATTAGCTGATGAAGGACGTTATCAAGCAGAAATTAATAATAAAACAAGCAAAGCTATTGTTACTGTTAAAGGTACAAATATCAAATAAAAAAATTTTTTCAACTAGAATTCTTAATGATAGATCAACAAGAGATTCCTATTACTAAATTTACGAATAATTTAATCGAATTTTTCAAAATCTTAATTGTTTCTTGTCGGATGTAGAAGTTGACAAGTTTAGTTCTGGTTCGAATCTGAGGAACTGTTGAAAACGTTCTCTTATCTAAACTAATCTATTCGAATAGTTCACTTCTGATTACAAAAACAGTTCTTTTGATAGAGAAACTGATCTATCTCAATAGTTTAGCTCATGGATCTAATCTGCCCGAAATATTTTTCGAAATAGCACTTCCGGGTATATAAAAACCTTTATTCTATTATTGAAATACCCTTTTAAAAACAAAAACGTAATTTTTCGGACAGCTCAGTTCCAAGAACCGAACCGTTTGAACAGATATTGTGATAGGATTTGATATGCTCGAGTTAGAGATGTACGGAACCAGTAGAGTCCATCGAATCCGACCAGAATCCGATGGGTTCTTCTCACAAAAGATTAATCAATCAGGTTCGAATCCAAAATTTTGATCGACCGGATCCAAGTCCAATAAATTTTAATCAGTCGAGTCCAAGTCCAAAAATTCTTGGACTCGATGGGCTCTATGGACCAGTCTTGATTCTGGCCACTGGGATCGGGACCGAAACTAAAAAAAAACTTGGTCCTGTACATCTTTAGTTCGAGTAGTTCTTTCGTTTATTTGATCTGAACTTTGAACTGAGAGCTGTTCGATTCCTAGTTCTATAGCTCCTATAGATATTATTCTATAAAAAGTTTAGTTCTTTTGAATTATAAGACATGTAAAATCTAATTCTATATCAAACGAAAGTTTATCTATCGTTGATTTCAAAATAATAAACCAATGTTTGCTATGAAAATTAGTTTGTTGTTGTTCGAATACATACACCAAATCACATCCGAAAAAAGAAAGATTAACATCATCGGATTGATTTATATTCGTCACAGATGAATGGAAGATTTTTGAAGTGATGAAAGAATCTTTCAAAACGTAATTTGTTCTTGGTTAGAGTGATTGTATTTATTTCTTATTGCAACTAAGGATAGTTCTAAATGATAAATACTTAACAGATTTGATTCAAAACTTTGTTGTGTATATTGGGAATGATTAAGTTGATGCTCCAGAAAATACAAATTAATAATTTTTATTTTTTGTTTCTAGAGAAAAAACTTCAATTTACCCGTCCATTAAAAGATATCGAAGTCGATGAATGGTCACAATGTATTCTTGAATGTGAACTTAATAAACGTAATATTGAATGTCGTTGGTATAAAGATACATTGGAACTATATCCAAATGATCATTATCAATTTGAAGTTGATAATAAAATTCAACGTTTAATTATAAATCGTCTTGAATTAGATGATACAGCTATATATGGTTGTGTTTGTCGACAAGAAAAAACGTCCGGACAATTAACTGTTAAAGAATTACCTTATGAATTTATTCGTCCATTAGATGAAACTGTAACTATTGTAGAAAAACAACAATTAGTACTTGAATGTGAAACAAATAAACCATTAAGAGATAATTTAGCTATATGGACGCGTAATGGACAAGTTTTAACACATAGTCCTCTGGATGGTGTACTTATTAAAACACTTGATAAAGTTCATACATTAACAATATATGAATGTAAAATGAAAGATGATGGACAATATGCATGTACAATAAAACAAGCAAGTACAACATGTCAAGTGAAGATGAAAGGTAAATTTAATTTGAATTCGGTTTTTTTGTTTGTAAATTTTTAAGTTTTTATTCTCTCTTTTTTTGTTTAGAAGCACCAGTTGAATTTATTCGTTCACTTGAAGATTTAACAGTAACAGAAGGTCAACCATTAAAATTAAGTTGTACATTAAGTAAAGACAATTGTCAAGTTATATGGTTGAAAGATGATGAAGAAATCAAAACAGGTGGAGAAGAAGAAGAGAGTCGATTTATAGCAACAAATGATGGACGATTTTATCGATTAGAAATAAAAGAATCAAAAATGTCTGATGCTGGAAATTATACTATTAAAGTTGAAGATAAACAACAATCATGTCAAGTTGTTGTTACTGGTAAATTACATATTCTTTTTTATTTTTAATTTTTAATTCTCTTTTGTTGTTTGTTTTTTTCTCATTTAACAGAAGCTCCAATTGATATAATTATTCCATTAAGTGATAAAAATTGTATTGAAGGTACGCCGGAATTTTCTGAATTCTATGTTGAATTAAATAAACCAAATATCAATCTGGTTTGGAAATGTGATGATGAACCAATTGATTTTAATAATTCAAAATATTCGACACTTAATGAAAAAACAAAATATACATTAATTATTCGTAATATTGAATTATCTGATGAAAAAACATATTCATGCCAAGTTAGTAGTGGTACATCATCACGTGTTAGATCTTCAGCACAATTAACTGTTGATGAATTACCACCAGAATTTGTTTTAACTACACCATTACAAGATCGTGAATGTTTTGAAGATGAAAATGTTGAATTTGAATGTGAATTAAATAAATCAAAATGGAAAAAAACCGGACAAACAATTATTTGTAAATGGTTTCGTAATGTTGATCGAGAATTACGATCAACAGTTAAATATTCTATTGAACGTTCAGGACCAATACAAAAATTAATTATTCATAATGCACAATTTGAAGATGAAGCAGAATATCGTTGTGTTATTATGGATAAATTTGTTAGTGCAAAACTTACTGTGAAAGGTAAATTTATTTTTTTGCTTTATATATTATCACTTAGAAAAAAAAAAGAAGTTTTTATTCGACTATAGTAGGACTTGACTCGGAGAGTATTGATCACATCTTTAGGTGGGGAGGGGAGCTCAAGTAGAACTCAACCATTCGTAGGGAAGAGGATCTGAGATCCATCTGGTTACGCCAATAGAATCAAATCATCCAATATTTCTCTCATTGTTGTGAAATGTATTTCTATCAGAGATGTTCATGGGAATGCGATGGCATCAACGGCACTTTTTTTAAAAATCGCCGCGACGCGGAGGCTATTTCAAAAATATCATCGGCGACAGCGGCACTGAGCCTTGCCTCTTCTAGGACTGCAGTAGATTTCTAGCGGCGATGGACATCTGTGATCTCTATGAAAAATAGAAGAGCGATGTGATTGACAAAATCTTTTGATCAACATATTTAATAAGAAATGTATTTTTGTTTTCAGTTTCAAAAAACTTTCCTAAAAGCTTTCATAATAGACGTATCGTTTTCGTATTAGGATTAATTAATGCTAGCATCTTTGCATTAATTAATTCTGATGTCAAATAATTCTCAAAACATTAGTGTTAATTTGAATACAAATACTTAAGCATGAGAATTAGTATTAATTAATGCAAATGTTGATTCTAATACAACAATCATAGTTCATAATTTTTGGATAAGATTTTTCACTGATAATAAATAAAGTAAATGGAATAAATATTTTTCTTTCAGAAGAAAAAAATCATGCACTCTCAAAATTGATGAATTATAGTCTTACGATGAAATTTATCTTAAGTTTAGTCATCGTAACGAGTTTTAAATCAGTTTTGACTCATCATGTAGATTATTCTATAGTAGAGCATGTTAGATTCTACTTCGAGAGCCAAAGTCAATTCTTATAAGATCATCATTAAGGTTGCTTGAGAAGTATTTAGTATGTGTTAATCACTGAATATAAATAATCGAGAAAAACAAGCATCTCGTAGTTTTGGAGCGACTAACCAGTTCCAATTAGAAATTTTTTTTAAGAGTACAGTTCAGATCTGTATCTGACAAACTCTCTACTGATATAACCTCAATTTCACAGAATTCGACCATTAAAAACTTTATTTCTTTGTTTAGAAATTCCTGTAACATTTACTCAATTACTCGAAGATATTAAAACAATTGAACGTGAAACAGTTATATTTCAATGTGAAGTATCTAAAACACAATCAACACGTACAGAAACTGAAATACCAATACAATGGTATCGTGATGGTGTTAAAATAGTTGGTGGTGGTCGATTTGAAATTTCTAAATCATCCGGCAATAAACGACAAACATTAAAAATCATTAATGCTAGTTTAACTGATACAGGTGAATATGCATGTACAGCTGGTACAGATCAAATTCGTACAGTTGCTAATTTAATTGTTGGTGATCTTGATGTTGAATTTCTTCAAACATTACAAGATCGTACTATTCTTGAAGATCAAACATTAATACTTGAATGTATTGTTAATCGTACAGATAAACCAATATCATGGTATTTTAATGATCAACAAATTCATTCAGGTACAAAATATGATATTAGTCGTGAAAAAAATAAACTACGTTTAATTGTTAAAAATGTTACTGCTGATAATGAAGGACAATATAGATGTTGTGTAGCAAATGTTAAAACACAATGTCAAATTATTGTTGATGAAGAAAAAGTTCGTTTTACAGAACGTTTAACTGATGTTGGAGTTAAAGAAGGTGATGCAGCAAAATTTCAATGTTCAGTTTCAAAATTAAATTATATTAAAGCTAAACGTGATATTGATTTTAAATGGTTACATAATGGAAAATTAATTGATGAAATTCATGATAAAGAAAAATATGCAATTGAATTTGATAAAACAAATAAAATATTAAAATTAACAATAAATGATGTACGTAATGAAGATATTGGTATAATAACATGTCAAGCTGATGATGTTACAACAATAGGAAAATTAATTGTTGAAGAAATACCAATTTATTTTGTACGTAAACCAGAAGATCAAATATTAACTGAATTGCCAAATATTTGTTCATTTGAATGTGAATTAAATCGACCTGGTGTACAAGTTAAATGGTTACATAATAAAAAGGAATTAGATTATATGAAAGATAAAATTGAATTTCATAATACAGATACAATTTATCGTTTAAAATTATTACAAATTGATATTGATGATCAAGGTGAATATGTATGTGTAGCACGTGATAAAAAAGCACAAGCATTTTTAAAATTACAAGTACCACCTAAAATTCATTCATTTCAAACAAATTCAAAATTAATTAAACATGATCAACCATTGGTTATTGATATTTTATATCATGGATGGCCAGAACCAACTATTGAATGGAATAAAATAAATAATAAAATCAAAAATAAATTACTTAAACCTGGACATATACAAATGTCAATTGATAATACAAATCGAAATGATTCTGGTTTATATGAAATAACACTTAAAAATGATTATGGACAAGATCAAAGAAATGGTACTATTGAAATACTTGATAGACCAAGTAAACCAAAAAATTTAATTGTTAAATTATTGGATGTTGGTGAATGTGAATTAACATGGGAAGAACCAGATGATGATGGTGGTTCACCATTAACTGGTTATTGTATTGAAAAATGTGAAGAACGACGTGCTGCATCATGGGATGAAGTTTGTGTTATGAGTATTGAAGAAAGAAAAACAATTGTTAATAAATTACTTGATGGTGCTAAATATCGTTTTCGTGTTAGTGCAGAAAATAAATATGGTCGATCAGAACCATGTGAATATACTGAACCAATACTTGTTAAGAGTCCATTTGGTAAGATATTATTTTTGAAAAATTTAAGCCTTGGTTTTTTTTTGAGATTTATCAAAGATGTAAACCGATGTGCCGATCATCGATGGCGGAACGAAATTTCCCGATGATTCTTTTGAAAATTTTCTTTATATCGAGAGATTTTGAAATGGATTTGATATTAGTAGAATACGCTCTAATTCACTTCAACCATTGTTCGACTCGAAGAGATTTTTCAAATTGAAAAAATAATTAAATTTTCCATTCATAAAATTTTTGAAGCTACTCTAATTCAGACTTGAAGTGAACCAAGAGGAAAACGACGTACTCTGGTACTCCCAGAGTACACGGAGTCCACTGGAGTACATAGAGTCTAGTGGAGTACAGAGTCCAACGAGAATAAACCAAGGAGAAACGATGTAATCCAGTACTTCCCCACTGTCAGGACTTCTTGTACTCCGTAGACTCTGCGGACTCTGGAGGTACAGTGGGAGTCCAGCAAGTACAACAGTACTTCGTTTTCCTACGTATTCCTTGTACTCTCGGAGTTCACAGAGTTCATGGAGTCTAGTTGGAGTACATGGACTCTGCGGAGTACACGAGTACGTAGTTTTCCCCTTGACTTATCTAATCTTCGAAATTTTCGATGTCTTACACTCAAAAAAAAAAAAAAAAGCACCGTCAAAGTACTCTAGGAAATTTCTTTATTGTTGAATTTTCTATATTGATCAAGAAAGAAATTCTAAAAATTTCTATATCTAGATTGTCCATCTACACCGGAAGCTCCAAATGTTGATGAAATCTTTGCAACAACATGTCGTATACAATGGACACCACCATCTAGTGATGGTGGAACACCATTAACAGGTTATATTGTTGAACGTCGTTTACAAGGAGCTGCACGTTGGTCAAAAGTAACAAAATTAATCATTCCATCAGATACAACACAAATTAAAGCTGAAGAACTTATTGAAGGAAGTGAATATGAATTTAGAGTAATTGCTTGTAATAAAGTTGGTCAATCAGAACCAAGTGCTCCATCAAGGACTATTGTTGCTAAAAATCCATTTGGTATGTCATATGATTTTTCAAAAAAAAAAACAAAACGAAAATAATTATTTAGATAAACCTGGTGCACCTTTTGATTTAACTATAAATGCAATTGGTAATGAATGGATTGAATTAAGTTGGCAACCACCAATTAAAGATGGTGGTTCACCCATAACAGGTTATGTTATCGAACGACGAACTGCTTCAAATTATAAATGGCATGTAAGTTAAATTAACTTTTTCTTTTTTTTTGTTTTCTATTTTCTTATTTTCATAAGGCTCCAACTGAACCGTTTGAAGGCACAACAAAAAAATTACATTCATTACATACAGGACATAAATATGAATTTCGTGTTCGAGCTCAAAATTTAGCTGGTCTTGGTGAACCATCCAATCCTACAAAAGAAACTGAAATACGAGAACCAATTATTGGTGAAAAACCAAAATTTATTCAAGAACTTGAACCTATTACAGTCATTAGTGGACGACCTGTTACATTAACAGCTCGTGTTAAAGGTGATCCAACACCTAAATTTAAATGGTAAGTCTAATAAAAAATATATGAATTATTTTTGAATAATTATAAAATTTTAGGTCGAAAAATGATCGTCCAATTGTACAAGATGATCGTATAAAATTTGATGTTACTGGTGACACAGTTAAATTAATAATTAGCGAAGCGTTACCAACTGATGCGGGTACCTATGAATTAATAGCTGAAAATGCTCTTGGTTCAATTGATTGTACGGCTAAAATGACTGTACATTGTATGTTAAATTTTTTTTATAGAAAAAAATATTTAATCATGATTTTTGTTTTTCTTATCGTTTTAAATTTTAGCACCGCCAACTATAGTTAATTCAACTCCATCACCAATCAATATTCCTGTAGGTCAAGTTTTATATATTTCATGTGAAGTCACTGGATATCCTCGACCAGAAATGATCTGGGAACCAACTAATGATCGAGCACGTACTGAACAATCAGACACATTTGTTACTTTATCTATATCAAAAGTTCGTGTAAATGAAGGCGGAAATTATAAATTAATATTAAAAAATGTTGCTGGTGCAGCTGATGCATCATTTGATGTTCGTGTTCAAAATGTTCCACAACCAGTAAGAAATCTTAAAATTGATAATATAACTGCTGAATCAGCTCATATTAAATGGGAAGCACCATTAGATGATGGTGGTTTACCAATAAATTCCTATGTTGTTGAATATCGTGATATGCGTCGTTCACAATATGTTCGATGTGAACGTCTTTCAAGTGAAAAATTTGATTATGAACTTAATCATTTAACAAAAGGATCAAAATATACAGTAAGAGTATTAGCAGAAAATAAGTTAGGTCAATCAGAGCCAACAGAAATAACTGAACCGTTTATTGCCAAGAATCCATTTGATGTACCAAGTGCACCAAGAGAACTTAAAGTTACTGGTGTAACAAGATCAAGTTGTCAATTACAGTGGTTACCACCAAATAATGATGGTGGAGCGCCAATTCAGGGTTATATTGTTGAAAGACAAACAGAAAAACGTTGGATTCGAGCTATACCAACATTAGTACAAGGAACAACTGTACAGCTAGTTGATCTAATTGAAGGTTAGTTAACAGAAAAAATTTTCATTTTCATACATAAATATGTATGTGTTTTAGGATCAATCTATGATTTTCGAGTAGCTGCTGTTAATGAAGAAGGTCAAGGTGCATATAGTCGTCCAAGTGAATCTGTTACTCTTAAAGATCCATATGATGTTCCAACACAACCAGGACCTCTTGATATAAATGAATTAACGGATACCTCATGTATACTTTCATGGAAACCGCCTATTCGTGATAATGGTAGTGCAATTATTGAATATATACTTGAACAACGTTTTAAAACAGATCCATCATTTATACGCATAGAAACTGTAACACCTATAACTGAATGTTTTCATAAAGTAGAAGATTTATTAACAAATGGTGAATATGAATTTCGTGTTGCTGCACGTAATCAAGCTGGTTTAAGTGCATATTCACAAACAGAACGATCTATTATTATTCGTGCACCACGACAAGGTATTGCACCACGTATTGAAAAATTTTCCAATCAAACAGTAAATGGCGGTAGTCAAGGTCGTATTGAAGCAACGATTATTGGTTCACCTGAACCTGAAATAATTTGGTACAAAGGTGGTCGAAAATTGCCATTAACAACTGGACGATATACATCATCACTTGCACAAGGTATTCTTGTTCTTTATATAAAAGAAGTACAAGAAAATGATGCTGGACAATATACATTAGAAATTCAAAATGAATTTGGTAGTGATAGTAAACAAATACAAGTAACTGTTTTAGCAACACCTAAAATTGACTTTGATTCAAAATATCGTAAACAAATTATTGTTGGTGTTAATTCATCCATACGTATACCGTTTACATTTACTGGTTCGCCTAAACCTGAATTAACAGTAAATCGTGCTGATGAATCAAAAGAAAATCATGCAACACTTGATCTATTTGAAAATAGTGGAACATTTCTTTTACGTCAAACAACACGTCAAGATACTGGTTTATATCGTTTACAAGCAACAAATGAATGTGGTACAGCAACATCACGTTTTGATATTCTTGTACAAACAGTTCCATCACCACCTGGTGGACCATTACAAGTAACTTCTAGTGGTAAAGATTATGTTAGTCTTGCTTGGCATACATGTCCTGATGATGGTGGAAGTGAATTAACATCATTTATTATTGAAAAACGTGAAGAAAATAAATCAATTTGGACAAAAGTTGCAACAATTCGTCCAACAAATACAACATATACATGTACTGGTTTACTTGATCAGACAAATTATTTGTTTAGAATATTAGCTGAAAATGAAATAGGTGTTAGTGAACCATTAGAATTAGAACATACTGTTATGGCTAAATTACCATATGAACGTCCTGGTCCACCAATAGGTCCAATTAAAATTGATTCAATTATTCAAACAGGTTGTACATTATCATGGTTACCAGCAACAGATGATGGTGGTGCAAAAATTACAGGTTATATTATTGAAGGTAAAGATATTAATCGACATTCATGGACACAATTAGAAAGTGCACCTGCTAGTGAAACTACAGTCGATATAAGACAATTAAAAGAAGATGCAACATATATATTTCGTATAATGTCAAAAAATATTGTTGGTCTGTCGCAATCACTTGAAAGTGAATCTGTAACATTAAAACGCCCAAAAACAGTTCCACATGCACCTGTACCATTTTTTGTTAATGATATTGATATTGATAATTGTACATTAGAATGGGAAATACCGAAATTTACTGGTGGAGACAATTTACAAATAAAAAATTTTATTATTGAACAACGTATTGGTGATAAAGAAACAACACCATGGAAAACTGTTGCTGAACCAGAAGCATTTCTAACAAGTACTGTTATTCGACATTTAAAAGAAGAAAAAGAATACTATTTTCGTATCAAAGCTGTTAATGAAGTAGGACAATCAAAGCCAACAGAATTAACTCGGCCAGTTATTCCACGTCAAAAGAGCAGTATGTTTGGGTTTTTTTTTGTTGAACTAACATATATTTTTTGAAGGAAAATAGAGAGTATAAATTTTTAAGTCGAAATTTTCTGGCCCTAATTTCGCAGACCTTATCAATTGAAATCAAAAATCATTGTGTACCAATCTGCACTTAACAACAGCTAAAGACAATAGACACTAGACCCTTTCTCCATAGTTCATTAGCAACGGGAAAAGGTGTTGAATTGACATTAACAACAAAGCTTAAAATAAGAAATAACCGAAAAAACAATTCTATTCGAAATGTCGAAATAAAAAAGAACAATTTTTTTTTTCTAATGACTGAATGTCCTTTGAAGGCATTTATTGTCTAATGGATATTTTTTCACTTAATGTATTTTATATTATTATTGAAATTAATTTTATTTTTATTTTCTAGTTGTTCCATCGGCACCTATTGGTCCTATAAGTACATTAATGGTAACACGAGATTCTATTACAATTAGTTGGGGACCATGTAAAGATGATGGTGGAAGTGAACTTATTGGTTATGTTATTGAAAGACGCGATGCTTCAAGAAATGTTTGGCAACGTATTGGATATAATGATCCAAGTACATTTACATATGCAGCAACAGGATTAACTGAAGATGTTGCATATCATTTTCGTATATTTGCGGAGAATTCAGTTGGAATGTCACCAGCATTAACAACTGTTGATCCAATTATTGCTAAAAGTCCATATACACGTCCAGATAAACCCGAAGGACCATTATTAACAAAAATTGTTTCACCAACTTCAATTGAATGTTCATGGCAACCACCATTAAATGATGGTGGTACAACATTAACAGGTTATCTTATTCAAAGACGTGAGATATCAAGACCAATTTGGGTTAAAGTAAATTATTCAGAAAAATTTTTTTTTGTTCTTTTTGATTAATTTTTCTTCATATATATTTATATAGGCTGGATATGTTAGTGGTGATATAAATCGATGTGTAATAAAAGATTTACCAGATGAAGGTTCTTATTTAATACAAGTATATTCGGAAAATTCCGAAGGTCAATCATTAGAACCATTAATATTAGAACAACCAGTTAAATTAACACGTAAAATTGGTGTACCCGAACCACCATCGAAACTTGATGTTATCGCTAAAACAGAGTCATCAATAACATTACAATGGGAAATGCCACGTAATGACGGTGGTAGTCCATTAATAGAATATTTATTAGAAATGCGTGATAAAAAACATAAAACTAATGATTGGACACAAGTACAAATATTGCCAGCAATTACAACAAGTTTTCGAGTATCAAAATTAGATGAAAATGTCTATTATAATTTTCGTATTAAAGCAGCTAATTCTATTGGATATGGTGAACCAAAATCACTTGAAAAAGCTGTTAAACCACAAAAACAAAATGGTACGTTAATTAATTTATATTTAATCAATGATCAATTCTATAGATATTATTTTTCTTTTTCCTTTATAAAATTCTAGAGCCACCATCTATGCCTAATAAACCATTACAAACATCAAATATAGATTCAACATCAATATCTGTATCATGGAAACCATCATTATCAAGTGGTTCAAGTGATATTATATCTTATATTGTTGAACGTCGTGATGCTCTTAAAGCAAATTGGATTCCAGTTAAAAAAGCTTCATCAAATCAATATAATCTTATTGTAACAGAATTAACTGAAGGTTCAAGTTATTATTTTCGTGTTTGTGCATTAAATGAAAATGATCTTCATAGTGAATGGCTTGAATTAGATATGCCTATGTTATGTCGAAATCCATATGATGTTCCATCACCACCAAAAAATCTCATTGTGAAAGATATTATTGGACAAACAGTAACTATACAATGGGATCCACCAGAAAATGATGGTGGTAAACCAATACGTGGTTATATTATTGAAAGACGTGATGTACAAAGAACAACATGGTTAAAAGAAGGACGTTGTAAAACAACAACATATGAAATTGAAAATTTGCCATTAGGTGGTCAACATTTAATACGTATAACAGCTGAAAATGAAGAAGGACTTTCAGCACCATGTGAAATTGATAAACCATTACAAATTGATGCTAAAGACAGTAAGATTTATTTTCTTTTTTTTTCTGCATCAAAGATTTTAACAAAAAAAAACAAAAATTATTTTGTATTTAGTTTCATTACCAAAACCACGTGATGTTGAAATTGGAAAAGTTAAAGGTCAATCAATAACTTTAACATGGTTACCAGCTACAGGATCATTACAAGATAAAACTGATTCAATATCAGCTTATATGATTGAAGTATGGGATTCTGAAAATCATTCATGGCATGAATTAGAAAAAGTTGATGCATCAGAAACAACATATACACGTACAGATTTGAAAACAGATTTATCTTATCAATTTCGTCTACGTACATTAACACGTAATGGTCGACGTTCATCACCAACACGTGAAACACAAGTTCTATCACTTAAACGTGCAATTGAACCACCAGATATGCCAGAAGCATTAACAGTAAGAGACATAACAGATGATTCATTAACACTTTATTGGCGTGAAGGTTCATCAAAAACTAAACGTTATATTATTGAAAAACGTGAAGCATCAAAAAAGATTTGGGTACCAGCTGGTGAAACAAAAGAAACAACTATTCATGTTGAACATCTTATGCGTAATGTTCAATATGAATTACGTGTTTTTGCTGAAAATGCTTCAGGTGATCGTTCAACAGAAGCAGCATTATTATTAATTCATTTTAAAGGACGACAAGTACCACCTGGTTTATGTGAACAATTAAAAGTTAAACAATACAGTGCAACAGCATGTTTACTTACATGGTTACCACCGCTTGATACGGGTAATTCACCAATTCGAAATTATATTGTGGAAAAACAACAAGTTGGCCGTTTAACATGGCAAAATGTTAATGAATCATTACAAACATGTACATGTATTGTCAATGATTTAACACCTAGTGTACAATATAAAATACGTGTTGCTGCTATTAATGAATTTGGTCAAGGAGAATTTGTTGAAACTGAACCAATAGAAATTAAAGAAGAGAATAGTAAATTAAAATTTAAATAATATTTTAGTTAATCATATTTCTTTTCTTTGTTTTTCTTCTTAGTTCCACCATCAAAACCTGTTAATTTAACTGTAATAGATACAACTTATACATCTATTGATGTTAGTTGGTTATGTCCACGTGAATTTGGTTCTAAACCAATAAAACATTATATACTTTATCGACGTTCATCAAAATCAGGTTCTGATTGGAAATTAATTCATCGTGTAAATCGAACACAATTATCATATACATTTGATAATCTTGATTCATCATTATCATATCATTTACGTGTTACAGCTGAATCTGATTCTGGTGAATCTGAACCATGTGAATTACCAACAGCTATATCACCTAAAAAGAAACCTAAACCACCACCAATACTTGATCATGTTTTTGTTCGTACAATTGATGATGGTATGATTAGTCTACAATGGAGTGGTTTAGATACAGATATTGATAATCAATTAGAACATAATGTTAATTTACTTGGTTATATTATTGAAATGAATGATGGTACAGATTGGGTTGAAGTTGAACGAACAGATAGTGATACACGTACATGCACAGTAACACATTTACGACAAGATATTGATTATAATCTTCGTGTATCAGCTTACAATCGTATAGGACAAGGTCGTTCAAAAGAAATTGATACACCTGTTAAAGCTAAATCACCATTTTCTAAACCAGGTCAACCATTAGGTCCATTAAGTATAGCGAATATAACACGATCAACTGTTGATTTAAATTGGTCACCATCACCAACTATAAATGATATACCAATAACAAATTATTTTGTTGAAAAATTTCGTGATGGTATTTGGATAAAAGTTGCACGTTTACCACCCACATCAACATCATTAAAAGTATTTAATTTAATTGAAAATAAAGAAACATTATTTCGTGTATCAGCTGAAAATCGTTTTGGTATTAGTGAACCATTACAATCCATGCATATTAAACCAAATCGATCATTTGAAACAAAACCACCAACTGATCTTGATTCAACAGCAGCTAGTTATTTTGAAAAAACTTTAAGTCATAATGATTTTAATTTTCTTTTATATCATGATAGTCCACCATCGACAACATTTGATACATTAAAATTTGGTGATGATGTTGAAGAATATATTAAAAGTGTTTGGTAAAAAAACAGAAAAAAAAATTCAACCGATTATGATTATTGACTTTTTTTTGTTCATAAGGAAGAAGTTGAACTAAATAATTTCTTCTTTATTTTTTCTTTATTGTGGCTCGCTCGATTAACATGCAGAAAAAAAGAGCAATTCCACATAATCGGTCTGATGTTTAATAGGCATAAATATGTGTGCGTTTGTGTGTTTGAACCCGTTTTGTCTGTTTTTTTTTCACCTGACATTTTCCCAGATGGAAATTATGAAATGAAATATGATAAAAGGATTATCATACGATTTGTGTTGCTCCTCCAATCGTTATGATTATTTCTTTTATTTTTTGTTTGTATCGTTCGAATGTGGCGGTGAAAGTGTTTGTTTTTCTTTTTTCTTATTTATCAATAAATAAATGCATAATTATAATTACAAACAAAAAAACAAAACTTAATATACGAGGATGATCAGTTTGACTGGGTACCCCAACTAATTTTTTCACATATAGGTTCTATAGTACATCAGAATGTTATGATTCTTTTTTACCAATTATAGTACTCATGTAGTGCTAGCGATTCATCATTATTTCGATTATTTACTATATTTAAAACCAATAGAATCAAGTATCTTTCTAATCTCTTTTAGTAAAATGAACTTTTATCAAGCTGATCAATGTCAATAATAACTAGAAACAAGTATGCTACAGTTGCACATGGACATTTTCAAAATATGCAAATCACTGTCAAAGAAGCTGATAGCGAGAAAAATATCTTTTCTTCGTCGGATATTTTCTGATTCTCACATCTATGTATATACCGGTCACGTTAAACATATGATTCATTTGCATATAAAGGGTATGTACTAAGTTCTGATCCCTTTTCTAATAAATTATTGGAAAAGGGGATCAGAATTTAATAGACATCCTTTATAACTCTATTTCAATTGCGTAATTCCTATTCTATTTTCTTTCTCTTTTCCCTTTGTTCGTTCTATTACTTTGAAATATTTACACCAAAGCGATACAATCAGCTAAATATCTTTTAATGGCTTCTTCGTTACATATTGAATGGAATTGTCCTCAATGTCAATTTTTAATAAGTGATCGTCGTAAATATTGCAACAATTATCAATCAATGTTAGTTTAGACGTGTATTGATTCTGAGAAATCTGGTTTATATGCTCATTACAGTCGACATCGTAATAGATGTGATTGTTGTTCAACAGAACTTGTAGGAGAAAGACAACAGCTAAAGAAAGAAAAACAGATTTCAAGTTTTCAAGAACTTCAAGTGCTATATGTTGGTAAGCAAAACGCATCTGTTTAGTCTGCATATGAACTTCTATTTCATTATGCAGTTAATCTCGAGTACACAATAACAAAATTTCATCATATTTTTATTACTTTTATTTTGCAGATCAACGTCCATGGTCAGAGTAGAGCGGTAGTAATGAGTCTTGTAAACATCATTACGGGGCATGACATCGAACAAGTACAATAGTTATACAATATATGTGAACAATCGCTAGTAGGATATTGTACAAATAGAAAAAAAAGAGCATACACAAAGTACAAACATATCATTTTTATCTCCCATGAATCTGCTTTCAATCACATTATGGTATTTGAAGCATTGTCATTCTAAACGCTATATAGCAGCAGAGCTCCATTTTAATCAATCAACAGTTAACTGTTTTCTGTCAGCAGTAATGCATATTCTATACTCATGCATATGCTCGAAATTAATTTTGTTATCTGATGATATGGATGATATTAATACAGTACATGGATCTGAACAACAACACCACAAGTTGATAGTCGACTCGACATTTATTGCAAGTTATCAAGTTGAAGATCCCACACAATGTAAAGCATTTTATCATGCAAAAGCTCCAACTAATTATGCACTTAAAATATAAATAACTTGTGATTTTCATCATCGAATAGTGCTTGTATCCAACACCTATCAGGGTAATATACACGATATTATCATTTTAAGAGAATCAGGCTTATTAGAATATGTACAAGAAGATGTACAAATTATTGCTTATAAAAGATACATTGGTGAACGATATGTCATTACTCTGCGAAAAAACCTCGTGATGGTGAATTAACAATTGAAGACAAATACTTTAATTAGACTATTTGTAGCGCAAAAGCAGCTATTGAAAAATATTAATCAATGTATTAAACAGCATGGTATTTTAGAACATACTTATAGAGGATCTTATGATGACTTTCGTAAGATTACTAAAATTGCATATATTGTTTGTGCTTTATATAATCTTAACTTGGGTAGGCATCCTATTCGTAGTTATAAATCAGAATACATTATCTATGGTTTCTGCTCTTTTATTTTTAATAAAGGTTTTTCAGTAGTTCTTCTTGTTATTTTCGACAACAAGTAAGATCTATAGGATATAAGTTCGATGAAAGTTCATTTTACTAAAAGAGATTAGAAAGATACTTGATTCTATTGGTTTTAAATATAGTAAATAATCGAAATAATGATGAATCGCTAGCACTACACGAGTACTATAATTGGTAAAAAAGAATCATAACATTCTGATGTACTATAGAACCTGTATGCTAAAAACCTAGCTGAGGCATCCGGCAAGATTGACCATCCCGTTATATACACATATATATTTGAGTTGTCAGGATTGAAGACTGACACAGCTTTCAATGTCGAGAAAAGTTCGGATAAAAACGAGTGAAACTGGATAGACGACTGTGAACAGGAGTATAGAGCGTTGGTTTGACTGAAGAAAAGATTGACACCCATGTGCACGTCAACCGAGATCGACAGTGACACCCACGTCAAAATACATTGACATCCACACATTAATAGTTACCCACCATCAAAATAGTAGAGAAGACAAGAATAGAATCAAATAAATTTAAGATTATTGTTAGTTAATCCTGATTTTATCATGTTCAAATGATGTTTATAGTTTCCTTGATGGTAACAGTAAATTAGACGCCAATGTGATGGACTTGATTGTATTAAATCCTGATGATCATATTGTTAAATCTGGCACTATTGATAAGATCTTAATCAATTTCTGCACAGTTCCCACTCATTCCAATACAAAAATTAAAGTATATATTATTAAATCAAGATCGAATGATCTAGAGTATTTTTCCGTGCAATAACAGATAGTTTCATTCATAACAAATCTCACATTATCTGTTGGAACTCAAAAATTTGAAGTTAAATGATTCAAACTGCAGAAAAATAATTATGTTGGATTCAAGTTCACCGAAAGCGCTGGTGATCCATTCACTATTGAACGTGCCAACTATTATGTTGAACACAATGCTGCAAGCAACCAAACACACAAACACGTTCTATTTCGTATGATTCTCTCTTCAGTCGAGGGAATAAAATGATATTTTTAAAAGCTTATTTATATTAGAAGAAAATTGTATTATTATGAAAAATGTTTCGACGTCGGAACTATCGATTTTGATGATATCGTTTCGGTCGAAACCTCGAATTTTACTAGTACTGTATCATTATTTATCACAACATCGATAAAAAAATTTATATTTAGAAGCTTTGGTGAATGATAGAGTGCCCTGAGATAGTTTTTCGATAAGACATACATCATCTATTTCAGATAGAATAGCGTTTTATAGATATATATTAACTCATTTTTGATTGATATACTATCCATTACGTGCACGTAAAGACATAGTTTGTAGACTAATCTCTTTTTCTCGAGGTAAGTTGTATAGGAAGAGTTACAATCTTGTTCTACAGCCTATTAGTTGGCCTCGTAGTTTGATCAAAGAAATTCAACGCTCGGTTATGACGAAAGCTATCTGGTATTCGGGAAGGCCTATCATAGTCATATGCCTTCTGTTGTCTAAATATGCGTGGCCCTTACGTTCATTGCCCTACTAGTCTGTCATAGTTCTCTCTACACATCCATCCTTCAGGCTTACAGGCGGCTCCGAGGTCGCACGCGCGTGTATTAGGGAGCAGACAAAGCTGGAAGGAGTGAGTAGCAATCAGAACCAGTCTATTGAACAAGGAAAGAGGAAACAAATTTATATCGTCCTTGGAATTTTTTCAAATGTTTCTTTATAGTCTAAAAGATGTTGATGATTTGAAGGCAATTTTTCTTGAGCAATGTTCATCGCTTGTTGGACATTTTTCATTGCCATACTATATTGTTGAGTAGTCAAATATAATTTTGCCAAATTGTGATAGATTACAGCTAAACTAGGATGATTCTTTGGGAGTTTATTTTCACGAATTTGTAATCCTTTTCGCAAATATATTAATGCCGTTGAATAATCTTCCATTTCCCGATAAGTTTCACCCAAATTTGTATACGTTGTTGCGCAATCAAGAGGATTGCATTGAACATTTTCTTGAATATTCAACGCTTTTTGATGAAATGAAAGTGCCATTTCATAATTGCCCATTAATCGATGAACATCACCAATATTACTGTATGTTATAGCCAGAACGGGATGCTTTTCTCCTAAGATTTCTTCAACTATTGTGAGACACTTTTCAAAATACTGAAGCGCCCTTGAGTAATCCTTCATACTACGATAGATCATTCCGAACCAAGAGTATGTACGACTAAAAGCTAAATTACCTTCTTCAAATGTTATTTGCAGAATTCGAAAAGCATTTTGAAGAGCTTCAAGGCCTGCTGCATAATCGCCCATGTCCTGATACACCGAACCAATGTCGATGTAGGAAGTGGCCAAATCCGGATGATTTGAAGGCAGAGCATTTTCTTTTATTTTAAGCGCTTTGTCGTAAAACTCAAGTGCTTTCAAGTAGTCACCCATGTCGTCATATACCGAACCGATATTGCTGTAGGAAGTAGCCAAATCGGGATGAGTCGAAGGCAGAACTTTTTCCGTGATTTCCAGACCTTTTTCGTAAAATTCAAGTGCATTCGAGTAGTCACCCATGGCGTTATACACTCCACCGATGTTGCTGTAGGCAGCTGCCAAGTCGGGATGAGTTGAAGGCAAAATTTTTTCCATGATTTCCAGACCTTTTTCGTAAAATTCAAGTGCTTTCGAGTAGTCACCAATATTGTTATACGCTAGACCAATGTTGCCGTAGGAAATAGCCAAATCCGGATGATTCGAAGATAAAGCTTTTTTTGTGATTTCCAGATCTTTTTCATAAAACTCAAGTGCTTTCGAGTAGTCGCCCATGTAGCGATACACCGAGCCGATATTGCCGTACGAAGTAGCCAAATCGGGATGAGTCGAAGGTAAAGCTTTTTTTGTGATTTCAAGATCCTTTTCGTAAAACTGAAGTGCTTTCGAATAGTCGCCCATGTAGCGATACACTGAACCGATGTTGCTGTAGGAACCAGCCAAATCGCGATGATTTGGTGGCAGAGTTCTTTCTCTTATTTCAAGTGCTTTTTCGTAAAACTCAAGTGCTTTGGAGTAGTCACCCATGTTGTGATACACTTGACCAATGTTGCCATAGGAAGTAGCCAATGAGGGATGGTTTGGAGGCAGAACATCTTCTCTTATTTTAAGTGCTTTGTCGTAATATTCAAGTGCTTTCGAGTAGTCACCCATGTCTTTATATACCGATCCGATGTTGTTGTAGGAAGCAGCCCATGAGGGATGATTCGAAGACAGAGCTTTTTCGTTTATTTGATGTGATTTTTCGTAGAATTCAAGTGCTTTCGGATAGTCAATCGTGCTGTGATACACTTGACCCATGTTGCGGTAGAAAGTAGCTAAATCAGGATGATTCGGAGGCAGAGCTTTTTCGGATATATTAAGTGCTTTTTTGTAAAACTCAAGCGCTTTCGAATAGTCATCCATGTCTTTATACACCGAACCCATGTTGCCGTAGGAAGCAGCCAATGATGGATGGTTTGGAGGTAGAGTTTTTTCTTCGATTTCCAGTGCATTTTCAAACAATTCAACTGCTTTTGAGTACTCACGCATGTGATAATACACTGAACCGATGTTGTTATAGGAAGTTGCCCACGAGGGATGATTTGAAGGCAAAGCTTCCTCTTTCATTTGTTGTGCTTTTTCGTAAAATTCAAGTGCTTTGGAATAGTCACCCATGTTGTGATATACTCCACCGATATTGCTGTAGGAAGTAGCTAATGAAGGATCATCTTCCGGGAGAATTTTTCGATTGATTTCGAGAGATTTTTCATAAAATGAAGCTGCGTCTTTGTATTCTCCTGCTTCGTTTTTCAAACATCCAAGCTGATGATAGATATGTGCTAGATCACTGTCAGTGGAAGCATTCTTGAGTAATTCATTGTAGAGTTCTTCAGCTTGATTAAACTCACCCATTTTGAGCATCAAATGACCCAATCGCTGCCATCCCGTGGATCCACAGAGCTCCTGTCGCATGCGGTGGGTGAGAGCCGTCAGTTGTGGATCAATGTCGCCTGTGAGAGCCAAGTGAACTTCCCAGAGGCGAGGATTGTCAATTGTTTGTTTGATTTCACCGACACGAAAAACAGTGTGCGTTGAGAAGAGAATTTCTTGTTCTTGTGGAATAGCACTGTATTTATCGATAAGGGCAAACGAACTAGTTGAAGCCGATACTTTACTTGGATGGATTGTCATAATAAAGAGGACACCCGGACGTTCTTCACTTTTCCGTAGTGCACGCATAACAAAGTTCACTGCTACACGTAAGTCTTTAGTAGTAGACAGGAAATTGTTGAACGAAAGAAGTCCACCTTTTGTTTTGAGTAGACGCTCAAATTCGTCTTGGCCAATTCCCTGACCACGATAAACGATAAATTGTTTCATATCATCGTCCGATTGTTCTTTGTGCAGCTGTTCTAGTTGTCGATGAAGATTTCGAATGAAAAATCCCAATTTTGTCATGGCCTCCATGTCCAGTGTTCGTAAAGCGCGATTGAGCATGCTGTAGAGAAAACTTTCACAACTGTACCACCAGATTGGCGATCTCTCATGGTACTCACGCTGAAAGTGCTCTATTTCGGATTCTGGAATTTCTTTGCTACGACAGTAGGCGACCAAGTCTTTCACCGACTTTGCATCGTCTTCGTTGATTTCTGATAGAATTTCTTTGAATAGTACCGAATACATAAAGGACGGTTCCAATTCGTCGAGATTTTGTTGATCCGATCCTATTGCTGCTGCCATTGTCTGATTCGAAACGAAGCTCATCGGAATTGTATGATGGTCGCATTCGTAGGCAACTTCTTTTAATGACTCGCAGATGAGATTGACTGAGTTGAAGACATCTTGAACCTTTGCCCATTCTTTTGCCCATTCTTTGTGTCGATTTTTGTTTCTACAGAAAACAAAGATGGTATCAAGTTGATCCATATCGTGTATGAGCGGCACAATATTTTCGCCAAGTGTTCCAGAGATGATTAAAAAGATTTTTTCATCCTCGATACTTGTCAAATAATCTATGCATTGATCAGCATCAGTAAAGTGTTCTAATGTATTGACAATGTTTCGAAAATGTGTGAGAGAATTTTGATAATCTTTGTTGGTATCGTTGATATTAACGTCGAGCCAGACTAGAAGAAAATTTTGCACAATGCTCATGCGTCGTGAACGAGAGGACGACGATGAAGACCTAGTACCATTCATAGTATTTGTAGTGGTGATTTGCTTTGATGTTGCTGATGCCTTCTCGATATTATCTTCGGTAGTGCTGACATTGCTGGCCGTGGACGATATTTTCCTGTCCATGTTGTATGTAGTCTTGAGTTTTAAATACTAGAAGAATGAATCAATGTTATTCAATAGTTGAAATAAATATGAGTTGTAGGTAACGACAACAAGCAAGCCACACCCACACCCTCGATCAGTGATCCTTTGAATATTTTTACGGTAACCCTTTCAATGTACGTTGATCACTTTTTGTTTTTTTTTCGAATTTTCTCGAATTTAGCTGTTTCTAACTAAAGTTGTTGAACTCCTGGGAAAGAAGCATCATTAAACCTAAATAATGTCCTTTGTGTTTGATGAAAAACGGCTAACGTATCAGTCGGAGAGATAAAATGCAATCCAACCCAATGTCCTCCAGTTTAGCCAGAAAAAATGGAGGATTTTAACCACTTTACATGATATTATCGAAAAGCAGCTTTTTCAATCTAAATTTTGATTTGATTGAACTTTAAGCTGCATGATGAAAAAAGAACTACTTAGGGATGACAAAAAATTCTGATTTCAGTATTTAAAATTTTATAAAATAGTTAATATCGAAAGTTTTATCGCTTGAGGATGGAGCGTGAGAGTGTGAATGTGGTGTATGTATGAGTGAACGAAGAGAAGGTTTACAATCACACTCTGCTAGATCTTTGGAAAACAAGTCTCATTTGAAAGGAAGAAAACCGAAGGAATTATAGTGAATATACCAAGACCGCCATTCTTTCTACCCCATCTATTGCATGACGATCGTTAAAGATTGTCGCATCGCATTGATTAGTTTGCTACTAACATAGATCAGATACAAAAATGAAACATCAAAATCTTCTCTTCTGCAATACTATACACATAGAGATGTTAGAATAGCAGATAATCTTTAAAAGCTACTCCTAAAAATCAATTCAAGCCGTCTGATGACACTCATATCATTTCCACGATTGATTTACAATACGGTTAAGACTCATACATAAGGTTAAATGAGCTGAATTTCATCTGCCTCAATGCCTTTTTCATGAGATTTTCTTCACGCATGCGTATCTTCAAGAAATTTTTTCTAGAAAGACAAATATATTAATCGATGTAATTCATCCGATCATTCCACTCTTTGACTGATGTTCATACGAAAGAACGAATAGGCTGTCTTTTGTGAAAAAATTCCACTATATGTTGCGTTTGAAAAATTGAAGCGCTTCTCCTATTCTGAGAATAAAGACTTTTTGCTTTGATGTTCAAACCTTAGGTTTTGATTGAGCTCGTCGAGATTCAACTAGTTTTTTCAGTGCTTCTACATCATTGAAAAAATTCTATTAGAAATGCTTGAATTTGTTGCTATGTTAGCTCTCTAACAGTGAAGTGAGTGTCTTCCGTCGCTATAGTTGTCGATGAAATGTAAACATTGTAACGCTCATTCTGTTTGGCATAGTTTGCGGTAAGACTATTTTAAATGTAAGAATTACTTCAATCTAGACTATCGATTGCACATGCTGAATATCCACAATTCAAGCTTTCTTGAAATTGCTTTCTGGTAGTTAAAATGCCTCATTTTTATGCTCCATCGTTTTATTATTATTTATAGTTACACTAGTGGAAAAATAGTACGAAGATTGTATAAAATCTTACAAGATCTACACCGAGAGTTAAATATCGTAAGATTCATATTGTATGATCTTATGAAAGCATACAAATATCTCATTGTAAGATTTAATGTTTTTTTTTGTCATAAGATACCAGCGTGAATCTTATATGATTCTTGTTATAAGGTTCTTATAAATTCTGATGATCAGAATCTTGCATGATCATATGTGCTCTTATACGCGATCATAATTTTATGTTTCATTGATGCAAATAGCTGTTTATACGATAATTTTATGCATTTGAATAAATGTTTGAGTGGTTAAATATCATCTAGTTTTAACACTACGTCTTTTACAACCAAAAATAAATCTTCTGTATAGAAATTACATCATTAATCGAATTCTCTTCAACAATCAATTACATTCAGCAACATGAGCAAGGGTAACTATAATTCAAACGAATAAATAACTTCTTTTTTATTGAATCAGACTCACAAGATGCTCAAGGATAAGTGTGATATATATATATAAATAAATAATATTTTTTTATAGTTGGTCAAGGGTAAGTATTGATTCAAGTGAATGAATAGTTACTTTGTTTTTTTTCGGGAGAAAGACTGGAAGAGAGGAAAAGGGAGTAGTGGGGTAGTGGACATCGGGTGAGAGGAGAAGCAATAGACCAAGAAGTTCAACTATTAAATGCATCCGAAGATTCTGTAAAAACTTAAATGAATATTACAAGATCTTACAATAAGATTATACAAGAATCGTACTGTACGATTCAATCAGAAATGCTGGCTTTAAAATTGGTCTATAAAATCGTACAAGATATTATACGATTTTGATATGATATTGCACGCTCATGAAAGATCATACAATAAGTTTCTATATGATCGTGTAAAAGACGTACAAGATCTCATAGTCAGGTTGCTTGATCTGAATACTCGTGATTTTCAACTTTAACTTTATCGTTAGTCTAATAATATTGAAAATTAAATATACTTACGTGCTAAGTGATACTGGTGAGTACGAGTTTTATTTTATGTACTTATAACCGATTTTGCTTCGTATATATCTTTCACAAAATCATCTGATTTTTTTCTCCATTCACATGTTTACGTGAATCAATGAAGCATGACATTTTCATCAACTAAGCAGTTTTTTTATGAATGCGCTCGTCACCACGTGTATTTCGTTCTTTCAATGTTCTTTCTTCTTTTTTTGCTTTCTTTTACACTTCGTGTTGTTAAGATGAGAAAATATACACTGGCATTTGCACACACTAGTCATTACACTTAAATTTCGAGATTTCTCTCTCATGAGTAAACAAAACAATAATGTTTTATCTCATATATGAGAAACGCTAGCAGTATGTTGTTTAATATCGGATTTCTTCATGACCATAAATTGTTCTATCGATCACAGAAAAGATTTTCGTACAGAAGAATCGATCAATAAAATTTCATTTTGTAATTCAATGACAGATGCTTATTGCTGAGAACAGTCCCCAACAGAGTTGGAACCAGTAGGTTTTTTCCTTACCAGTAGTGATAAAAATGGTTAGATCAAATCAGACCCACCAGTATACCAGCATGAGTCATTCTTTATCTTTGGGATTCTATACTTGTCAAATCAACCGCTCGATTAGCCATATCTGCACCCTAATTCCCACAGTAATGATGTCGTTTTTTTTGCATGCTTATTACTATATATTTTCGTACGCTTTTTCATCATATTGGTATCTATTGCTGCACAGAAAACTTCATAGTACTACAAATCCTATATCAGCTGTCCACATTCATCAACAGTTCGTAAGACTCGAACATTATTTATTATCTGTGTATTTAATCTAGTTCGCACATTATATTCACTTTGTCATGTCCCATGTCTGTGCAAAATTTATTCTAGAAACAAGATGGAAAATATAAGTAAATCTATGATAAATATAATCTTAAATGGCTATTCTATTTTATTTTGATAATATAACTTGATATAAAAGTGTGTTGATAAAATGTGATAAGTACACTACGATAAATTTCGACTAAATACGATGCCTAGTGCATTTTTCCTGACAGAAATAGTCTTCGACCTCAGTTTAAATTGTGTGATGTTCACAGAAAGAAAGTCAAGGGAAAAAGACAATGTATCGGCAAAATTTGCAAATAAACAAAAACACAGGTGTTATTTCTAGACAAACACAAAGATCATTTTTTTTTCTCACTCTGAAACTCTTTAGTTTCATCGTCCAATCAATGGAGAAGAATATTCACTTATCTGTATGAACTAGTTTCTGAAACAGTACGAGAACATGTCAAATCTTGTGGAAAAAAATAGAAAGGAAAACAAAACAAGAACGTTTGTGCCGCATTAGAGGCTATGTTTCTTCCTTGAGAAATGTACAAAAATCTGTTCATCGATCGCTAAGTTTTCTTCTTTGGTCAATCTGATTGATCATCTTTATTTCCAATCATGACAACGAAAAATTTTTGATAATAAGTAAGCGCAAAAATTATAACTAAATCGATTAGTTATAGAAAACACACAGAAGTAGAGAGCAATACGATTGTCAGAAATCAAAATGAAGATGGATATACTGGTAACGTAGAAGAAACTATAGTACTTAAATAGAAAAGCAAGCATTATTCTAAGACAACTACGTGGATTGGTTCCTTCTCTAACCTCATTATATGCCTAGAAACAGAGTAGATTATTTGAGTACATACTCAAAAAAAAAGTCTAGAAATAATTTTCTAGAATGTAGTGTATTACAACCAACACGAACACTTTACGTAAATGTTAATACTTGACTGCTAAATCATGGTGACTGTTGAATTATATTTAGTGTTTCAAATTTAGTTTCATGGCAACACAACTTTTCAATTGTCTAATAAATTACTCATTAATTGTATTCATGGTATTGACCATCTTTTGGTATAAAACTATTGATACTGTTATCGATGGTGCAAACATAATGGAGGAACAATCGAAGATTGTGCACAACAATGTGGTTGCGGTTCCGATAGTTCTGGATTAGATGATATCATGAATGTAGCAAAAAAGCTGATCGGTTGCATCATGTCGTAAATAATAATGACTAAAATTGAATCAAAGATTACTCATCCCTATTAGTACTTTCCTTGACGCCTCCCAAGATTGACTAATCCTTTTGTTCTCATTGTTCAATGATTTATTTTTACCGTATGCCTGTCTGTGAATCATGTATTGTGTCCTTTCTGTTTTTTTATTTAATCTTGAAATGATCCGGCTTTCAGTAAAACTCATCTATGAAACTTGTTTGATGCTAATAAAAACATACACATACATACATAAATTGTCACAGATTAAAAAAATTGCTCCTAGAAAATTATTTGCACTACGGTGCTAGTATTCTTTTCAAGAGATGTTCTCCAACATCCACACATTGAAATTTCATACGAAATATAGTCTTACTTATTATCCTTAGTGTGTGTTATCTGCACATGTAGATCTTCAGAGCAACAGAACACTCAAACATCACAATGACATTATTATCTCTCAGTAACAATAATCTCTTAAGAGTGAAGAGTGAGAGATGATAGCAAAGATGTAACATAAAAAGCCAAAAGCCTCTCAATCAAGTGCACTGTATTTCGATATCAATCAATATTTTTCGGAATATTTATTTAAAAAAGTTAAATTTACAGAAATTGTTCTGCTTCCATAATCTAAAAACGAATGATTAAGTCATTCTATGATAAGGTGAGAGACAAGTCATGTAATAATAGAGAATGCAAAAGCGAAGCATAGGTCTGGCGAAGGAGTCTGCACTAATTGAAAGTTGTGCATTGCTAAGTGTGTCAGTGTTCATGACAAACTTAAAAATTTGAAAAGTAGGCATGTACTCTCGCGCAATAAAACCTTTGTGAATGTATGGAGACCTATTCTTGAATAAAGAGGAAAGAATGATTAACCACTGTTTCAGTATTAGAAAATTGTCAAAATCGTAATGGTTAGTTAGCAATCGGTAACAATTGTGAGTATAGTGTATAAATCATGCACAAATACAAAAGCCATCGATTAATCACTATTAGTCATCGGTTTTCTCGACTTCTTCAATAGAATCATCATTTTTTGAACTGTGAAAATGAAAAGATCTGTTTTCAGGAAAAATCAATTTGTAAAAGATCGTGGACGGCCTTACTAGTAATGCAGAATCAAAAGATATTATGAAATTTTATAGAAACCACTATTTCCATTTCAAATCAAAGAATATTATTGGTGATATCCCACTAAAATTCACTCGAGTTACTTTTCAAGTTGCCTTTGTTGCATAATTTCGTTTCTCAAGCTACATCAACGAAAGATTTCGTTGGCATTCTATTGAGAAACGATTTTTGTTCGGACGTAAAACATTGTGAAATGAATAAGGACGTTGTAGGTGTGAGTATGGTTGTGCCTGTAGTGTGTGCATGTGGGTGTTGGCATTGGTCTGCGTGTGGTGGATATAGCGAGGCTGTATGTATAGTTGAACATGCGTATTTTGTCATTCATACCTATACCACTACTGGCACTCACTGCCACACGAACATGCACGCCAACATCCACCGCCATATTCCACGCTCAGATCCACGTCAATGCCCACTCACACTTACACCCTACGCATACATACGCAAAACTTTGAGGAACAACAATCTATATTTAGAATTCAATTTAGTTCTTGTGATGTTGAAAAAGGTGGATCACAATATTTTATGCGTTTTGTAGTCTTTTTGCAGTGGTCAAACTTGTTGGACCTGTATCTTCTGAACAGAATTGTGGAAGACTCTCATTTTATTACTGTAAGCACAACTCATCAAACCCTACAAGATGTGGTATTAGCGGTTGATTTGTAGAGCTCTTTGTATTTTGTGACTGAGAAACCATGGAGCAGCCCAGTACTTTACTCCACATGTACTATTTTCTGCATCGATCAAGTCAAATCAATCGATGGTCAGACTGGTCGACTAGAGTAAGTTAATCCTATTCTGACCGCCGACAATGATAACGATTTGAAGAACATCGCGGCATGCATGCACAGAGAAAGAGTTGGGCACAGCACACTGTGCTTGATTAAGCAAATTAATTATTAAAGCGAATGAGCCTGAAAAAGTTGAGCAATTATACCAGTTGCTACTCATAAAGGCATCCAACAAAGACAATAGACTACATTCCAAGATGGACAAGAGCTAGAAAGCATTTTCATTTTGCGAAAAACCACGCGTCATTGACGAAACATTCTTCTTCTGACTCATCTATCATTAGCCATCTTATACAACAACATCTGCTTGATGTATAATAATACGAATCAGTGTTCGAAAGCACTCTCAGTGCACAAAATAGCACGACATAGCCGATAAATAGCCTTTCCTTTCAGTCATCCTCACTTGACTGGTTTTTACTTCTGCATTGGTTCTATGCACTATCACATGGATGACCATTCGAATACATTTTACTATTTCGAGAGAGCATTTAGTATCTTCCAGAAAGCATCGCCACCAGCACATCCTTACATAACGACTTGTAAATGTTGAATTAAAGACGCGATAAAAACCTGTAATTTCACTGCGATTTTGCGACTCTTGTTTCTTTCACTCTGTCAGTGTTGTGTTTAGGTTTTCTGTTTGTTGAAGAGAAGTATATTCCCTTCCAAGAATCCCTAGATTTCACATCGCGGGTTTGTTACTTTTTTATTTACGTGCACAGATAGGTGCACATATGTGTGGATAGATGGGTTTGGACATAGAGTTTCTCTTCATCTATGCATCCATCCAAATCCTTACCCACATTCATGTATCCCATCTCGAAATCTAAAGAAAGAAGATCTGGGCAACTAAACCATTCAAGCTTTTTGATTTATTACTAACACTCATCGAATGAATATCATTCTAATCTCAAAGAGATTGAGCACTTGTACAAGCTCTCTCGTCAGATTAGTGAGTACAGTGAATAGCTGAATGGTAGAGTCTATTGTTGATTTATTCGTGCCATAGTATCTTAATATTATTCAAGAATTCTTCGAATGACATTTGTCCATCGTGATCATCATCAAACATTTGAATAATTTGGTTAAAACATAATCCTGATATGTGTTGACCAGCTAAAGTAAGACCTTGACGTGCTTCCTGCGACGATATAAAACCATCCTTATTGGTATCAATCTCATCGAATGCCTGTTTGAATTCAATAGTAAATAGAGAGTTCTTGAGTGTATATGTATCCGCTTGCATAAACTTCTTGAATTGTTCAAATGTAATCCGTCCTGTATGATTACTTAATTCGGTGATATAGACATCGATTGTTGTAGTACGAAAAGCTTCAAGACGATAATCACCCAAAATGGCTTGTCGAAAGTCGGCCGCACTTATTTTACCCGTATTATCTAGGTAGATATGTAATAAATATTTCATTTCACTAATTCAAACCAAGGATAAAAGCAAACTTTTTTCTTTTTCTTCGAACAAACAAAAAAGAAAGTCCTGTTTCATTATATAAGAGAATACGGTTTCTATTTATGTGAAAAATACGCTTCTGAGAAAGAAAGTAATGTAAAATAGAACAAACCTTTGTCAATCTTATCAAATTTTTTCTGGAGATACTCGTCTTTGGTAGTCTGTGGCATGGCCATCGAGTTTTGTTTTTCTCTGAATATAACTGGCACGTAAACTTGAATAAAGATTAAAACGCCGTCTATTTCGTTGAATCCACAAACGCAAAATGAGAAAAGGAAGAGAACCAAAAAAACTACGATTTTATGATAATCATCGTTGTATACAGTGGAACTTGCCGATTTTTATCGATTTTGCCTGAATGACTACACAGAAACGTAAGAGAAAAAACAACAATCAAGCGAGCGTACGATAGGCAACCAGAGCATCTGCATCATTTTACATTGGTCGAAGCCATTAAGTAATTTTATGCAACAATGTTATGCACGATCACAGAATTTAACGCTCTGTGATTTGACTACTCTATCTCGAACATATTTCCAGACAGTCCACTTTTAGCTTGAGTCAAGAAAATTTTGGTTTGAGATGGACTATTTTTGAAGAATTTTCACACAAATAAACCAGCATCTGATACTTCAGTTCTATTGCGAGAGATATCTGATCTGTTTGAAAGCTGCTTCTGAACACAGGCGTCTTGATGTCAACAGTGAACTATTCAGCATTTTAAAATACTGAATAACAAAGAATGATTATTTCTATCATGAGCAATGGGAAGTTTGCATTATTTTGTAGTTGTAATGTATGATTCATCTTCGTACAGAGCAAGAAAAAATACTTGTGTGACCTTGAAGAAAGGCGAGTAAAGACACATGCTGCGAAACCCACACAGAAAGCACCCGTCAAATTGATTCACACTTGTTTCATCGTGTCACAAGAATAGGCAACACTCACTATTTACGTTCTATATAAAAGCTAGGCAATATCGCTGTTTTTCTTCGTTCTGTGGGACAAACAAATGGTAACAACCTTGAACGGCTTGCTTGGTGAACATTTGCTCCAATATGACGAGCCAAACCAACTGTCAATCAAACAACTGGAGGGTGTGGGTGTGTGCTTCATGCTGAATATTAATACTTAGTCCTTGCTTGTTATGGTTGTTTTAATTCTGAATTAGATTGGCAGCAACCATACATATTTCTATCAAAAGCCACGAGTTGATCTGCGTCAAATGTAGATTAATTTAATTTACTCTCCGTCTCTTTCGGTGTCCTCAGCACTGTACTCATATTCATGTTATTATTCATTTTGTGTGAGTATGTTCAAAGACCTAGCTGAAAATTTTATCATCTTACTCAATCAAGCTTTTACCATTTTTGTAAAACTTCTACACTCGAGTTCAAACGAAACAAAAGATGTTAACCTTGGTAATGTAGTGCGACCAACCGCAATTTTTTCAAAAATTTCACTCATTGAACAATCATGACTATTTCTTCATCCACATATATTATCGTCTATAAACGACGATTTGACAGTGATATTTATTCATTAAACCGATTACACAAAAATCTCTCAACGTATATACAAGAAAACAGCTTGCTTCATTACTAAAACCCCATTTTAAATATTGGTCGAACTTTTTTCTTTCTTTTGTGTCATTCTGCAAAATGTCGCAATTCTCACCTGGATTGTGTCAAACAAAGACATTTAGACATCGATAAAAAAGCAACTGATCAAATATCAACTTACTTTTCAACTGATTTACATTTAATATACTGATTCAACGTTCACTAAATTAATTCTAATTCTATCATAGAAAAGCCAATTAACATAATAAATAACTTCAAGCAATCATTTCCAGGATATAGCTCGAAAGAACGAATTTAAACATGTTCGTCAATCAAGTTTTTTTTCTCTCTCTCGGTGTAACCATGATAGATTTTTGGCCATGCCGTTCTGACAGCATGACAGTTCATGATAAATATGGCTAAGGTTTTCATTTAAGACTCAATTGGCTCTGTCATGTTTCACATTTCAATCCCGTAGAGATCGTATTAAAAGCTTTTTCTTATAGCAACCCTGATCGATGCTCATTTGGCAATTTAAGATACATACATGATTCCATATGCATCGTGTATTGTCATGTGGATATTCTTTTATAGTCATTTACGTCAATCGTAATTGTCTGTATGAGACAGCCGTTTTTATACTTCATTTCTGTTTTTTGTAGATTAAGTTATCAGTGAAATGGCGTAAGAAAGTAAAACATCGGTTGACACACGCCTTCAATAAATGACGCACATCGTGTGTGGTCCTTGCAAGTTACTACGTTCGAGAATGATATACGTCATATAATCAAACAATACAACAATGCATTCCCGAGAGAAGTGCCTAAAGTGTCTAAGTTCCTTTTCACGCATTCATTCCTTATTCGTCAGAGTATATCGAGATAAAAAAAGTCTTAAAATAGTTCGAGCCCATAGTCTATGGATGAAGAGTTCCGTCCATTGTACTGAATTTTTGACCTATTGTCAGAGTTTTCAAAAAATGTCAAGATTCACGAAAAGCTCAAAGTAAGAAAACTTACACGTGAGTGGATATTGCATTGATTGAGTAGACCTTTTTCTTGCTTCTACAACATTATTCATCTGTCGGTTCATCATGCTGTGTTGCTCACATGCGCTAGACATTGATATGTCTAAGTCTTGTGTGATTCGAAGTCGAAACAGATCATCAAAGAATGCTGCACCAACCCGTAGAGCAGCAACATATGATTGAAGAAAACTAGTTAAAGCAATATTTCTGCAGAAATATTTTCTTTGCGCATAAGCCTCATTGACTGAATTATTTACTATTGTTTTATTATTTTGCACGGAAATAAAAAGCAGGCGCACAATGTGTCAGAGCGTATTTTACTAATCCCAAGAAACATATGTTCTTAATTTCAAAGATTCAGAAACGATCACTTTTTTGTGGAATGTTTCTTTTTCATGGTTCAATAGTATCAATACATTTGAAAGGATTTGTTTTGAGTCAAATGTTTGCGTTATCTTAGAACTCTTCAAGAGTTAAACCTTCGGTGATGCAATGCGATGATTCATCTTCATATGCGTCATTTTTCGAGCAAAAAGAAAATCTTTCTTTCTTTCCAGCTGACGCAACTAAAATATGAGTCAACTTCCTCATATAAATAAATAGCAAAAGACTGATAAGAACATGAATCTTGGAGAACTCAATTTACAAATACGAGGATAAACATTATTTTTATTTATTTTTTCAGGTAGGATTTTTCTCCTACGATGCTCATAAGATTGGTAAAAAGGTAGTTTTTTTTATCAAACAATCATTCAACTTGTCTTCAATTGTTCGATCTACAGATGTGTTTTTTCTGACTGTCGGGAACAAAATTAGAACTTTTTTACAAACAGAAGTCAAGCGAAAGCAAAAATTTATAAAGAGAGCAGACATCGGTTTTGATTGAGAGAGAGATGTTTATAGAGGATACGGAATCACTTGCAAGGGAACACTAGAATCCTCATAGCTACGTCACTACCGTGTCAGGTATATATTGATAGATTAATAACTAAGGGCAGCTAAGTTTACGACACGTATTTCATCTGTTTATTATAGATGTATCAACTACTTTTTATAGGATTGGTAATTAGATGTTAAAGGGAAACATCCACGATAGATGTATAAAGGATAAAACACTTTTTGAGAGACGACGAGTAGCAAAGGAAAATACCTATATAAGGAAGAATACATATGACCAGATGATAGAAAGGAAAAATATATATGATGGGAAAATACGAGGGAAAATATATAAAGTGATGGAACAGAGAGGAAAAGAAAACAAAAATATAAGTGACAACAGATGCAATGAATATATGATTCTAAAACTTCTTAACAACCAGCTACTCTCAAAAGCCAAAAATACATGATCGAGCTTTTCGTATTGCAGCTGATAGTGAAGAAAAATACCATAAGTATAAATGTCAGTTTGAATCTTTTATCTTCCTTTCTAACTCGAAAGCATTAGTCATTTATTGCTAGTCGTCAAATAGTGAAAAGATTTAATTCCTGACAATATTAATAGACCAACGATGATTTACAGTCTGTAGATGACACTACAGAACAGCCAGATGTCTCGCATAGTTGTCAATTAGTTATTTATGTACTTCTGTGTAGCAACTAGTGTTCTTTATATTACAGTACTGGAATATGGGACAATTATTAAAATTGGAATATATATTCAGTAATAACGTTTTGAATAACGCAGTAATCAACATATCCCATCGTTTCTCTATATCAATTTTCTCCACTGTTATTTGTAATTAGTCACTGGGAAATTTCCCAATCTGCATACAATTCTCGTTGTCAAGTAGATTTATATATACTATCGATATTAGGATGAGCAATTTTTTTCTGATAGGAACAAGCGAAAGAAGCAGCTCAGTGAAATCATTTCAACACATCAAAAGTAAATCATTGTTTAAAGTGCTATCAATGCTATCGAGAAGAAAAGACACTGATTTGTCAAAATGTATCGATGAAAAAAAACGAAGTTCTGCTTGGAAAAATGAAGTCTATCGTCGTGTAGTTAATGTTTGTAAACAGTTGAAGAAGCAAGGTGTTCATTCATCCATTCTTATCAGTGCGGCTGGTTTCACATACACCGGCATTGATGATACTGCTCGTTGTCTTACATGTGGTCTAGAGGTATCCGAATGGGAAGCATACATGAATCCATTTACTGTTCATATCCAACAAAGTCCGAACTGTTCATTCGTTCAATCGATTGTATCAAAAAATCGAATGAACTTTTCTTCTTCAGATGGTTCAATAATAGAGGACCAAAACTTTGAATTATCACATAATCATGAAAATTTATCAAAACATAAAGAAATTGATCGAAAGATCGACTATTGTCTGATAGAAGTAGAGATGATAAAAGAAGTTCGTTGTCGAACATTTTCACATTGGCCTTATCAGAATGTACTATCTCGAACACAAATGATTTCGTCTGGATTTTTTTATTGTAATGTTGGTGATCGTGTCATTTGTTTGTATTGTAATTTAATTTGTCAACAATGGACACCACATACTGATAATCCAGAAGAAGTCCATCAAACTCTTTCACCTCTATGTCCATATGTTTTATTTCTTTTAAAAACTCGTCAGACATCAAGTGCATCAATTCTTAACGATAGCTCGAATAATCAAGCAGTCATATGTAATCTATTGCGATTTAATGAAATAGTTCAAGCATCAGCATTTCATAGGGCCTATGTTGAAATTTCGAGGCGTCAAGCATCATTTAATTCTTGGCCTCAAGAAGAATTACCTTCTGTAGATGATCTTGTCCGAGCAGGATTTTTTTATACTGGCTCAAAGACAATTGTTATCTGTTTTTATTGTAATGGATCACTTCAAAACTGGGGTCCAAAAGATAATCCATTGATTGAACATGTACGTTGGTTTCCACTTTGTGCCTATGCTAAACAATTATGTGATGATGAACTTTATCGAAAAGTTCAAGAATCAAAACGAATTCATCAAGGTTTATTTGTTTTTCTATTCAAGAAATGATGCAAGTTAAAATAAAAATGTATTGATGTATTTTGTAGAACGCATTGGAACAAATCAAATAGGGAGAAATGGAGATTTTTCAAACGATCATCCAACAAACAATTCTCAACTAGTAATTTCTGATGAGAACACATTGTCACGATTGGTTACTGCTCGACTCGATTTGCCTATTTCACAAAATCTACTCAATCGAAATTTCAAATTATCAGTTATCAAACGATGTTGGGAGGATCAGCTAAGATTAAAACGTTCGTAAATTCAATTAAATTTACATTCTTCTATTTTTTTTTTGTTTAGAAAATGATTTTGCTACTGATTCTGATTTATTAATTGCTTGTATTATTCTTCAAAAACAAATTGATCATATCAATGGTCGTAAAGAAAACATTATTATACCGAGTATCAAGATGAAAATGATTCGTAAGAAAGAACAATCTGGTATGTTGTCCGTTATTTATATGATCATATAATTACTCATTTGTAAATAAATAGGTTCATCATTGTCCATGCTATCATTGAACGAATCATTTTCATCAAACTCATCGAATATCAATAATATAATTGAATCAAAATCAACAATTGCAACGACCGACAATCAATCAAAAACAGAAACAAAAACTAGTTCGACCACGGATATAGCGTCGTCGAATTTGTGTATACTTTGTTTGACAGAGGATAAACGTCTTGCATGTATGCCATGTGGACATTTGGCAACTTGTGTTCCATGTGGTCATTCACTTCGAACATGTCCAGTTTGTCGAAGAGAAATAGAGGCTTTTGTACGCATCTACATTTGAAGTTGACATTCAATAGAATGTCACGAAAAACTGTTCTGTATTTCACATCAATTAATCTAGAATTCTCTTTATTTATATATCAGTTTTTGCTTGAATGAAATCAATAATTTATTCAAGAAAAAATTTGAACGAATTTGAGCTCTGTTCATTTTGAATCTTTGATGCCACAATCGAAAGTACTTGTTTGTGTTGTTTCTCATCATGTGCTTCAAATCAAGTTTCATGGTAGATGCTACGCTTGACACTCGACTGTTGCATCTTCGTTCCTTTTCAACGTCCACTATGCGATTGTTCAAGCTCAATTCTATTTTGGGCGCATTTCAAATTCCGAAAATAATTCATTTTGTCCGGCCGATAAATAATTCGTCGCTTTGAATGTGAGTATGTGGGTATCGCTAATAAGAATGCCCACATCCACAGTCCACACCCACATCCACACCGACACCCAAAGCCACACCCATCCACATACACAGCCACGTCCACACCCAAAGCAACGTTTACCGTAAGCAATAACTTCAAACACATTGTGATGATGAAAAGGACGTATGGACAGGATACTCGGAGTTTCTTTTTGTTCAAAATTATTCTGATTTTTATTTATCTTAAACGTGTCAGCGGGTCATTCGGCTTGTTTCCTACAGCTTAGTTTTGCGCCTCTGTGTGATGCTCTCCTTGATTCGAATTTTTTTTTCTCGATTGAACAATCAGCAAGTCATCGAAATGTTTGATGCAATCGAAAATATTTCATCAATAGGCATAAATCATCTTTTTTGTTTGGCTTTTTACTAGCACAAAATGATCTAATGTGAGCAAACCATATATATAGTTCGATATACTTTTCCGTGTTCTATCTGAGAATTATCTCCAAATTGAGAGAAAAAAATGTACCAAAACCTTGAGATGGCGAAATATTCTTCGAAAATGTGGAAAAAACTGCCAAAGAATATCTTCCATGAATTTACGTTTTTGCCCACAGGATTTTCGATTTTTTCCGGTTGAACACCTTTCAGAGATTTAATACAAGTTTTGCTGACCATGTGGCTTCGGTTTCTTTTGATATGATATTTTTAGCCCATTGGTACCATTAGAACTGCGCAAAAAAAAGAATTATTTCTACTCGTATTTGTCTAAAATCACATGTACTAGACATAATTTTTCATGTTGATCAAAAATATTGTGTTAAAAATTGAAAAAAAACTAAACTATAATGATGAAAAATGTATATTACTCTGATACATAGATTGGATGGGTAATCATCAACATACCATTCTTTTCTTTCAAATGAAAACATTTGAAAAATATGAAATTTATTTTCGACACACTACTGAAAATGCTAACACATCTTCAGTATTTCATCATTGTAATGTCTTTTCACCAGAGCTCGTCGAATTGATCCCAGATTCGATCGGGTCCTGGTCTGAAAATTTTCTGTTAATGGGATTCGAAAACATTGAGTCTCGACGGGCTCTATTGTTCACACCAAACCATTTTGTTGGAGTAAAAAGCTATACAAAAAGATGAATCATGCCTGTTGCTGAAATATGTTCAATAGTATGAACCATATCGGAGGTTTGTTGATTGCTTTTAGGTTTGAACCGATTTAGAACGAGTAGAGCAGTCAATCGAAAAAAATTTTCACGAATCGAGGAGAGTACCAAACAGTAGCTAAACGCTTCATTTTGAAATGATGGAAAACTAAGTGTAAAATTTTACAATCAATATGTGATGATGTTTTAATAATAGGAATTTTATTAGATTCAAATTTTGCTCTTGTCTATATATATAAAGAAGAAAGTTTGTTTGTCTGTTCTTCATGCATTTGGACACGTTACTAGCAAATGCAACCAAACTTTTCAGGGACTATCCTCTCATTCTGGAAGAGGTCACCGACTACTTTTTGTCGAAAAAACACCGGTCCTCTGCCTGCAACAAGCCCACATATGTATCTGACCAATGAGATTGCAACATTCGGTAGTATCGGAGAACTACCAAGCAGCACGTTGTGGACAAGTACAAGGCAGGTATCTACAGGTTTTCGAGGATGCTGAGTAGGGACCTGCGGAGTCAGGTTTTTTTATTCCGAAACCCGACTCCGACTCCGAAAAATTTCTTCTTTACAACTCTGACTCCGACTCCGACTCCGGAAATTTTTATTTTTTGACTCCGATTCCAACTCCGAAAAACTCCGAGAAACTCCGAATTTTTTTTATCAATAAAAGGAAATCTCAAATATGTTTTATTGTTTAATTTACAACATGCGGAAATCAATAATAAGGTTGCTACATTACTACCATGAAGTCTCTCTAAAGTGAGCACGATCGAGACTATTGAAAAATGTTCCTTATAATCAGATGTTCGCCTTCGGAAGGTCCATTTTCAGCAAAAATTGCCTTTCCGGACTCGTGAAAAACACTAATAATAACGAGGTTTTCACTGTAGAGAGGCGCTCACTACTAGAGGTTTTACTGTATTATTTTTTTATACTATTACTGGGTAACTGGTAATAATTTTATATACTTTATTGCTAGTAATAAACTAATCACAATATTGCTTCTATGAGTTACTAGTTTTAATACTATACTACTTTATAACATTTTTACTTTCTTCCCTCTGTTACTTTCGCAGATTATTTCTAATTACATATAATAATTAATAACCTTATATGCTATTACTTACTACCTGTAATAGTAATGTAGTCCTGAACGATAAAGGAACAAACGAGTGAAGGAATATCTAAGAATCTTTAATAGATTAATTTGAAATTTCTTGTACATTTGTGGTTCAGTGGAAATAAAAAACAATCACTGACAAGTTTTCGATATGTAATATGTTCAAGGAATCAAAAATTGGTGATCAAGAGAATTGTAGTACTTCTAATGAAATTGCAATATATTTTCATTGATGACATTATGCTTTTACGTAGCCAGTCTTTTGAACGATACAGCCAAAAGATTATCAATGTGAGGTTTTTCCTTGAAACTCGTTCTTAATATATGTAGCAACTATTATCTTTCTTTTTTTTGTTTGTTAAGCTGAAGAATAAAGATGCTCTTATTTGAAACAGCAAAAGTTATTCAAACATGGTCAGGACTTTGACTCCGAAAATTTTTTTCAGAAAACCCGACTCCGACTCCGACTCCGTAAAATTTCTTTTTGCTGACTCCGGCTCCGACTCCGACTCCGACGGAGTCGGAGTTGAAATCGGGTTTCGGAGTACTCCGCAGGTCTCTAATGCTGAGCTTGGATCTGGGGTCCATTCACTTCGAAATCTGATTGGTTGATCGATTACCAATAGGAATTCAGCTGCAAAGAAAACAGACAAAAACATCTACAGTTTCGGGAAAACAATGAGATAGGAGTTTTTAGAGACGGTAAGTTCGAATCTGGGGTCCATTCACCTCGAAATCTTATTGGTTGGCCGGAAACCAATAGGAATTCAGCTGCTAAGAGACCAGCTAATCAAAATTGCGTTTTTGCAAAAAAAGAGTCAGGTAGAGGTTTTTAGAGGCGGTTAGTACGAATCTGGGATCCATTCGCCTCGAAATCTTATTGGTTGACCCAAAACCAATAGGAATAGAGTTTGTCGGAAAACGAATATCACTGGATAATCGAAGGTAGGACATTAGGAATCTGAAGTCTATTAAGCTCGATATCATTCTTTTAATCAAGTTTTCAATGAAAATGTTTCAAAACGATGACATCTTTTACAAAGAAGCTTTTTTAACTCCAAACTAATGTAGAAATGATTCAAAGCTTCCATCAAAAGGATTTATCAGAATGATTTTCAAAGCGATTTAGAAGGTGTTAGCCGGTGCTGATAACAGAGATCGCTTTGTTTGAAACACGGTGACTATATACAGGTATGAACTTGGAAAAAAAACAAGAATACATTGAAAAGGAAAATGAACAATAGGGGAAAATACCGAAACAATCTCAATAAAATACAGGAGTTGGCAAATTCCTGAATGATAGTAGGACATGGATATCGTGCATGTTATCTCCGTGTTATGGTACATATTAAAAATGTACCATAAGAAGAAAGAATGTACATATGAATGCTTCTCTTGACTCATAGTGATGACGTATTAGTTATATGCATATATGTCTTCTTTCTATTCTTTCCTTTTTGTCTAAGGTATTTTCGTAGTTTCTTTGGTTTTTTCTATTATTAGTATTTCGAGACTATTCATGGAAAGTTTCCATTTACGAATCTTGGATATAAATAGCTGATGTGTTTCTGTATGTTTATGTGATTTGTTAATCAACGAATAAAATGATTCGATATTCAAGAACGAGAACGAGTGATAATATTACGTAAAATAGGAGAATAGAAGAAAAAAAATGCAGGGAGAGGGCACCAATACTATAACACAATGTCATTTACCTTTGAATTCTGTTTAGTCTATTTTAAGTTAAAGAAGCCCTCAAAACAAAATAAAAATAGGTTGGAAAGGGATCCCAGCGCATTCTATAACACTCAAGATCAGTAACTCATACAAAATTAGAAGGCTACCATTATCCGATATGTCAAATATGAAATATTTAATTTACCAGGCAACGTCGGGTACTTCTGTTAGTTTTCTATATTTTCAAGTGTTGACTGTAACTACTGGTCGATTATGATATGCTTCCAATGTCTTTTTTCTTATTTGTTTTCTTGGAACTAATTTGACTTGGTATTTTTCCTGTTGACTTTTTAATTCCTTTTTTCCATGTTCATAGTTTCTTTGTGCTTTTATTACTTTTTGTTTTTTTTTCGAACATAGTTTTCTTTTCCTTATCTGACAACGACATAACATTTCTCAGAATCATTGAACTCGTGAGTTTTTTTTTTATTTAAGAAAGAAAAATAGATATACTAATATTAATACAGTAGTCAACAAAAAATAAACATTTTACAATGTTAAATTTCGATGAGCTACAACAAATGTAACATGTTTATTATCTTGACATATACGTCGAATTAATTCAATACCCTTTAAATGTGTTACCCATTGTAAATTAGCACTAGTATAATTAGTTTTAATCTCTAAAAGACGATCACCAATACGAAATTGATTATTCTTTGTAAGTGTTGCTAATAAACCATTTGGATCAATATGAGAAATGAATAAACCAGAATCTTCAGTATTTCTATCTAATCCACCAGTTATAGTAATACCAAGTCGTTGATTTAATGCATCTGATGGCATGATTATATCAATATGTTCAATATCTATAGGATTTAAACGTCGAATATGAAGTGAAATAGGTTGACCTTGAGCTAAAGAAAATGCTTGAACAGCTTCATCATGAGTTACATTACTTAAATTGATATCATTAATCGAAAGAATACGATCAAAAAGACGAAGATTAGTTCGTCCATTATCGAATGATAATTTCGAACAATAATCAATATATGTTATAACAATTGATGGACCATGTTCAGTATCAATACCACCACTAATCGTAAAACCATATCTATTTAAATTATTATTTAAAGGTTTAACTTCGATAAATTCATCCTTCCAATCATTTTCAATAGATTGATCTTGTTGTCTTTCAATTGATGAATAAGGTGGTGGTAATTCTTTAACATGTAACAGTTGTGTACCATCCGAAAATTCATTACGATTGAGTATATGAAGATAAGTACCTATATGCTGTGTCATATCGTTAAATTGATGCATATATTTTAGCAAAAGAACAAAAAGAATGAATTAGAGTAAAAGATAAGACAATTTTATGTTAATAAATATTTGTTAAAGCTTATCAAATTTATCCAACCGATAGTGAATCATTTGAATGGCGCAGTCATCGGCTAATAACAACATTTCAACAATAAAGCATGTCTTTTTTTTCTTCTTTCGTTCTTTTGTCCTTCTTTCATTCAAATCCTATTTTATATTTCGATACTATTAGAAATAAGTTTGTATCAACTCTGATCTATTTTGCAAGAATAAAATAATCCTAATATTTAATACAATTGAATTAATTATGAGACTTCATAAGATCAAAATCTAATATGAATACTAAAACATTCAATCGATTATGTCTTTTTCTTTTAAAATACGAAAATAATATTTGTTACTTCAAATGAATATTTAAATATTCATTCAAATACGACAAAGAAGAATTTTCTTCTTATCAAAATTTTATTAGATAAAAAGACAAACACTAATTGAATTTAACTTTAATTTTATGTTTGATGAGCAACTACAAGTGTGATAGATGTTGACTCTTTTCTCATACGTTTAATTAATTTTGAAGCAACTTCAAATTCAATATATTGTAGATTAACAGTAATATATGTATTACGTATTTCTATTAAACGATCACCTATTCGTAGACGTCCATTATTTGCTGCTGGACTTTTTGGTTTAATATCAATAACAAATAAACCTGGATCATTATTATGATTATTATTATTATTATCAATTCCACCATTAATCGTAAAGCCAAGTTTACGTGATTTTATAAAGTTATGTTTCCGTAAATTAAGTTCAATAGTTTCAAGAATCGGTGGTTGTAAACGACGAATACGCATTTTAACTATTTGACCTTGATGCGCCTTGATAATACGTTGAGCTATTTTTTTTGTCATATTTATAAAATTTATGTCATTAAATGAAAGAATAATATCAAATGGATGAAATATTTTATTATTATTTAGAATATTTGTAACAATAATTGAATGATTTAATTCATTGACACGAATTAATGAACATATTTTATTATGAATTTTTGTATTCATTAAAATATCAATATCAAATTCAATCCAATGATGATCATGAATAATATTTCTCATAGATTTTTCATTTTTTTCGAATAATATTGATGAATTTCTAATATCTTCTATTTGCATTAATTGTTGACGAAATAAATGCCAAGGATTGGTTGTCGTTATCATATCACTTTTCTTTTGCTTTATTAAATAACTTACAACTGAACTTCTCAAATAGATATCTTTCAAGAGTAAATATTCTTTATCTTGTATATGTAACTATAAGTATTGATATATAAATCATATTCCAATGATTTCCTATCTTTTTATTTCCAACTTTTCATCTTCATCACCACGAGCGCGTTTACGAACAAAAAAAAAGACAAAAAAAACTGAAGAAGACTCAATCTTCTCTCTCTCGTGTTCTCTCATCTCATATTCATAATTGATGACTTCTTTTCGAATCTTTTATATATAAACATCGATATATATCACTAGTAAACGTTAACTAGAAAATAGTAATAAAGTAATAAAATGACAAGAAGAAAAACATAAGAACAAAGCATAAAACTTCTGTACATTATTCCCCTCATCTCTTGTCTGTTAAACACACACACACACACACACACAAACATGTGTCTAATGCTAAGTTGTTTAGATATATTAAAAAAAAATAATAATGTATAACAAATAGTGAAGAAAAAAAAACACGCTCGAATTAAGATATGAGATAGATAGATAGAGAGAGAGAGATGATTAAACCATCTCTTTTGATGTGTATGTAGAATAGTAAACAAAAGAGAAAAAAAAACATGAAAATGACACGTCACAACAAGATGAATGCAAGCATATACTGTAATAGAAAAAGACAAAAGAAAGTAGTGACTAGAGATGAGGAAAAAAAACAAACGGAAGCTCGAGCAATATTCACGGATACATAATATCTTCAATTTTCTTCAATAATTCTTTTGTATAATCAATAGCTTGTTCAGCTTGAGCTAGAAGAAAAAATGATAAAATTAATTAATTAAAAAACAAAAACAAAATATATAAAACTTACAAACGGTGAATACTTCAGCTGGAATTTTTGCAAATCGTGCTGCATTAGGATATTGCATACGATTTGGATCACCAATCCATTTATATAATTTATAACCTATTTCTCGTACATCATTATCAATACCAATTAATAAACCTGGTATATCAGCTGTCATATTTTTGCCAGTATCCTTATAATAATGATAAGCTTTTAAGGCTTTTTCAGCTGCCTAAAGTCATGATGAAAAAAAAATCTTGTTAATGATTATAATGAAAAACGTTACAGACGATGGTCAACAAATGATGCATAACTAACAAGAGAATATCCATCAACGATCAAATCTCTTTTGAATTGACACGGGAACATTCCCAGGTGCAGGAGCGCTTCTGAGTCGGGACTTTGTGCATCTTATAGTCTTTGGTGAGCTGTGTCTATGATAAAAAAAGTTTGTGTTTCTGACTTGTTTCTGGTGAGATATTGAGTTTCTAGTGATCTTTTTCTATATCACCTCACTTTTGCAGCAATGCTTTATCTTTGAATATTGACCTGAAACTTTGTCCTCATAAAGGTCTCAGCTAGACTAGCTTGCATAAAAAATTTCTGAAGTTTTGGACAAAGTCTCTCCAGGATACGAAGATTTGAAAAAATGCATACTATATATACTATCTATGAAAAAGTGTCTGTGCCTTGATCGTTTCATATTCCGGAGAGACTTTGTTCAAAACTTCAGAAATTTTTTATGCAAGCTAGTCTAGCTGAGACCTTTATGTGGACAAAGTTTCAGGTCAATATTCAAAGATAAAGCATTGCTGCAAAAGTGAGGTGATATAGAAAAAAATCACTAAAAATTCAATGTCTCACCAGAAACAAGTCAGAAACACAAACTTTTTTTATCATAGACACAGCTCACTAAAGACTATAAGATGCACAAAGTCCCGACTCAGAAGCGCTCCTGCATCTGGAAATGTTCCCTGATGAGTACATTCTCAAACGATAGATCTCAATGAGTAGTGAAAAACTTTAAAGTAACTCGATTTTCCAGATCTTCTGAGCAGAGATATACGCTTATTACTGTTAATAATGTTGTCATACTAATATTTGTGATATGCCGACCAAACATGTTTTGATTCGGCTCATTTATATCAATAAATGATAATCAAAAAAGAAAAACATATGCTCTTGGCTAAAGATAATCAACATTGATTTTTCTGATATTTTCAACATACATTCCTTTTTTATTTTTAGTTAGCATATGTGTTGAAAGTTCAACTCATTTATCGATGCTTCAATTATTTATTCTGAAGAGATATTGCAAAATACGATTAACATTATTCATTTTTTTTTAAGTGATTAGTTTTCAATAGCAATAGAGAGTCTATATCAGTGTTTTATCCAAATTTTCTCTTCCAAAGGAACGATTTAAAACTTCACGAGGACGAGCACATATGTCTTAAAGCAGGTACACATGGTAAAATAACTACAAACGCCGAAAGAGCCAACCTGATCTTTGGAGAAGTACTGCCGCCTATGTTAAACAAAACACTGGTATTGATTGTAGTAAAATGTAAATCAATATTTGAAATGTTTTATCACTCATTAAGGTTTATCATTTAGTGTCAATCCTCAATTCAAAATCTCAATAAAACTATCAAAAATATTTTTCTTTTGTTATCTATTTTGGTAGATGGATTTCTTTGGAAACTTACTCGATAACATTTATAACAAACCCAATCATATGCGACTTGACCAGTAGATGAATGCATATCACTATATGAACTTTCTAAATCATGTTGAGCTTGTTTAAGCCATCGATCGGCTTCAGATTGTTGATAATTACGTTTGCGACGTGAATTTGGACTTTCTTCTATTATACAAAAAAAAACAAATAAAAAGATAAATAAATCAATATTAATATATTCGAATTTTTTATTAAGATAATAAGCATTCTACGATAAATACTCCCACGTTTACCCAAAAGCAAAGAACACTCACCAAAAATAGGATCCGAGACTAATATGAAAAAAAAAGAAAAGAAAAATAAAAACAACTGTATCTGTGCGTGTGTAGACTACATGCAAAAACAACTACGTATATATATTTATATATATATATATGTATATAAACGAAAAACTTACTTCCTCCAGTTGATGATGATGATGTTTGTGGATGTGTTGTATTATTTGTAGTATTTGTATTATTAGTTGTATTTTCTTCAGTTGGACTAAAAAATCCATGACGTCTTGGAAAACCATGTTGACGACGAAACTGCCATTCTTCACGTGCTGTACGAAATGATGATGAACGATGTGGATTAAAACGTGTTTTATTTGTATCATTTATATCAGTAGGATCTTTTGGTATATCTTGATAACTACGTTTTGTATCATCGTTTGATTCTTTATTTAAATTATCAAAACTACCAAAACGATCATCAGTTGTTGTTGTTGATGAATTATGATGATGATCAGTTTTAGTTGTATTTGAATGTTTATTCCAACTAAATCTTGGATCTGATGCTGAAAATGGTGTATGATGAAAATTATTAAATGTATTAAAAAATGATGTTAACGGATCATTTTCAAAATGATCTATTTGTTTACGTAAATGTTTAAAAACTTCAGCAGCATAACGTTCACGACCGGGATTTTTATCTGGATGCCATTTTAATAATAATTTTTTAACAGTTTTTTTACGTTCTTGTCCAGTTAATTGATATGCTTGTCGTACAGCATTATAGATTTCTGTTTTAGTTAATTCAAGTTCAGTTTTATCAATTTTATCTTGTTCATTTGTTTGAGTTGATTCAGATTCTGATTGTGATTCTGATGCTGTATTACTTGATGAATCACTATCAGCTGATGTTTGACCATATGTTTTAAAATTATTAAAACCATTAGTAGAATGTGAATCATTAGTAAAATCCTCAGGATTGTTCGATTTTTCTGAACGTTTTGAAGAGGAATAAGTTTTTTCACCATTGAATTTATCTTTATCACCATTTTTGCCTATAGACGACACACGCACAGTGAATTAATTTTTTTTTTAATTCGGAATTTTAAAGGAAGGAGAGACCGAATGTCACTAAGTACGAGAAAGATTTTCTTATTAAAAAAAAATCTGTTATTTACATCAGAGATCCATGACGTATATGCGGTTCGTATGCGTTGATCGTTTTCTTTTTGCTCGATGAACACTTTACAAAAGTGTGAAATCGTTTCTTCGATATTTTTCTAAAACATCTCGAAATATGAGATGACACAACATGTGCTTTATAAAGATTTGCGTCATGTTGTATGGTGGATCTCTAATTGGTATTCTTTTTATAAAGTTAAGTCATTTTTGTGGAACACACATTATGTTTTTTTCGAAGAAAAATATAGTGAATGTAAGTTTTAATTCGATATGTTGTGGTCCTCTCCCTCAAAGCAACGAGGAGGAGAGAAGATAAAGGTCAACGGTTTTTGGATATGTTTCCATAACAACCGAAGACAATAGGTGTGCGACTTCTCTTTCGGAGTTTCTTAGCAACGGAAAACAAAAAAAAGCACTAAATAGCTTTTCAGTAACATTCCAAAGCCTTCGTTGAAAAATTTGATCGGCTGAAATATGTTTGTGAATGTTCTTAATAATTCCGTTTTTGATTTTTATCCAAATAAAAATTTATATTCAAGATGTCAAAGGATGATATATAGTCGTGCATTGATTTGCCGCAGTCATCGTATGATCAGCATTGAAAACATGAACTGATCAAGTTATAACTTTGGAAAATAATCAATACCAATATTTCTGAACTTTTCAAAGTATATAATAATGCGTTGAGATATACTGCGGATATGTACAACAGGCTTATTTCCCATTTAAAGCAATGGTTAGGATAATAACAATGTTAAACTAAGAAAAACGGGCGGCGAAAATGGAAAATAACGAGCGCATGGCAACCAGAGATGTCCATGGCGGTGGTAGGGCGGCAGCGGCAAGTTCTTTTTCGAAGGCGTTGCAAAACTTCATGGATTTGCACAGGATTCAGGTGTCCATAAGCGTAACACTCAGAGACTAGATCAATCTCATGAATAGCAACTTTCTATATAGTTCACCGCGTCGTGGCAGCGACGTAGTAGAGTTGAATTTTGGTCGTGGCGCGACAGCGACACGGGGGTCTCCTCTTTCCTAGGATTGAGCCAGATTCTCAGTCGCGATGGATATCTATGATAGCCACAAGGTAAATAAACAAAAGTGCGTCAGTAAAAAAAAACATTTCTGTTCGAAATACAGAAATAAATGCGACAGATCGTTTCCATGGTGATCGATTATTTACAATCTGCTAGAGATTTTTCACATAATGTATTTTGTGTTAGTATAATGAAGCTAAAGAACATATGTGTGTTCCACATTTTAGCTACACAGGAACTGTACTGACAAACTTTTTTTTTAATTATAAGATTTATTTATCAAGTAAAAATAAAAAGTTTGAATTTTATATATTCTCTTTTTTTCAAATCTATCTCTTACGTTGTGGTTTTTTTAATGCTGGAAATATTTAAATAGGAGACTATTCGATCTCTCCATTCATTGATAAAATGAATATTTTATTCTTAAACGAATAATTTCAATTAGGATATTTAATATCCATGTCAATGTCTTATAGAATATATGTTATAATACCTTTGTCAATAATACATTGAAGAATAAGCAAATGATAAGCAGAAAATAAAAAACAAGAAGTTAAAGCAACGCACATCAATGTCATTCGGTCTCTTGTATTTATCTGTTTTATTATTTTTTTCTTTATAATTATTCTTACCTTGTGTAGTTGTTGTTGATGATGATGATGATGTTTTAAATGAATCTCTTTCGTCAACTGGTTTTGTATGTACAGCATCAAATATTCTTGACCAATGTTCAAGTACATAAAAATTTGATGCTTCAATTTTTTGTGTTTCATTAGCATCGTTTATTTTACATATAAATACATATGACAATGATGATGAATCAAATTTTTTTGATGACCATTCATCTTTATTATCATTTTGTTCATTGAGATTTTCTTTCATAATTTTTTCAACTTCACAATAAATATATAAATCATTCATACGATAAACACATAAATCTCCTGGTAATACCTGATGTTGTTCTATATTAAATTGTTGTAATTGTTCAATGTCATCACCATAAACATTACCCGGTGATGGTATATATTGTAATTTAAGTATAGATAAAATATTTTCTTCTGTAGCAACATTAACTAAATTTAATAATTTTGACATTTGTCCAATTGTTGTTGCTAATAAAGCAGCCATAACAGAATTATCTAATTGTAATTCTGATAAACCTAAACATGGACTTAATGCACGTGCTAAACACAATGTAAAATATGGTTGTTCGGTATGTTTCATACTAATATATAATATAATATTTTCTTCGCCTTCAGCAACTAAATAAACAGCTTTTTCATCAACAGATTGGTCAACTTTTTGTTGTGTTTTTTTATAAATTAAATTTGTTTCAAGATATTCAACACATGTGACTTTAACAAATGTTAAACGTTGACGTATTAAATTTTCAACATCATCAATTGATATTATTTTAGGATTTTGTTGTCGTGCAACATGATTTGCAATAACACGTGCCATACAACGATGTAAATGACGTGATGATAATAATTGATTATATTTTCTTTCAAGATTAAATAAAAAACGTTGACGATGTGATTCTTCATCTTCAGGTATTGTTATTGAAAATGATTCTTCATATTTTTGACTAAATAATATTGGACGTTGACTAACAAATACTTTATCAATTATTTCACGTAAATTTGTTGGTGATGATGATGATGTTTGTTTTGTATTTGATGATGATGATGATGATGATGATGATGATGATGATGATGGATCTAATTTAAGTACACGTTCATTTGGATTAAACATAAATTTATCATGAATTAATTTTGTCATATAATCAAGTTTTGTTTTATCATCCATGATTACAATATCATTCGATTTAACTAATTTAAAGTCATTCGATACAAGATAAAGACCTAGAAAACAAAAAAAAAAGAAATTTTTTACATTATACTATTTACTAAATAATACAAATAGATTTGATATAGATAGATATGTGTAGCGAGACCAACAGTCTCATTCAAGGATGTCTTGGTAAAAACAGTAATTTTCTATTAAGTTTGACTTAAGATTTTCGAATTTGAAGAATCTGAGTTGATAATTGATTTCGCGAAATTTTTGCTTGTAATTTTTCTCGACATATCAACTATCGGTCCAGATTTCTTGCGTTCGAAAACCTTTGATCATTGATGGAATCGGTCTACCGGTAGACTGATATCGAACTGATAGACCGGTCGGCTTAAAATCAGCACCAGCATCGAACGGTTATTACCAGTTCTAGCTATGATTAAATGTGTACACCGAACGTATTAAAGTTTTTTTTTGCATAATTTGTTTTCGTGAAATTCCAATAAAACTTCATTATATATCTAATGAACAACATCAATTAGGACCAGTAAGAATGTTGCAAGAGTCTCGATGAAAACAACAGAAGTATAAAAAACGTTAAACCAGTAGCTATCTACAGATTGGCAAGCCGTTAAATCGGTAACAAATTGGTAAGACCGGTAACAGACCAGAGATGGAACCGGCTGCCAGCCAGTCCGGTCCCGTACCGGTACGAGTTTTAGACCGGCCAGTAACTGGTAGATCGACCTGTCTGACCTTTTCAAATCAGCACTAGTGCCAGTCGTCAAAGTTTCAGACTGATTCCATCTCTGTATCAGGTATGCGATACAACTTGGCACATCAAGTTTGTCACACGGTAGATCAAATTTTCCATATCTAAACTACTCTTTCTCTGCTACTGTGCATTATCGAAATATCATTCGTTATTGGTAGATCAAGCCGGTCGCTGGTAGATCGGTCAGTTACCGATAAACCAACCGGTCTAGTTCGGTTTGACTTTTTCAGACAGGTACCAGTATCGGTCTTCAAAAATTCAGATCGATTCCATCTCTGTAACAGACCGTTAGGTCGGTGAATAACGGTAGACTGCCAGACGGATATCAAACCGGTGGACTGGCCGATCTGAAGTTCGAATCGGTTCGATCTATGCCTTTGGTCAAACTCAATACGAAATCATAATACTCTCAAAATAAGGGACTTTGGACTAAGGGCTAGATTAGACTCCTGTAGGGTAGTTCCCTGCATATCATGCATTCAGTCGGACATTAGATAAGAAAATAAGCATCAACATTTAATTAATCGAAATATAGTAATAAATATACATTGACACATGCTCTATGCGATAGAATTAAGATTTTTGTTAATAGCTGCTCAAATGGTAAGCGAAATCATTTTATATTCCAAATCTGCATATCTTCTTCTAAAAACTCCGAGTTTTTAGGTAAAATACATTTTTCTCAGAACAAAAACCTTGATATAAAATAAGATAGAAGATTCTCTAGATGAATCAATGTAAAAGACATATTAGAAACCTCAGAACTTCTATTATATCCAGATAATTTTAGTTTTTCAAACAAATTTTCTTGCATACTATTAGATTAGTCTTAATCATGCGCCGTCTGCATATAAAAATAATGTTTCTTCAAACATCAAATACTCATAATTAAGGATAATCTATAGAAATTATTGTCTTTTTTCGTCAACGTCTGAGATCATAGTCACTATGTTTTCTGCATCTGAGAACAGGTATTTAAACATCATCATAGATTAACAAGTGTATATGTCTTTGATGACGCCTACATCAAGGTAGCTTCGTCCTCCTCTCCTTAACACCTGAACATTTTAGAAACCTTGAAGACTTCTATTGCAACCAGGGTTTTTTTGACAGAAAACATATTTTTAAGAAGAAGAAATGCCGGTAAAGGTCTTCCTTAAGTGTTCTTCGTCAAAAGCTTTCTTTTTCAAAAAGAATGTTTTTTTTCTCATTACATGTCAGCCAGTGTTGCTAAAAATATACACTGCCTTGCAGTGTAGAACGAGAAAAATGTAAGATTAGGGTAAGAAAATTCTTTTTTTAGACAGAGTACAGAACACAAAAAATGTCTATCCTGCACATTGTAACGAGACCGACAGTAGGCTCTGTTTTGATACACAGAGGTGTCCCTTCAAACCAAAAAAATGCGAACATTATTAAAACAACAACTTTTAACTTTAATAATAAAAAATATATGTATATATATATATAGATCATTGTTTTTTTTTCTTACCTGGTAATTTTGTTTGTGAATTAATTGTTGTACTTGCTGCTAAATATTTAAAAAAACATTCCATGGCTTTTAATGATTTACATAATTCATTTGAATTTAAATAATCTTGTTCACAAACTTTAGCTAATTTTCTTAATATATCACCATATAACATTGGATGTGGTTCTGATTTTGCACCAATTTGTAGAAAAAAATCTTTATATTCATAAAAATCATCATCTAATGAAAAAATAAATGGTGGTATTTCATCAGTTACAGGTAAATTTAAACAAAAAAATTTTGCTTGTAAAAATTGACGACGTGTTCGAGAATAAATAAATTCTCGATCTTCTAATTCTTTATAAATTTCATTACGACGTTCAATTTTAATTTCATGTTGAAAATAATGATATATAGATTTTAATACTGGTATTAAAATATCATCAATCATATGTTGAGTTATTTGTATTGGAGATTTTACTTCACTAAAAAAAAACAAAAAGAAAAAACAACAAAATCAAAATAAGAAAAAATGAATTTTATACAGACTTGAGTTTTTCATATTTTAATGAAAATTTTTTTGCTAAATTTGAAAGATTTTTTTGTACTAATGCATATGATGGTTTTTTATTTAATTTAAAAAATTCTAATGCATTTTGATCAATAGATTCTTGTTGATCATTTATATCATTATAATATTCAAGACGAATAAATTCTGGTAATAAAAATGATGATGTCCAACATAATTTTGCATCTTTTAATAATTCACCATCACTTAATTTAATACATGTATAACGAAAATTATCATTTGGATTTATATCTGTTGATATTGTATATTGTTCATGTAATTGTAATAATTCATCATTTTCTAAATGCATTTGATATGGTTCAAGAAATTTATAATCTAATATTGAATTATCATAACGTGTCCAATTTGTTAATAAATGTTCATATAAATATTTTGAACGTTTACGTTGTTCATTTGTCCAACCATCTTGTTTAACATTAACTTGTATAGATTCCATGATTTGTTTACATTTATCAGTTGATATATATGAACGAAGACCACATTCTTTAAGAAATTTTAATAATGTTGGTGTATGAAATTGTTCATCAGGAAAATGATGAACATCTAAGATAGAACGAATATTTTTTATATTTGGATCGTATAATTCGTAAATTGCACAAATTTCAGGTGGATCACGCTAGAAGAAAAAAAATCAAAGAAGAAAAGAAAAAAAAATTATGAATAAGACAGTAAATTCAAGGTTATGTTTCTTATTCTACCTGTGGTCTTGATATTCCTGTTGATACTTTTTGTGAATAATCATTATTATTCATTGATGTTTGTGTAAATATTTCTAAATGATCATGTAACTGTTTTCTACATTGTTCTTTTTCATGTGGAAATAATTTTTCATCAATATCTTCAATAAAATATTTTAATAAATTTGCTTGAGATTTAACATCTAATTTTCGAAAATATGGTAAACATAATTGTAAAAATATTTCCAAATCTGATAATATATTAAAACGTATATGAGAAAATATTTTACTTAATGGTTCAATTTTTTTTTGCATTAATAAAACAGTTTTTTTTTCATGAAATTGTTCACTAAAAAAATTTCTTTTAAATGATCGACGAATTATATTTGACCAATCTTCATTTAATATATAAACATGAGCAAAATTTTCTAATGAACAACATTGTTGAATAGGTATTTGCTGTTGTTGTTGTTTATCATCAGTAGAAATAATACCCCAAAGTGGTTTATAAATTTTTAATTCACGCAATTTTTGAAAATTACCTTGATAACCATGTATTAAAAAATCATTAAAATATTTTAATATTATAACAATATCATCATCAGATAAATTATTTGTTATTTGTGTATGTTTATTTAATTCAAGTAAAAATTCTAAAACAATATTTGGATTTAATTCATCCATATTTTCAACTAATTGTGGATTTATATGTGGATCATCAAGACGTGCTAAAATTGATTCCAATTTTTTATTACCAAATATTTTTGGAAATACACGTGAAGGATTAGTTGCTGACATATTTGTTGTTACAATTTGAGATTCCATTGATGGAGCTGGTGGTGGTGTTGATGGTCTAGTTGTTGCTGTTATTGTAGGAGTTTTTCGCACTTTTACACCTGCTTTTAAACAAACACGTCGATCGATTGATGGATGCACATAATGTTCGTCTTGTGATGATGACGATGGATTTGATACTAAGACAACAAAAAAACAAAAATAACAGTTACATCAATATATGGGCATTTAAATATTTTAACACAAAACACACACACACTCTCTCGATTTTTTTACAATTAGGTATGGATGGAGCTTTGAAGAAAATCGTGTGATTACTACGTTTTAGTGGCGTCGTTGACATTCTATCGTCTCGAAGTTTGTATTAGTAATACTGTTACTTTTTATACATTGACAAATGCTGCCACAACAACCAATAATTGCTTCGATAGTGGGAGGCATAAGAAGATGACTGACAGAATCGAGAAAAGAAATGTGCTCTTGCTTTGAAATACAACGAGAAGAAAAAGAAGCCAATGTTGCTGACGAGCACAAGGCTATAGTAATAATAAAGTAAATAGCTATTGTCTTTGTTTAAATGTATTGTATATTAAGTCAAGTACTTGTGAAATGCAATGTAGAAATCGTTAAAAATGAATATTTTTATATTTAATTGAATACATCAATATTCTTGCATCATATTTAGAAAAGTATAAAAAGCATATGATGTTACGGATGAACTAGCTCACGTATGAAACGAAGGATACATATATGTCAGGGAACAAAAGACAAAAAAAAATGGATTGATTGTATTGAATATCACATAACTTGAATAAATAAATTTAACCTTACCTATATGTTCTCGTTCGAATGGGTAAAAAAATAATGTTGGACCAGAATGAAGAACACAATCAATATTTGGTAAATATAAAATAATATTTGTATTAAATATATTTGAATATTGTTCAATTAATAATGTATAAATATTTTGTAATAATGTTAAATCATCTTTATCAATTGGTTTTGTGCCATATTTTTTTCTAATTTGTTCAATTATATTTAAAAGATCTTTACCATCAATTTGTATTTTAATTTGTAATAAATCAAGAAAAAAATTCTTATAATATTTATGTAATGATATTGGTAATGAATAATAATATGGTTTCAAACTATTTGGTAATGATGTACGATTTGGTGCATGCCATAATAATTGTGATAATGATAAAAATAAATATGTATCTGTCGATGATGAATCATTCATATAAATAAGGCGACGTTGAGAAAAAAATTCGCGTATATCACGTATAGATTGTTCTAATTGATTAGATTTTATTGTTGATAAACGTTGTTCATTTGTTTTTAAATGGGGAAAACAATATGATTGAATATAATCATATATTGAATAGCTCATGTCTAAAAAAACAAACAATTTATATATAAAAAAAAACAAAACCTAGATGACTTTGTAGATTATTTTCGAGGACAAATAGAAAAAAAAACGAATGTAAGGATATGTGGATAATTACTGGCAGACAAATAAATATCTATGTATTGTTGTTATAGAAGAATATCCAAAAATTAATTCAATAAGATTTATTTTCAATTGTTGTAAGTATTAGAAAGAATTCAAATGGAGAAAAATAGTTTCGAATAAGGGAATGAAAAATTATCATTAGATTTACAAAGATAGGAATTCCAGAAAACCAAAACTCTAGTTTTTCAACATCTAAAGTACATAAATATAATTTTGTTTAGACAACATAGAACGATAGTGTAAACTATTTTCTGTCAAAAATAAGATATCGTCGAGTTATCTATGACATTTTTTGGTTGAGATACAGCAATTTCATTGAAGGTCAAAAAATGGTTTTTTTTTCATAGGAAATTGTAAAAAAAACAAACAATTTTTCTGTCTCTCAGCGTTGCAGAGAACTCGGTGATATCTCATTTTGTAGAGATTTGTTCTATGTAGTCTAAAAAAAACTATATTTACCTATTCTAGGTGCTCAATAACTAACCGTTGGGATTTTTTTGTCTTTCGAAATCTGATAATAATTTTTATTTCCTTATATTCCTTTTGGTTTCTAGCATTGACAGCAACAGAAAAAAAATTGAGAGTAAACTTTGATGATTAATTTTGGTATGTACTGTATTCTTGAAGTATAGACTAATTAGAAATAGTAGACATGTTTAGGATATAATCTGGGTCCTGTCAGAAATGCTAAAAATTTTGGTAGAATGTACTCTTCTATGACGCTTTGGTAGAAACAATATTAAAGTTTACTGGGTCATTTTTAATGCGAATTTATATAATTTCAATAATTTTTTTTTTGTTTTCATATTAACAAAAGGTTCTGTGAAATTCTCTACAAATGACTGTATTGACTGTTTTATAATAAAATATGAAAATGAAAAACTTCACGAAAAATATTAAGAATCTTCAAAGTCGTTAACTTTCTAGCCAAAAATATGGGTTTTCGTTTTGCAATTTTTATTTTGCTCTATGCTAGGATACGAAGATCTAGTTATCCACTTTATTGTCCTTGAAGATTTTCCATATTAATCAGTTCATTTCAAGAACATCATCTTTTCTAATGTAACCCAAACATCGTGAGAAAGAACAAATCTGACAGCATCAGGGAACTTATTTCTATGATATGTCCTAGGCAAAATTTAAGTATAGGTTAAATTAAACTTAGAATTTGTTTTTAATTAGATCCCAAACGGAGAAATTCTAATTTTCGCTTATATTAAGCAAACCTAGCACTTATTCATATTATAATTTATGCATCAACAACTGCTTCTATGTCGACATCACAAAATGATTTTCGAAAGTATATTTATAAACAAGTGAATCAACATTTTAGAGTATTAAATTCCGAGAGAAGACAATTATTGTTCTTTTGCAAGGAATATATAATCTAAAAAGACCTTCATCTTTTTGGTTCGAACATAACAAAACTTAACAACACAATGTATTTATACTTTATATATCATCTATGAACCAAGTTAAATTCGAAGTAGTTTTCAAGTCCCAGCAACAATTTTTTTTTAACAATGGCATTTTAAAGAGAACGAATTGAGAGATGCACCGCATTTTCTACAACCTTTCCTTAAAAAATTAAAACTATCACAAAATTTATCAAAAAATCGACTAAAAAACGTCTTTTTATGGTTTTTGGGATAGTACATTCAATATATGGATTTTAAAAAGAATTTCATCGCGCATCGTTTAGATATGAAAATAAATAAAAAAATAATTGAGATTATATATTTATATATATATAATTTCTTCAATATCTTACCAAGTATATATTTCGATGTTATTTGATGATTATAAGTAATTGAACTAGGACTATTAATAACAGTTAATTTTGCAAGTTCATCAAGTTGTTTAAGTACATCTCGTAATTCAATTTTATTTATATCATCAAGACCAAGAAAATGTTCAACTTGTTTTGTTATAATTGGTTGTTCTTGTGCATTTTTTGATTGTTGTGCTATTGGCCATGAACAACAAATTAATTGTTCATATTGTTGAGATAAAATATCTTTTGGTTTAAATAATCGACCAATATATTTATCACCCATCCATGTTAAACTAATACCATTTAATTCTATAGGTCGTTGTTTTATTGGTATAAATGGTAATTCACGTAATTGTAATGATGCACGTGAACGTGCTTCTTTATCATGTAATGCTTCATGTATATGAATAGTTGATGTTTGAGAATTAATTGGTTTTTCACGTGATATTGTTGTTGATTGACGTGAACGACGATCTGATGAATCATCATTTTCATCAAATGTTCGAGTTGTATTGGAATTTGATAATGTTAACATATCATTAAGAATTTGAAGAAGTGCTAATGAACGTTCATGAGCTAAATCATAGTCACGCATACGTTGAATTGATTCACAGCGTTCAACAAGTTCAGGCCATGTTACAAGATTATCATCACATTTCATACCTATTTAACAGAAAAACAAAAAAGATGATGATTTCAAAGATTATATTTATATAATATATAAAATTTAATTCTTATTTTGCGAAATCATTTTATTTAACGAACAAATGATGCATTTAAGTAAAATGATAAAATAGCATTTTTATTTTGATTTCTATCAAAATATGAACAGACTAATCTATATAAGAGTACTTCCATCTGTCATCGTTCAATATTCTAATGTATTATTGAAAAAAATGATCCTAATAGCAACCAATAGAATTCTATGAATAAAAATAAGTATTTTGTTTTCCTAGAATAGTGTTGACACAATCAACAGATAATCATATACGATGATAGAGTTTTTTGTCAATCTTTGAAATCAAGAACAAACAAAAAAAAAAGAGTTAACTCATTGGATTGAATTGTATATTTTCACAGACTATGTCTAACAATTATTTATCTTACGAAACATCATTGTTAATACGAAATGAATGATGATATGAAGAGTCATAGATTACAGTCATATGTTTTCTTGTTTCCATACAAATTATATTATTATATGAATCCAATTAAAACGAAACTCGAGGGAAAAGACAAAAAGAAAACAAAATGTAATATTTGTGAATGGAATAAATTAATAAGGAGAATTTTTAAAATTTATAGAATTTATATAAATAAATTTTGGGACAAGAACTCAAACAAATTTTCTCCGATCCTTCAGTGATGATAAATATTATAAGCAATTAAATTAGACTATTGATTATATACCATAAAAAATAGTTTGTCTACCATCTGTTGTTTTTCCTTGTGGACATTACGATCTGCATAATAAGAGTATGTTATGTCTTACAAATGAAATTCTTGTTTATCTATCTTATTCAACCGTTGAAAAAAAAGACTTTTGTTTTTCTCTTACCAAGTAATTTTAAAACATTTAATCTATCTTCTCTTAAATATGAATCTTGTCCACCATATGGAAATAATGAATCAATATCTGAATAAAGTGATGCTAAACGACAATATGGATGTATTAATTTTGATGGTTTATTTAAAATTCTTCCATTTGGTGTACATGGTATACAACAATGTTGTTTTAAAATATTTAACATTAATGCATCAGCATGATCTAATGCAAATAAAACTAAGATATCTTTAACATTTTTTGGTAAAACATTTAAATTAGGTAAAAGTAAATCATTATATGCACGATAATGATCATATAAACTTTTTTGATATTCATTTCCAGACATTTTACGTATAAAATAATCTTCTTCAGTTGATAATTGACATTTTTTTTCTTTTGAAATAGTTGTTAATGCTTGAACAACAATTTCTTTAACATTGTTTTGTTTATTAAATATATCTTAAAAAAAAAAAAGAAAAAAAAAATTTTCTTCGAAAAAAGAAACATTCTAATTTTACCTGGAAGATAAAGATAAATTTTGTCATCGGATAAATCTAATGTACTTGAAAATGTTATTCTTGTTTGTTCATCTGGAATAGATTTAGTTGGTATTTGTTTATTAGTTTTTATTTCAATATCATTTATCATTTGTAATAAACGACGATCTGTTGTATATGTATCTTTAATCCATTTAAATAAATTTTCATCATATATTTGTTGACTACGTAATAAATCTTCTAATTTAGCTGATTCAGGTTGATATTTTACACTCATTGATTCAAAAAATTTTCTATAATTATATAATTCATATGGAAGTATTTGAACATGTGATGCTAATGGATGTGTTTTATCAATAAGATAGATTTGATTTGATGATGAAAAACCATTTATACCATTCCATATCCATTCAACTAAATCACATATACGCATTTCTTTTAATATATCACTAGGATTATTTATATATGATAATGCATCATATAAACGTTTACATAAATTTAAATAATCAAATGTTTCACTTTTTTGTTCATGTAATGAACATTTTAGATAACATAAAACAACACATTTTAATTGTTTTATTAATAAATCAAGTTTTACTTCACGCATATCGATTAATAAACGATTTGATGTTGAATTTGATGAACGTATTGGAGAAACAAATGATTCAGGTAAATCAAGTGAAGATACAAGAGCTGTTGCACCAACAAGAAATGCATGAGATTTATCACATACTTCACGTGGTGTTACAAAAGGACGACGAGAATCGATAGAACCTAAAATTTAATTAAAAAAAATATACAATAATTTTATTCGTATGAGTGATTCTACGCACGTTGCAACTACTTTTGCTCAAAAAAGAACGTTTGAAAAATATCCTATCAGTATTTTAGAATTTTAACAGATGAGTTTTTCATTGCATTAGAAAATCTCAATAAACAATCATTCGAAAGATCTTAACATCTCGACAAGGACATCTCTAATAAGAATAAAAATTAAGTTGTATATCCGAAAATAGCATACTCTATAAGATGAAACAGTTTTCATGCAAATTTTTAGAGTCTGATTGAATATCCCTCTTTGTTGGTTGATAGGTCGTGGCTAGAGATGTGTGGAAACCAAGGTTTTTTTGTTCCGGTCTATGCCTAGAGCAAAGATATCCATAGCGGCAGTTTTTTTTTTAAGAGGAAATTTTAAAAAAACATGAATTTGCACAGAATCTCGGTGTCTATATATGTGATACTGTAAGACTTAGAAAATCTGGTCGATTAGCAGCAGCAGTTCTAGTTTAAACCAGTCACGGCCTTGAAAATTGAAACATTCTAGAGGAAACTATTCCAAAATTTATTCATATCACATCTAAATACATTCTTCAATATGTTTTTATTCAGTCGACGACTAACACTTTTTTTGGGCCATCTCTCTTGAATTATGTTCTGATTGTTGTGATTTATAAGATGAAATTCGCTTAAAGCTATAATGTTTAGTGCCCAGTGAGACAATTTTTTTCTCATAGTTCCAATCTTGACAACTTCTCTTTCCCGCACATGTGTAGTTATGGCTTCTATGGAATGTAGTATACAAAAATTCTGTGTGTTTATAATTTTATATATCTTTATTAGGAATTTTACAAAGTTGTGATATTAAATATAAAGTAAAGCCTATAGTTTTTATCCGTGATCAATTCAATTATATGAATCAATTACAAAAACTGAAAATAGATCTAAACGATTTCTAAGTAGTACATTTATTATATTCTATGCTTATGTTACGCTGTAAAAGTTTTCCAACACATTACTTCAGATTAACCGAGATATGTCTTACGGCAGTGTAATTGTGACATATAGAGCGTTATGTAATGTGAAAATTAATTACAGCTTACTGAAGCTTTACATGATAAAACTATTTTGTAAATTTAGAGAAAAATCCTTGCTTTTTCTCTCACGAAATGGAAGTCAGTCAAGCGAAGTTTTATTGTTTTCTGTTCAACGGTCTTTCTTTTAAGATTCTTCTATACGGAAAAGAACAAATATCTATTACTAAGTATTTGGAAAGAGAAACATGAAAGATTTATAATCTTTAGACTCTACAAAATGGACGATTCGTTATATATTTTGTTTTTCTTAGTACACTTCTCCATAAAATACGATTTTTTTTTCACAGTCATAGAGTAGTAACACATAAAAAAAACTATCTAGCTCGGTCAGCAAGAAGAAAAGTTATTAGGTGAACACAATTAAAATCTCAATTGTATCAAAAAAGTTCCGATTGATTCATATTTAGAATTAATAAGTCGGGTATTTGTTTTATTTCAAAAAGAAAAAAAAACATCCTCAAGAGATTCTATAAGTAAGAATGAAGATCATTTGCAAATATTCTTCTATGAAAACTAAGTAAAAATGAATTAATTTACCTTGCCATGTAAGTGTTGATGGATATGAATGTGGTCGTTCGAGCATAACGGGTATCCATTGTGTTATATTTAAATATTGTTTAAGACTAATTCGTTTTGTTTGAGAATAATCATCAACTAATTTTGGATTTTGATTTAATATATCAATAATAAAATCAGCTAATAAAAACATTAATGAACGTTTACCAGTTGTTGCTGATTCTTTAATTGTTAATTCACATATATCAATTAATTCATCACATTTTATATCATAATATTGTCTTAATTTAAGATGTTTAAGTAAAATTAAATGTTCATTTACTGAACATATATCATTTGATGGTAAATATTTTAATTCAAATAAAATTAAAAATTTTTCTTTATTATTTAAATAAAATGATGATGGATCGAACATTTGTTGACATGAACATAATTCACCTGCACGGTTTAAAAATAAACGACTTGTTGATAATGTATCTTGACAAACAACGTCAGTTAAAATTAAATTTGCACAATTTGATAAAAGCCATTTACCTATAGAAAAAAAGAAAAATTTTTTTTTTTAAATTTGTGTTTAATTGTAATAGAGTAGATAGTATATAAGTGTTCGAAACAATGAATGATAGAAATATAAGATTTAAAAAAAAATCAAATTATGAGTTATTATCAAGGTCATATTGTAATTATCCTTGTAAAAAATTACTCATGCATATACTTTATGAACAATTACCTTGTTCTATGTAATTATACTGTTATCAGCGTGAGTTCAGTCGATATGCAAACTTAACAATTGAGTGTCATTATAAAAGGGCGGTATGTGGGATAAAATTTATGCATATCTTTGTAACTAAGAGATTTAGTATTTAAATAGAATTGGCTCGAATAGTTCATAAATGTATACAATCAATGAAAATTTATAAAAAATCATATTGTAAAGGATTCTTCAGACAACAAAACTCTTCTTCAACATGTTTAGGTTTTTCAAAAAAACCGAGTTTATTCGTTGTAAGTGTGCATATAGAAACGACGAATCCTTTTGTAATTGAATGAGAAGTCCAAAAACTAATTCTAAATGCTACAGATCCTTCTTGAAGATCACGAGATGATACGAAAATATAAAGTCTCGTTATGGAATAAGATCAAGCTTGTAGGAACCTGGTCTTGCTGAGAGCTAATCATTATTTATATTTAGTTAAGCGTGAGCTGAAAGAATTAATATTTTTACATACAATTATTCATGGGAAAAGAACTTGTTCAAAAAAATAATTCGAAATCAAATGAAAGATGTTCATTGTCGAGTTTTCGCTGATTTTGCTTATATATATATATATATATTATATGTATTTAATAGAGTTTCAAGATTAGAAAAAAAAATACCAATTTATTTACCTAAAAATACCATTTTTTGCTGATCATTTTTAAATATTGTATTAATTGTTGATGAATTTTGTTGCTGTTGTTGCTGTATATTTGCTTGTTGTTGTTGTTGTTGTCCAATTGTTGTTATAAGATATCTAGCAACATGAGTAAAATCATGTATAACATAACCTAATTTATCTAATAAAACTCTTGAATCACTATCAGTAACATGAATACATTGTTTTGGTGGTTGTAAATCAATAGGTAATTTTGTTCCTGATTCATATATATATAAAATGTTATTTAAACTAATATATTTATATTGTTGTTGACTTAAATCTGTATTTAAATAAGCATTATCAAATATAGGTAATTGTTTAATACATTGAATATTTAAATCATCTAATTGTTGTGTCATGATACGTGATAAATATTGTCGTAATAATTTAATATCATGTTCATTTAATAATGTATTAAATTCATGTTGAATTTTTAATTGTGTAAAATGTCTTAAACGACATTTAAATATTTGTAATAAACCTAAACATGATAGTTGTGGTACATATTCATCAATACATTTATGTCGACGAATTATTTCAGGAAATGGTTCAATACAATAAAAATTTAATTTTAATAAAATTTTTTGTATAGCTAAATCATCTTTACTTGGAACAATAGGTAATTGTATAAGACCAATATTTTTTGATAATTTATATAATGATATTGTATTATTAGCTGCTGATACACCTAATGGACGTGACAATGGTTGTAAATAAAGTATATTTGTATTTTCAAGCATAGATAAATCATTTGGAAATTTTTCATTAATATATTTCCAAAGATTTTCAAGCCATTCAATATTATAATAATCATGATTTCTAGGCCATTGTATACAATCATCACCACGACGCCATTCACGTGGTAGCATAACTAAATCAGCAAAATCTTTTGCTGGCATTGATTGAAGTTGTGTACGATCTATGATGAAGGTGAACAAAACAAGAAAAAAAGTGTATATATATATATATTATTGATGCTTATGAATAATTGTTTGATTCTATTCGAATGTCAAAATAAATCTGATCAAGTATTCTAAGTTTTTTTCCTCTTCATGTCTAATCTCTATGCAAATTTTATTGATCTATCGAATAAAAAGACAAAAAAATACTGTAATATATATTTATATATATAAAACACTTTTTTTTTTCGTTATTCTCTAATAGTCATATCAAAAAAAAAGCAACAGCAGATGTCTATTCATCTATTTTTTGTGTTTGTATTTAGTTGGTCGTCAAAATGTATGGCAAGTTAATTCATTAGCATACTCGATTAATCAGTAAATGTCAACAACAACTCTCGTTCTACATTTATTTATATATCGATAAATATATATTCGTCTATGTAATGTCGGTTCTCTAATCCTAATAGTGGTCGTTCTATGTCTATCTTTATTTAATATAGAAAAAAAAGAATAAGAACTTCGATGTATCTGTCTCCCTTCTTATGTCTTTAACATTTTTTTCGATAAACAATGAAATTATGATAGTAGCAGTTGCTTATACAGTAAAAAATTGTTAATCAGAGATCAAGATGGAATAGTGTCCGTTTTCATGATTGAAATAAGATCTTTCACTTTTTGTTTTTTTTTTTTTTTTTATAAAAAGAATACATAGCAACAAGGAATTTGATTCATTACCAATTGAATGATTTAAAAAAACTGGATTCGAAAATTCTAATAAAACAATTTTTTATCAATGAATTCTATACATTAAATCTCACATAAATTATGGATTAAGTCTCCGATCGACAAGGTCTAATAATACATCGCCTTGATTGAACGGTAAAAAAAAAAAAGAAACCTAAAAATTTGTATGCTTAACAACCTACATACACACGTTACTTGTCACGCTCGTACATATTCTGGTGTCCTTCTCGGCAATAAAAGGCCTGCTTACTCGTTCATTCACTCTTCGTCAAAAGAAGAAAAAGAAAGCACTTAGACACTTATATGTGTGCGGTTTTGTAGCTTGAGATTTGATCAACGTTTTCATCGTCCTCGTCTGAACACAATAGAAACAAAAAAGAAAAAAAACCTAAGAAGCTTAAAGATTGACAGTGATATGTGTACACATGTTTAAGCAATCGTTAATGACTGTTTTTGTTCGATAAAGATACTTTTTTTTTTCAAGAACAAGGTCCTTATAAATATCTATATAAATATTCGTTCTAAAACATATCTTATTATGATTTATTGATTAATAATCAGGAAAAAAAATAGTCTATCTTTTGTTTGTAAACCTTGTCACAACATAATGTGAACAATCAGGTTTTTTTTTTGTTGTTACATTTACCAAGGATGACTGACAGGTTTTTTTTTCAACTGACATTTGCTTAACACATATATTTGTATATACATATTGCATATCGATGAAGCAATATAAGAATGTCGAAAAATTCCGAAGCCTAAAGATTCACTACTATACTATACATGTTCAAGTACAATTTGTTCTTTTTTTTGTCTAACAAAGAAATTCAATCCGTTAGGAAGGCTAAAGATTATTACACATATATATATATATATATATATATATATTTATATATACATATGTAGATCCTCTTCGTGCTGTTTGCTCTAGTAAATAATCAAATCTATGTATGTTGGCATGCCGAGAAAAGGAAAAAAAAGTCAGAGAAGTGTTGCACAATTTTTCTACGTGCATCCAATTAGAAGAAGAAATAAACGGCACAACTGTTCAAGATACACGCACCCTCATCCTGTTGCATCGGTACTGATGTTGGTGTCGGTGTTCTCGTAGCAATATTCCGTGACGAATGATAAATAGTTGGCGTTGGAGTAAGATCCCATGTAGAAAGAAAACGTGGTCGATGTTGTTGTAATGGACCCAAATATGATGAAGATAATACTGGTGATGGACTATGAATACGTTGTTGATGATGAGGAGGAAATATGGGTGAAACTCGATGAAAATAACGACTGGATGTTGGAGTTAAACGATTTCCACTATTTATAAGATTTGGATTATTGTTATTATTGTTATTATTAGTATTTGATATTTGGTCATAACGATTTGGTATATTTGCTGAAAAACGATATCTTGAGTCCATTTTTATCTATGTTTGAGCACACAATATGTGCGGCGTAGTTTTATTTCAGGCTAGACAATGAATGTAATCATCATCCTCAATCTTCACTTTCTTCTCTTCTTTGTTCGTCGTCCGCGTGATGAAGAAGAGGAGTAGTAGGAGAGTGACGGCGCATGTACAGGGACGTCATCATAAAAAATCTGTACGTATATGCATAAGAGGAAAGAGAGAGAATATGTATGCAAACGCAATTGATGTGGGTGATGAGAGGGAGGACCAGTAAGGGTAAGAGAAAAGAGAGAGACAGAGCAAAAAAAGAAAAGAAAAGAATAGTAATATGTATATATGAGTAAGAAGAAGAAGAAGAAGAAGAAGAAGAAGAAGAAGAGTAATACCATCACATTCTTTCTCTTTTTTCTATGTATTTACTATTCTTGTGGTGATGTTAACATTGCACCGGTATGACAAAACTGTCTAATGTCATCACATAATGAAGTTATTATAAGATGATAGTGATTGAGATTTTTTTGCGTAATCTTTTGACATGCACATGTTTTATAAAGGTAAATGAAATAAAAGCAATTTACAAATGAATAAAAATGATGAAGCACTTAGAAATTAAAAGAAATAATTGAATTATTCATTAGATTCTTATTTATATATTGATCTCAGAAAAAGAAAAAGATTATAAAAGAAAAACTTTCTATGTCACAAGGATGAAAAAAAGATAGTAAACAATTTTTATAGATATTAATGTATTGCTGTTTTTCTTTCTGTTTCTATACATTATAGAATAACCTTCAATAAGACACAAAACATTCTTGAACTGTGTTTATATAAAATAAGACAAATTAGTTTGTATGTCTACTGATTACCTTGAGACTAGTTCATTACTTTATTTAATAGACGATAACTCTCAATCAAGGTATACACTATCATTATTAAAACATAACCGTAACGAATGAATGAGCATCTATGTTGGTAATAATTGCCTTGTCTGATACATCAATGAACAAGTTCGAAATGTTAATTTCAACAGAATACATTTCATTATTTATTAATAATGAAATATTTCGATGTGGTAATATTCCTTTTCGTTTTTGTTCAACATTATTTTGAATAATCAAAAAAAAAAAACTTTTTTTTTCTCTCAAAAGTTTCTATGTGTAGACATTCCAGAACACGAATGGATTAGTACATTTCGTCAAGAAATTAGTGAAACGTATCAAGACAATTTATTATATATATGATCTCATCTCTTGCTCTAATATTTGACCTAGTTTTATGGACAAAACTATTTAAAATATAATGAAAATAACCAGATACTTGGAATATATGTAATTACATAAGACTATTTCTATATTCAGTTTTCTCTTTTCTTTCAATTATTTCTGCCTTGATTTTTCAAGTTCACTTTACTAACATACAAAATGCATCACTTGAAATGCATTGACGTATAGATCATTTTCTATTATCAATTTGCATACGATCAAATTTAACAAAAAAAAAAAAAAAAAAAGAAAAAAAATCCAGTAAGAATGATTAAATATTAGTATGTACACATTAGAATGATGCATGCTTTGTTGTTGTATTCTGTTAAGACAAAAGCAAAAGAAAAAAAAACGTGACTCGTTGAAACTATTTCTAACTATAGACACTCAAGGATATGTATGTTGTTTAGAAAAGTATTTACCCGTTTGCATTATCGGCATGTCGACTATCTGTTTTGCAACTAATATCTCCGCCTTATCTGTTTTTTTTTCTGTACTATTTCCTATAAAGAGATAAATATACAAAGCAGACAAGCGATACATTATCGTACCGATATTATTTAGCGGTTGTTGCTGCTCTTCAAGTAGTTGTTCATGATTGTTTATTGACGGTTGTTGTACAATAGTTTTAACCAGATCAAGATCAAGTGATATTGGTCGTTTAACTTGTTTTTTAAGCCACCCACGACCAATACACATAGGTACTGGCGTTTGTTGTGTATTTACATTGATTTGTGATTTATAATGTTGAGATTCTTTTGAAACATTTTTCGTATTATTGGTTGCAGTGGATGTTTTATTTCGAAATATCGACAAATTTTTTGATGACAGAAAATTACTGAAGAATGTATTACGTTTTTTTGATGGATTTGTAGGGCCAGAGGCTGATGCCATTGACGAGTGAAAGAAAAAAAGTGAAAGAACAAGAAGGCGGACTCTTTGAGTCTATTCACTATAATACAATCTTAGCAAAGGGATCTTTTCTCTTGCTCCTTTTGACAAGTATACATACATATCGTTTCTTTCTCTTATCGTCCTGTTGTACACTATGGGTTTTTTTCTCTTCTTCGAATCATTCTCATTTCTTTTTTTTTTCTTTCTTTTTTTCATATTGCTTTATCAGAACACCTGAATATTTGCATATAACTGATGTATAACAAAAAAAAACGAAAGTACTAGACAAGAAGCAAAATATGCCCAATGACATTTGGAAAATGTGTCCGGTTATTGTGAAATAAAAACCTTTCAATGTCATATGATTAGAATAGATCTATTGAACACATATGGTTATAATTACAGTCATAAATCTTATATCAAAATGTGAATATCACAAGAAAAAGAAAAGTTATATTCATTGTCAAATCTTTATCATACAAATAACAGTTAACAACAATATAAGAAAAAAAAAGAAATTAGGTAGAATTTAAGATGAATAATCTTTTCGGTAGTTTTGAATTGGTATTTATGACTTTATATTGACATATACTTATCAAGTGTTCTGTTGTTATCTTATACTTTCGAACATGTCTCTATGAATAATATCATATAAATGAATAGCATAGAATCATTAGATGCCTACGACATTCTTTAACAAATTTTATTACAGTCATTAGAATTCTTCTATGCGATAACAAAAAAAAACAACAAACATAGATACTCATTATTATACTTATCAAAAACTTAAGAATTTCTTGTGCATTATGTTTTGTTAGGTTTCAAAAAGAATTGAACTTGTCGATAATACGTAATAGTTGATCGAAATCTTTCTACGTTTGTTTTCTTTTTCAACTCCTCCCTTTAGTTTATACAATACTGCAATTGACAGGTCACCAACCTAATCTTGATTGATATATTCATATAAATTCATACATTCATTCAATGCTCCACCTATACCGACTCTAATTACAGAGTTCGATTTTTGTACAGTTGCTTACTTAGTTCTCTCGTTTTTATTTGGTCACAAAAAAAAAAAATATTCAACATAAAGTTACATCATGCTTTTCGCTTGTTAATCGGTATATATATATGTATGTACAAAGTATCCGTCTTTTTTTTGATACAATGAAGGTCCTATGCACATTTAATTTAGTCTTTTTTTTCCAATTTTTATGTACTAATATGTGTCATATTCAATTAGAATGAATATACACAGACAATGTCAAATGAATGAGGAAAAATAATAAGGAGAAAATTCTTCACAGTATTTTCAATTAATTAATGAATGTTAGTAAATAACTAATAAATTTAGAGATGAGCATATTACCTTTACATGTAAAGTGAAAAAGTAGCGGTTGAGAATGAATTTGTTCTTTGTAATGATGAACATTAGTTGGTAATGGACTATTTGTTTCAAGTTTATATATATGTGAAGTCCTTTTTGAAGGTGATGAAGGTTTTGTTGAACAATGTGTAGTATTACCCATTTAAATATAAATAATTTAAGAAGAAGAAGAAGAAGAAGACAAAAAGAAAGGAAAAATGAACGCTTTTATGTTATATCAACGTAGAATAGAAATTAAGCTTCTTTTTCTTCTTGTTCAATTTTGTTTTGTATTATTGTTTTTATTGGTATTGGTAGTGATAATCGTCTGTATATTCTTTTCTTCTTTGTCTACTTTGTTTTTTTTGCTTGGTCACGGATCAACATGGATAGATCAATTTTCAAAGGTATCCAATTTGACAATATATATCGAGATCTTACGAAAAAATTTTACACATAAATGTGTATGAATTCAACGTACACAAAAGAAAGTTGAAGAAAAGAAGTATCGCGACGTATACGTATTCAAGTGCTTACTAAAGCCACCAACCAACACCGGATGAGTAGAATTTTGAACTGCAATTGTTTTTAATATTGAGGAATTGCTGAGAGAATAACAGAGTAAGAGAGAAAGAGACACGGACGAAAGGAAAAAGAAGAAAAAAGAGACCAAAAAAAGAAAAATAATAATAATAGGTGACAAATCACACATAGAATGCCGACATAGTACAATATTTTCTGTATAGGGGTGTATACACGGGTATAAAGGATCGGATATATGATATCATCGTTATTGAGTGATGGAGAAAAGATTGATTTTTTATTCTCTCATACAATTCATGGATTTCTATCTAGCAAAGAGAGTTTGTGTTAGTCAATGTACGTGAACAGTTATAATCATTAAAAAAAACCATCCTTTTCTTAATCATTCGAGAATGAGAAAAAAAACTTGATAAAGTAAAGAAACGTCACGGTTTTTTTTTCTTTCTGTTTCAATCCTTTCTCTGTTTGAAATATGCTTCAATTACGCTAAAATATACGAAATGATCAAAATGTATGCATTAGTAATTAATTCATTGACCATGTAGACAGACGAACATTTAAGTACTATACATGAGTGAACGCATTTCACCTTGGCTTCACACGCTTTATGTTTTTTTGCTTCCAAACATACAAATGGCGATGACGATGATGATGATGATGATGATGATGATGATCAATTGAGTGTGTTTTATTAACCTTACTCAAAGACACATCACACTAGGATAAGATCGGAGAAGAAAAAACAAGAAACTTTTCACATAGACACTATTGACCTCTTTTCTTCGTTCTTTGAACATCAAAAAGATAGATAGACAGATAGACAGACAGACAGACATGCATCATTTCTAACTAACTATAATATGGCATCGATTTCTACGCAAATCTATTTTAACTGATCAATTATACTAGATGATTTATAAGAGAATTATTTCCTTATTATTCATAACAAGTCGATATATCGAGATTTACTTTCTTATTAGATATACACATCTGCAAGACGTGCGTATACACTAAATCCTAAGAAATAGCTAACAGTAACAAACAAGATATGTCATCATATTATTTATCTAACATATGAATAGAAAATGCTATCATAAACAAGTCCAATATAGATTTTTATAAAATTTTCTTTTATAAAATAAAAAGAAAGAAATATTTATATCAATGGACACATAAAGTCATCTTTTCATTATTTCATCTGTCAATATGTGAAACCATTCAATCTCCAGTAAATATATTAAGCTTCCCATTCATTATTTATTATTCATTATTACCTCGATCATAAGGTGATGGTGAAGCTGATATAGATCGACGACTATTGTCTGTTGGTTGCGTCGTTGATCCATAACGACCATAATAATTTGACCGATACATATGGAATTGAAAAAATTCCACACACACTTAGTTAGAAAAAAAAACGACTTTCTATTGCAACCAACACTAATGTCGTTGTCGTATGCGGTGCCAGTTGGGGGTCGTCGTTCGGTTTGTTGCACTGAGACATTCTCTTTTTTTTCTCCTCTATTCTATATTCTCTACTATTTTCTTTTCTCTTTTCTATAGATGGTCGTTGTTTAAACATATATATATAAAAAAAAAAAAGAATTACTCGTAATAATAAGTCGACAACAGAAAAAAAAAAGAAAAGAAGAAGGAAAATGTGCTACTCTCTGACGATCTTTTTCTTTCTTGGATAAAATCAAGACAATGGAAAGACAGAAAACTGTTAGGAAATTCTAGAGTAAAATACACAAGAAAAAAAAATGAAAAAAAAACCAATCATACCTTGAAAAATTTCTGATGATAAAATATCAAATAATTTTTTATCAATATTTGCATTTAAAAATTTATCATAATTTTTCTCTTGAAATAATTTTAAAAAATCTAAATTATGATCAACTATATAAATAGTTGATGCTTGTTTTCCTTGAAATGTTATAAATTGATTATTAGCTAATGGTAATAATTGTAATTCAAGTACAAGACCTGGATCAGGATCATTTAATATAATATATGTTAATAATGAAAGTTTTTGTTCATATGTCAAATGTGAAAATATTGATGAATTTTTTGCTAATAATTCTGATGCATGAAATGGTGTCATTACTTGTAAATAATGTTTATTAGAATATTTACATAAACCATTAATTACATGGGGCGGTAGAATAACAATAGGAGCATTAGCTTCAGAAAATACAAATGTAAGAACATCTTGTATTGGACCTGCTTTAACATTATTAATAATCATATCTTCTATAGCTACATAACCCCAACCATCAGTAACTGAATAGAATAGTTCTTGTTTACCTAAAAGATAAAAGAACCAAAAAAAAAATTGACTTTTCTAATTCAATGAAAGTTTATAAATTGAGTTAATTTTTCAATATACGAATGTTTAAAGTTTGACAAATAAATCAAGCAATAGATGAAATATTCAAAATAATTATTCAAATAATAATATTATTCTAATCAAAAGAGTTACGTTGATTAAAAAGTAATGTTACGGTCATGACTATATATAGATTTCTTTTTCCTTTTGCATCACTTATTTTCTAAGTTTGTTATGTAAAAGCTGTATATAATGATTTTTCTACTACTGTAAACGTATATAGTGTAATAGAACAATATTTACTACTACGTCTTATTAAGTGAATCTGTTCAAGTATAATACTCGACAAAAAAAACTAAAGAAATACATTTCAACGTTAAATCTTATTGTGAGAATATTAGTTCACAAAAAATAAATAATGTATTGATGACATCTAGAGACAATATAAAATCTATAGAAAATTATAAAAAGTCAAAAAATACAAGATTTTAACTATGAAACGAATTCATGTAAATTCAAATGATAAATATATCATTGAAAAGTCTTTAGCTACTCTATTAGGTCAATAGTGATTGTATATGATCTAGGAGTATTCATCGCAGTCGTGGCGGCAGCTTTGTTTCTTCAAGGACATTAAAAAAATGTATGAATTTGCACGAAATTTTAATATTCACAAATGTAACATTGTGAAAGTTGATGAGTCTCTTATGAATTAGTAACAGCAGTTAAATAGAAAACATTTTTTTGAACATCATTGCAACAGCAGTATACAAGCGTTTCTTTTCTATTGTCGCATCAGGTTTTTAACCACAATGAACATCTCTTATGTGATCACTTGATATTTAAATAATTGTTCTTCAAAATCTTATAACATGAAGTCATTAATTTACAGTAATGTCTCCAAATAAAATTTGTATGAAATTAGAATATAACGTGAAGAGTTCATAGTGATTGTTGGACGATACTTTCTTCTTTAACAAGAACTTATTACTTTCTCATTCGTTCTGATTAGTTTCAAATCAAATTATGACAATACTAATCTTTCGTCACAATCCCAACTAACAAGATGATCACAAAGATATAGAAATGTCATACATATAGTTTTCAGATGAAACGTTTCATTGACTTTTATTTACAAAACAATCATTTTAAACTACTGTTTATATGTGTAGAACACGGTTGCCGATGTGGGAGGGGCTTAAAAAAGCTCAGCAGGAAGTGCTTTCATTTTCCGAGTGCTAGAAGTGGCAACCGGAAGGTGAAGAGAAGAACGAAACACACCGTGACCCGACTCCTTTCATAACAAGCGACCTGCCATCGGATCGTCAGTCGGATGCAACTTTTTCTGGATCTGCGCCCGACTGATCAAACTTTTCCGGTTCGGCCAAACAGTACTTTGAGCTTCTCAATGAAAGTACATCCTGCAAATTTCTCAGACGATTATATAGTTCACCGAATCCAAAATTTTCAGATCCGAACTTGTGTCTGGAACCAATCCAACAGGTTCCAGTCTCTAATCGTATTCACCTTGTAACAATATTGTCTGCTTATTTTTATTTAACTATCCATCAGAGAACGGCAAAGCATGTTTCAAAATCTGGTTTCTGTTCAATGTTACCATAAAGCTGTAAAATAAATGACAGAAAGTCGAACATTTTGGGCGGGCAAGTCGCTCCTAATCAAGAATCCTGGCATAGAATAAAGTAGACAGATATTCTTGTTTTTGTACAACTGTAAGAAAAATATATAGAAAGATAACATTGTGAATGAATTCTTTTTTCTTTTCATCCGTTCGTATTCAATAATTGAATTTTAATGATTTAAATCTTACCAATTTCTGACCAAATATCTGGTATAAGATTATAAATAATTTTAAGATATTGTTCTTGTAAAGAATAATTTTGATTTTCATTAAGTAAACGTTGATATTCATCAATATCAGGCATTAATTGCCAAATAAGATCAATTGATAAATTTAATGTTGTTGTTGGATTTATTAATCTAGATAAATTTTTTAAAAATAAAGCGTATGCTTGAGGAAATTTTATTTGACGTAATTGTATACATAAATTATCTTGGCATAATGAATTTAATGATGGTATAATACAATAATAAAGTATTCGTGATGATGTTATTTGTATTGATTGATAGTTACGAGATATGTTTGATGACATGTATGTTTCTGATGACGATGAAAGAGGCATTAAAGGAAGTAAGAGTTTTAATTGTATTTCATGTTTATCATTTTCATTATAATCATTATAAATTGATAATAACCAACGAGTTACATTACTACAAAAAAAAAAAAAAAGAAATTGAATAATTAAAGTTTATCTATTAATATGAAAATGAAAAAAGGATTTTTCGTTCATTTCGAAGGTTATCTTGTCTTTTTTATAATAAAAATCAAAGAAAAGCTCATCGAATGATTTTCAACAACACAAATATTTTATTGATTGTATTCAATCGCGAATGATTTTTTTGGCCATATTTATTCAAGGATTAAGTATTCAGTGATTTTCAAAGATAGATGACCACGATGAAATGTTGGTTTTTTTTTTGTCTCGTCATATTTAGTAATCATGACATTGTGTCTTTAAATCTGTGTGAAGATATTTTTTTTTTCTGTTATTTTCAATTATGATTTTTAATATAAGCAATGAATATTGTTGATTTAATTTTCATATATAAATCAAATAAAAGTAGAAAAATCCAATGGGATAGTATAAGTTTGGAATTTGCAGCACCTTGGTACCGTTTAAGCATATTAAGTGATCAAGAGGAGTGAGAATAATACTATTTCAAGGTAGATTTTTCGATCGATATAAGGCAATTTCTCGAAAATAACAATGTTCTTTGTAGAAAACTTGAAAGAAGAAATGTAGAATACTCCTGCATTTCGGCTATCTTGTGATATGAGGTGCTGCCTTGTGGCAGATCCAGTTGTCCAATATCTTCTCTGCACTTAATAATAGCTACAGCTCTGAACAGAAGAGTAGTTTGATGCAGTCCTTGAGCGTTCGCTACACACTAATTAAGCATAAGAGCAGGCGTATGTCACAACTTAGTCAACATACTATTGGACTGACTTGTGCAGGGTCATTTCAGGACAAGTTATACTAAAGTTTGAATATACTACCTTGTGAATACGTATTGAACAATATAGCCACTCAACCTTAGCGACTCTACAAAGTCTAACTAAAGTTTTTTGAGATAAGGAAATTCAAGTCTATAGATGATTTAATGAAATATTCGAGTTTAGTTTTTCCCATTACGAGAGATCCATTCCACGGATTCTAGTCAAATTTTGCCAAATTCAACGATTATTTTGAAATCGATCTGTTTCTGATGAGAAAAAAAAATCGAAAAATTTCGGTAAACTACCC
>CAJNOL010000116.1:80212-247351 GCA_905250125.1 Rotaria sordida
TAGTCATCTTATATTTGTATTGTCACTATTCATCATAATTTATCATTTTATTTGCTTAGAATGAAACCTTAAAAGAGAACTACGTATTTAATATATAAAGCCAATAATCAATCTTTATTAAAGAAAAGAGAAAAAAAAATTTTCTAACCTTGTATTGATATCATCAGTTTGTTTAGATAATGTCATATGGATGAGTTGTGTTGTTGATTGAGCATCATGAATTGTTGTTAATGAATGCTTATCAATAGATAAAAATTTTGTAAATATTTGAAAATCTTTTGTATAATCAAATTCAATTAGATTTATATTTGTTTGCATTAATAATAATTCAATAAATGATTCATTTAAATGAAAATATCTTAATATTTGTTGTTTAATATCATCTAATGTTAATATATGTGTTGTTATTTGTGTTGTAGATGTTTTTCGTAATGGTAAACGTATTAATGTACCATTATAAAATGTTTTAGATTTTAATAAAAAATAATCTAATGGTGAGAATTGATCTTGAAATATTTCAATATCATCATTTTCAAGATCAAATATTGATACATATGCACGTTCATCATTTGTCATACGTTCATTTGGATCATAATAAACAACACGTGAACCACTTAATATACATAAAAAATCAGTTAAATGAAAAAATGATGATGCTGTTTTTGATATTATTGATGTTGATTCATGAATACCAAATACATCTTCCCATTGTTGTTCACTTAATAATGCATCATATGTTATACATAATGCAACACCCTGATATGATGAAAAATCATCATTAATTAATGTTTGTGTATCATAACAACGATCAACAAGATATCCATGAATAGTTGATGCACCTAATGATTGACCATAAGTTATAAATGTTGAAATAAGATCACATGATGGTGGAATAGATGTTAATAAAGCACTTATTATGTCACGTAATTGAAAGACTGGTGATGATATAATACGCATTTTTGCATATTGTACACTAGGTAATGAATCGTCTCCTGAAGATATTGAATTTGATTGAGTAGGATTTGTACTAGTAACAGGTGATTCTAAATGTTAAAATATAAAATTGTGAGAGAATAATATAAAAACAAATATTATATCGATTGAGACTATGTTGACTTAACCGCTGTTCAATTTATATGAAAGTGAGAAGGTCACTTTATATATAGAGGTGATTATAATTTCAATATTCTAGATATTGTTGTACTTGAAAAGGAACAAAAAAAACTTATTAATAAAAGACTTTTTCCTTTGTCGTTCTTATCATAAAAGACAATAAATAAGTCATATGAACTCCGTTGACACATACACATATATCAAGTACAAAACAAAATCTACTATCGAACGAGTAGATTTTAATTGAATAAGTAATATTGATAGTAACAGAAAGAAGACTGAAGAGTTGTTCTTGACTTTTTTTTTAGTATTTATCCTATATGAACAAAAGCTGAATGAGAACAACTCATAAAATTCTTTTTTTTTTTTTTTTTTTTTTTTTTGTATCATTAGTTCGATGTTCGATGAAAAGTAATTGGATACTCTTCAAATTTTCGTTCTTTCTTTTTCTTTCTCAAAAAAAAAAACGTATGAATGACCAGTTACACTACTATCAACACTACAGGAGGTCGTCCATAACAACCAATCATTTACGCAACTTACCCGAGTTAAACTCATCAAGATTTATGTCCATCAATAATAAAATCTCCGATCACACGTCAGTTATCGACTTTTATCAATAATAATTGTTTTGTTCTTGGCAAGTAGGAAAAAAGAAGAACAAGAAGAAGAGGAAAAAGAAGTGGAGATGAGCACTGTTGCTTGTGTACGTACATTTTTATACATATATGATAGAAAGTGAAAAATGAAGGAAGGGTGATTGGAGGAAGCGAGGGAAGAAGACGACACTATACGATTGAAAGAAATATGTCGACCTTATCATATACACATACAACAATAATAACAGAGACTTTAACTGACTGAATCTATTTCTTAGTTCGTGTACACTGGAACTCTTTTCAAGTTACTTATCAAAAATAAATTATGCCATTGACGCGCACTCTATAAGGTATCTAGTGTATGCATTAGGTATTCTTTTAACTATTTACGAATACGTAAAAAAAAATGAAGACGAGGAAAACAGACGAAGAAAGAAGAAAAAAAAAGAGCAATCTTACTCGCTTCAAGATAGTAGACATTTATGATGATATACCATGTGTACATATAAAGTTTACAACACAAATAAAGTAAAAACTTTAAAAGAAAAATTAGAAACATCCATAACCACCATATCATTTTATTAATAAAATAAAATAAAATAGAGCATCTCATACTGCTGTTATTATTCGTTTTTTTTTTCAATATTAATATACTTTTTTCAGGTAAGTTGTATACTGATATGTATTGGTGAGTATTTGATCTGTTTTCAAGGTAATGTGTACTGTGAAAATGATTGCGGTTTTATATGCAAACAGAAAAAAATGAGAAAAAGAAAACCCCTAATCGTGTGATTTATTGACGAATAAATTGAATAGTGGTCTAAATCTTGTCATTTTTATAAAAGAAAAAAAATCGAACCTTTCATTGTCTTTTTATCTTTCATCTCATAACGAACGATAATTTCATTTAACTATGTGACTCAAAAAAAACTGTCTTGATCAATTAATGAATGCACAACCTGTCACCATGTTCTCAAAGAAAAAAAATGAACAACAGCTGGCTGGTCTAAAGTATCGCCATATAGGTAAAAAAAGAAAAAAGAAAACTGTAAAACTATCAATCTATCGTTAGAAGTTAATCACAGTCTCTCCAACCTTCACAAAACAAATTTATATACACGTAAACGACTAGTCTTACGTTAGGTCTTACCCGACGTCATGGCTTTCATTGTGTCTGTTGTTTGCAATGAAATAATCATTTTATCGTTAACTATTTTCTTTTCTTTCATGGGCACCAAAGAAAAAATAGAGACGTACAATCTATCCTGGGTCGGTGGCTTAAAAACATACAAAAAAAAGAAAGAAAAAAATGCATATATACGTTCGCTATTATTCTCAATATATACTCGAAAATCAAAATTAACGAATATATGTTATCTGGTTTCGATCAACTATTAATCCTTATATATACAACACGTGTGTACATAAATCATGCATCGTAATACAACTGTTGATTAGATTTGGAATCAAACAAAATGAACGCGATTAACAAACATTCAAAAATTAGAATGTAAAAATGCTTTGATCCTATTATATAATTTTCAAAAATATCCTTTTTAAAATGTATTTTGGCATAATTTTATTATCAAGACAGTATTTGACTTGTTTTTTCCTGTTCATTCTACTTTGAATTTGAATTAATTTCTTTTCTTTCTAAGAAAAAAAAACAAGGATCATTTCCTTTCGATTAAATATTGATTGTCAATGATAAGACTTTTCCCTTGAACTTTTATATGAATAAAATATTTTATATAGAAATATTAAAAGGAAAGATGAGTTCTTCTTATGTTCATTCGTTACACCACAATCAGTGATAATCAAAAGGTCAGGTAAGTCTAAAATAATAAAAAAAAAAAAGAAACGAAAAATTTTCTAAACAGGAAAAAAGGCCTTTTGTTGTTTTTGGTTTATATGACTGCATATTTTATTTCATTTTATTCTCAAAATCTCTCACCTTGTTGTGTGATGACTGGTTTTTTTGATCGTTTACGCTTCTGATTTTTCATTTAAATAAACTACCAATAATAACGACAAATGAGCAATAAAAAAGAAAAGGAAGAATAGATTTATATTTTTTATCTGAGTATTAATATGCAATGTTGTAATTTTTGTTATTCAACAAAAATGAACAAGCAATAGGTAAAAAAGTAATGGTGAGAGATTTTGTTGTTGTTCTCTTTCATTTGCTCGCTTATGCTGTATCACTCATCATATTGAATGATGAACAACGTCGAAATGGACGCTAGCGTATTTATGTCTCTGTTCACCAAAACGGAAAAAGAAGACGAAGTAAAGCTTCTCTTTTTCTTTCTCAATATAAATGGTGAACGCCTTGACACATAAGAGAAAGAGGTTATCAATACAACTACCCATACTACTACGCATCGTCATCTCGCTATGCTTCTCTCATTGTATATAATGATCGTATGTTTGTTCAACACACTATGTGTTCTCAATTACGACACAATTTTCCATCCAATCGAACGAATATATTTATTGTCAGACAAAACTCTTCAAAGTCTTCTATCCATCAGACACTATTATGAAATATTAGTTAAATCATATCAATCAAAATGATTGTTTTACAAAAGTTTATACATTTCTTAAATTTCTTTACTCATATACATATAATATCTTAATAGTATATATTGTAACTCATACATATGTGTATATATATATATATGTCCGTCGATGTGAGTTGATCCCATTTTGATCCTTAAAATGGATATCAAATGACCGACTTCAAATGCTTATATTGTATATACTTACAAAGTTTGATACAAGTTTATGATCTTTCATAAAGATAATTATAAATATTCAAACTATTGAAAAAGAGAAAAAAAAGATATCTAAAACGATATTTCTAAATTTTAGACGACATCTATTGAAATGTCATTTTATATTTATTTAGAATGAAAGAAAAGGTTTTTTTAATTATTTCCAATAACTATATATCGTTTCTTTATATTTTGATCAATAATTTTACCTTGAACAGAATGAACTTTTTTTTTTCTCATGACCACAAAAACGAATAAAAAAAAAACGAAACTATTGTGTCATGAGTAGCATTAAGAATAAAAGATAGACAACCTTGTCTTATATACCATTCATCCTCAAGTAAAATAATATCCTTTCACAATGTTTTTATCAAGGGTCAATTATAACAAAAAAAAAAGTTTCTACTACATTTACTCTAAGATATTATCAACTGACAAACAAAGAAATATATCGTTTCTTCCTTGTCTTCATCCATTATAATTTACACTCTAATGATAATATAGTAATGTGCAAGAATATATTTTTTACTCATTTATATATATATCTGTTACATTTCAACATTGAATATGTATCATATACGAAAAGGCGAAGAACATATTTCATTTTATTATTATCAATATCTCACATCATCATCATAATCATTGCTCGATCATACCGAAGCCAAATGACTATTACTACTGTTGTATATATATGTATCTTATGAGAATGTCGAAATGTAGTTATATGTAGAACATACAAACATATATTATATATATATATCGGCTGTAGCAAAGAATGCATAAAGCTATAGCGAGAGAGAGAGAGAATAAATCAGTAAAATATATCGGTCGACTAGCGCCTCCAGATGTGTGTGTGCATGTCTAATTCTGGCCGCTACTCTTAAATGATCAAAGTAAGTAACTGCTTGACTATCGGACAATATGTGCGTGACTTAAACTATGTCCGATCAATCAGTAGACACAAGCGATTTCAACTCAATTATCGTTTTATCTCTTATGTTGATAAATTTTGTTTAAGTACTAGTATATAAAAGAATTCAACAATATTGATACTAATGATTTTTTTCCATTATATTTTAATTTAACCTTGAATCAACTAATTATTCTATGAAAAAGTATTTGTTAGAGGCAATTCGTTTTGAAGAATAGACAAATAACACATCTGCATACATATATATATATATATATGTATGACGACTTGGAATAAAACGAAAAGAAGATAGATGGAAAGAATCTCACAAACACAAAAAAATTGTCCTTGGCATGTAATCTTAGTGAAGCAAAAAAATAAGAAAAGAAAAATCTATAAAAGAATTCCTTTTTTGTTTTGTCTACCTGTGTACAAATGATTGTTAATGGATGGTGAACTTTGTTTAGTAAAAGTTCTGTTGTTCAATGTCGTTTCAGGACTATTCGGCGTATGAACATTTTCATTTTTATTTGTTGTTGATATCGTCGTTTTTGGATGAAATATCTTACGAAATTTTCGCATCATAATTATTGTTGTCGTCGTTTATTTGACGACAGGTCAAACATCAAAGAAGAAAGATATCATGACGACCAATGCGATAGTTCAAGAGACGAGTAGTACCAGTGACGTCTGGCTGATGAGAAGGTTGATGAAGAACAAGCGCGGTAGAGAAGAAGAAGAAGAAGAAGAAGAAGGAGAAGGAGAAAAGCGAACCTCTTTTTTTGTCTCTCTTCTCTCCTTTCTTTCTTCCGTATGTGATGTATGCGTGCGAGTAGAATAGAGAATATTTTCGTTCTTCTTTTTTTTTGCGTTGTAAGGTAGAGAATGGTTGTTGCAACTATTAACACCACAAAAGAAGACGAAGAATATGATGACGACAAAAAAGAAAGGAGTACAAATGTATACAAAACGAGATAAATAAATATCTCAGTTGTTGTGTTTAAAAAAAAAACTAAAAAAAACTAAATTTAAGATAACAAACAAAAAAAAACATGTCTACATTAATTCTAGGTAATTAATTATTCATTCTCATCTGAACTGTTTGAGACATATATGTGAAAGAAAGTAAGAAAAAAATTCGAAGCAATATAATTTAGTCTGAGAATGCGGTCGAGCATAGATGAGTGACGAACGATAATCACTTCATTCGTCTATTCGTTTTTGTCGTCTAATCGGATCTCTTGTATATATACAATGTTAATGATGATACATTAACGTGCTCTCCAACCTCGTTCTCACTATGAGCACTAATCACAATAAGAGTGAGAAAAAGTCAGACAATGAACATACGTTAGTGCTCAGTCTACTGAATGCGAACATTGGAATGGCTAATTTATACGTTGACTGCTAGTGACCACACATACATCCACCCACACATCTCTATACATAGTATAATATATATATATATATATATATATATATAATATATATATATGAGTGTGCGTGTTGTCGTACGTTGGTCCCATAAGGGTCATTCATCTCGTTCTTTCTGCTGCAATGTGTCATCGAATCAACCAGTAAAATTTTTCTTCAGGTACTTTATATCGATTACTTTCAACGACATACATACATACTCTACATCTGATATCAATATAAGTGTGTCTTTGTTCATGTCTGCAAATAAACTGCGACTAATAAAGCATCAACCTTGATCTATACGTATATACTGAAGGTAAAAAAGACATCGATCACTAGGAATAATATTGATCTTGAAGGTTTCTTCCCATTGAATAAAAGACAACAATAACAACAAAATTTTAAAATTTTATCATATAGCCTTTAAATTTCTGTGATTTTTCTATGTACTTTCTCTCTCTCTTTCTTGCTTCAATGGTACTGAAAGTTCAAGGTTTAACACTTAACAAATACATAGAAAAGAATAGTGTACATCTATTAAATGCCTTTTTTTTCTTCTCTTTACACACTTCAATTTTAAAACAATGAAAAAAAAGAAGTCTCGTGCAATCGATCGATTACTACACATTTTCTTTTTCGTTTCTTTTTTTTTAACAAATAAATCAACTAAAGCGAACATGTTTCTTGTTTTTTTTTTAACAAATAAATCAACTAAAACGAACATGTTTCTTGTTTTTTTTTAACAAATAAATTAACTAAAATGAACATGTTTCTTTTTTTTCTTCTTAATAACTTTTTGGTTCATTTGTTGACGTTTCTCACGACGAGTTAATTTTGGTTTCCGTCTACTTGTCTTTTTCATATATTTATCATAGCGACGTGATCTTTGAGCATATGTGTGTTCGCGATCAAGTTCCCATTTAATTTGTTTCATTTCTAATTAAAATCAAATCATAACAAAAAAAGCAAATAATAATAAATAAAATTTTCATACCTCGTTCATTATCAACTTTAAAATTTTCATGAATATGTTGATTATTAATTGTATCATGTTCATTATCATCAACTTGTTCATCATCAGATAATTCATCACCACCATTTAATGTAAAAGGACGATTATGTATATCATCATCATCATCACTATCATTACTTTTTAGTTCATTATTTCGATGAATACGTTGAACAGTACTAGAAAGAAATGTTTTAATACAGAGAAAAAGAAAATATCAAATAGTTTTAACAAACCTTGCAATATCTTCAACACTATTATTATCATCATCTTCATCGAGATCAATTTCGTCTTTATCCATATCGTCCATGAAATGGTCTAATGAGCATAAAAACAAAAAATATTAAAATGTACAATGATTTGTTATCACGAACGACAAGATTAACGTCATGGATGAATAGTTTATGCTTTTTAGTATGCTTAATTATTTGTACAGAAAAAAAAAAGAAATTGAATTTATATACTAATCATAATCGATGAAATTTTCTTAAGGTTTTTTTTTGGTAAGATTTTGATCATATTATTTGCATTATTTTTGAAGTACGATTTTGATATTATAATAAAACGCTATCAATGAAATCATAAACAAATATTGATGATTATGCTGACGCTATCATTAATATAGTAGAAAAAATTTTTCTTTTTACAAGCTCAGAATAACAATTGCATCACTTCTTTTTACTATTCGTGATATATCTAAAGTTATAGTGTTATGTAAATTTATTAGTACATGTTTATTGTCGTGACAGCGATAAGATTTTTTTTTCTTTTTGTGATAATTATCTCTAATGTATCAATTGCCAGATTTTTCTTTCCATTAATATTGAATCAATATTGAAAGTACTAAACAATATTCAAACTGTCATGATAACATATCAAGTTCTCAATATCATTTACTCTTTAATATGTATCAGAAATTGATACAGACCTATTTTTGTAGTAGGTTTGCCTTATTCATCAAAGATTATAAACGTTTTTAGTTTGCATGTACTTGTTATCTAGTTTCATCAGCGTGACCCGTCTGTTTATTTTTCTTTTATATTAATATTATGATAATAGTTGAGTGAGAAGTAAGTCTATCTTGATAAAAAAAAAAAGAAAAGGCAAAGAAGCCAGATATACCGAAATGCTATGATTATACGAAACATGTACTGATCTAATACAAAATGTCTCTATCGAGAATCGACGAACGAAGAAAATATTAACATTTAGAAAAACCTTTGTTTTTGAATAAGAACATTTTGAATGAATCGGATAAACATATTCAAAGAGACATATAAACTCCTTCTGTATTAAGACAATACAAATATCAATCAAAGAATAATAAGAATTATTCTACGATTTATGTAACATAATAATAATAATAATAATAGTAATAATAATAACCGATTACAATGTACAAAAAATAACTGGAATAAACTAAATAAATCATTTTTTATCCTCTAGTAGTACAGATACTTCACTGTTTATTTTAATATTTACCTTTCCTGCTCAAAAGTGATGTCTTTTATCCAAAATTTACATAAGAAAAGTGGCAAGGAGACTCAATAGTCAATTCATAACTCTGATATGTATTGAGATTGAAGTATAGTTTAGCAAAGAATTATTTGTATACTAAATGAACTACGCTTAGATTTTAATTGACAAACAAGGATTCTGATCGATGCTCAAGCCCTCTCTCTCTCTCTGTTCGTTTCGACTAATAGATCGACGAAGCACAAATAAGAAGTTTTGTAATGAATTATAGAAACCTTGTAGGAGAAGAAATAATAATAACTACTCGTTTCATCTCCATATATATATATATATATATATATATACATATTTGCTGTCGAACACTTTCACATTTCTTTTATGAAAATAGACGAATTTTTTCTTTTCATTGAAACTGGGCTCATTTAATCTTGAGTGTTACTCAAGATTTTCAATGTGTTCATTTTTGATTATTTTACAAAAAAAAAAGAAAGAAAGGATTCATTTGAAAAGATACTTTCAACTATAAATCTCAACAAAGTTTTTTTTCTTTTAATATTATACATTTAGCATTTTTTTAAATCGTAACTTACTTAAATATTTATCAAATTCATCATCGGATACACTTGAAATACTTTCATTATCATCAATATCTCCTTCAATTGATTTGTGTTTCTTTTTTTCTTGTGCTAAATCACTATTTTCTTGTCGCATTTTCATAAATCTAAATATAAAAAAAAACATAATCATTTTGTTTTCTTGTGAATTTACAAATTATTAACATACGTATATAGAAAACGTTCATCAGCTGGAATATGAGCTGGATTTAATCGTGTATATTCATTACTATCAACAGCTACTGCTTTAACACCTTTAGGTAAATAAAGTCGACCAGCAGCATGACGAGATTTTGTTCTTAGATGTTCTAATCAAATGAAATAAAAATTTAATTTTAATGAATGAAAATATTTTATTATTACCATGTTTAGTAATTTGTTTTTTGGGATTTTTATAAACAAAACGATCAAAAAAACGCATTGAATTAAAATCAACTAATGGATTACCATTATAATCAATGGATTTTCCCTAAATACAAGTCTATTAGTGCACTTCCTGCAATATTAAAATGTGAAACACGATTTAGTTGATCTTACTCATCTCACTAGGATTATTCGATTCTGTCTATTTTGAGACATATGTCTTCAATATCGTTTTACTTAATCTTCCAGAAATGTGACAAGGAAGTAATTCATATATATATATTATAATGCAATGTTATTGATATACAATCTGTCATCGTATATCAAAATACAAGAGGCGCGGGACTGTTACTACGGTATCTATCACGGTCTGTGAAGGTCTCTGATAATCATCTGCCATCTAATTTCTTACTCTTATACTTCAATATTATTTTTATATCGTGTTTCACAAAATTATACAATAAAAAAAAAGAAAAAATAGAACTATTTTTACATCGAAAAGATTTTGAGCAAATAATGCAACTGTTGGATGAGAATGATTTTTAAGAAATAATAATTCATGTAAACATGTATAATCACTACCACAATATAATGGATTACGTTTATATATATCATAATGATTTGTATGATTTTGATTTGTTTTATTTAAAATTTTATGATTCCATGAAGAAATTTCTGGTACAATTTGTAATGGTTGATCATCTTCACTAACAACATCATGAAAATGTTCTTCTTCATCATCATCATCTTTCATTGTCTTATCATTTTTTGATGATAGAATATTTTGTTTTTGAGAAAATAAAAGTAATCGTTGACCATTAGAATGTCGTTTAACAATTTCAGATATAAGTAAAAGTATACCACAAATAAATGGTACATCATTAAAAAGACATAATTGTAATAAACGCTTAATAAATGCCTATAAGAAAAAAAAAATTTTTTGTTTTGTTGTACAAAAAAAAAATGAAACAAACTCGTATGCGAGATTCCATTGTATCTTTTAACATGGATTTAAATATAAGATTAAGAAATGTTGAAAGCATTTTAGAATTTTTCCATTCTGGTTCAGATAATTTTTTATATAATGCATTATAATATCGTTCATCAATTTCTGGTCTTAATAGATTGAAAAAAATTGATTTTCTATACATTTTTTTTTGTATAAATAAATATTTACCGTTGTTCAACAATACGAAAAAGTAATTGTAATGCTCGGACACTTGTTTTAAAATTTGTTGAATGAACAATACGAAATAAATCATTGAGATGTTCAATTATATTATCAAGATCAACTAAAATTTCAAATCAAAAGAGATTTTCTCATAAAAAAAATAAAAGAAAAAGAATACTGCTTGTTATTTTATATTAGCTGTTCTTTAATATCTAACATAAATTATCCTTCTGATATAGAAAATTTTTGATCATGTTGAAACGAGTGGTAGCATTTGCTTTATTTTTTAAAGGAACATGAAATAATCTAAATCGATATTATGAAAATATATTGTTCCCGTGTAATACTTAATTGAAACCGACGATTTTGAGAGTTTCAGAAGAATATTTATAACATGACAACGGAACCGTTTGGAGAAGTCGACCTTGATTTTTCTCTATCAAATGATTATCTTGAAAATCAATTTTTATAGCCATCGTTTAGAAAATAGGCACTGAGGAATTGACTACGACGTATTTATATTTAACACTATTAAAATTTGCTTCCCCAGTTGATGGATTACTATCTTATTTCATAGAATTGACCAAAATTTTAATCAAAGAAGTCTATAGACACTGATAATATTTTTAATAGTTTATTGAAGGAGATGAATAACTAGCTGAGAAAAGAAAAATGAGACTCATACTTGATAGTTAAACAAATAACGGTTTCGAGGTGAGTGTCCTGTATATAGAATGGCGACATTTTTTCTTTTCATATAGGTATCAAATTATACTTGAAGTACAATACGATACTAGTACTTGACGGCTTCTGTATATTATAATGAGCGACAGACTGCTGATGATGAAGGTTTTGCAACATAGATGCAATTTTGGTGCATAGCTTTCAACACCCATCCACTAAATTTTATAAAAAAAAAGAGTAAGGTTCTTGCAACCATGTAGAGCTTTTGTATTTGTGCATTCTCTTTTCTTTCTTTCGTTTTTCAAGTGTTATAATATGGCACCTAACAAACATCAATATTCCGTATGTTTTCTTTCGTTCTATTTATACACATGAAATTACACATATCGTCTGTCTTCTAGTTTATTCAAGTATGTTTATTTTTCTGTCGGATATATCGATCATCATCTATATTATAAAGAGCAGAATCCATTAGGTGCTGAAATTTCCAGACACAAACATTTTACAGACTGTAATAAAGACTGTTCTTTCATTCAATAAGAATAAATTTGTGCTACAAATAATCCTACTGTGAAAAGATTAAAGAAACTACACGATTGTATAACTCATTATATTGATAAGAAGTCCAAAAGGTCTATGAAAAGCAGGCTTGGTGTGCCCATGACAGGTCATTAACTTTTTTAGCCTGTCTATGTCTGTCATTCATATTCATCAACCTAGTCTGCTTATCTATGTCTTATTTTTTTTACATACTAATATTATGATGATAATTGAATAGAAACAGAACACTGTCGTTAAAAGAGACTAAAGAAGACATCTATACTGACATGACATGACTAGATGAAAGATTTGTTGATATAATACAGTATGTCTTAGTCGAGAATAGACCAACGAAGAACATATTGAATGAATAAATTGAAAGAGGTATAACAGTAAGAATTACTCGACCATTTAAGTAACATAATAATAATAAAAACTGATTAGACAGTGTGAACAGTAACTTAAATAAATCATTACTCAGCTTCTAGTGGCACTGATACTTCACTGTATATTTTTATATCTATCTTTCCTATTGAAAAAATGGAATTTTTTATCGGAAACTTAGGAAAGAAATATGACAGACAGGCGATCTGTCTGTTCCGTATCTACCTCAAGCAGGCTGACTCGAGATAATATGTTTGAATCAGTAGTTAGAGCACACCGGGTTGGTCTCGGATTCGAAAATTTTGATCTGATAGTATCTATCTGTGATACTGATTGTTTTAAGCTCAAAATTAGTTATTGTGTCAAATTTAGTTCTACTAGTCTAACTAATGAATATGAACTAATGCAGAAAAATTTTTCAGAATATAAAAACAAGAAACTATTTATTATTTTATTTAGATAAACAGAACCATTATCTTCTAATTTTACTATTCGAAAAAAGCGAATTTCAAGTTAGACCTCTCCTTGAAAAATCGATCTTGGGTCAAGTGCAATCAAATCGCATGAAATTTTTTGCCATATTCCATGATGTTCTCGGGAGAGATTTAGCAAACAAGAGACAAAAAACGTCATTTGACAATATAAACTTCTCTGCGAGTCTTCATTGTATAGATGTAATTTTTTTTTAATTTGAGTGTGTCAGATTGAAATACTCTTTTTCTTAAGTTCTTATTATTTTATGCGGAGAACAAGGATGACAAGTTCGATATGTCAAAAAACTTTCAAATGGTCATTTATTTATGGAAGTGCTTTTTTATATAATAATAAAAATTCCTTAATTCAAAAAAATGGACTCCGTAGCTTCATATGCTCTTTCAAAGAAAAAAAACAGTCATTGGCTATAATGAAGTTCCTTCAAGGATTTTGGGATGTACGATTAGAAAAGAATATTTGTCAAGCAGAAGATTACGAAACTCATCAAAAGTTTTGGAAAAATATGAAATGCTAAATAAAATTTTTTTGAATAGAAATACTTTTTCATATTGCTCGTTCTACATATCGTTCGAAACTTTCTAAAAATTTTAATCTACTACTATATGAGAAAATTTTTTTATATTTTTCTATTCCTTTATTTACCTTTAGCAAATGAAATAGCACGCGTAACACCGCCAAGAAGTATTGCAAAAAATTTTGAACTAACATTTTCTTTAACACTAAATAACTATAATCAAATAAAAAAACAAAAGAATTCCTATAAACAATATAAAATTTTCTTTAAATTTTACCCGAAAAAGAGCAAAATAAATTTTAATAAGTTTATTAGCTAAATCATTGTCTTGACTTGTAAATATCATTGCTGTTAAACAACATAAACCATAATGTCTATAAGTGAATAATTTATAAAAAAAAAACAATGAAAAATTCTTTTTTTTTTTTTCTTATCATACTGTGCACTTTGACGAATATTTTGTCGAAAAAGAAGTCGTTCAATTTCATTGACAAGAACAGTTTTCATACCTGGATGTTTTTCCACTATTAAATAATAATTTTATAAGACAAAATAAAAATGCTTCTTTTTATTTCTTTTCTTACAAAGTTGATTAAGCAAATGGAGAGTTTTAGCAGCAACATTGGAATCTAGATCGCCTAATTTATCAACAATCAATTCAAGTAAACGTTTTTCTTGTTCAGGTCGTTGAGATAGTAAACGTTCAAGCATTGATATTGCTTTAATACGTATTGGACCGATTGGATCATGAGCTATTTGCTGGAAAAAAAAATCCAATCCACATTATCGAAAAGAACGAGAACGTATAAGGACCTATTTTGCCTGACTTATTTCTTTCTTACAAAGAAACATAAGGATTTTCAAGTTTTATAGCGCTTGAGCTGATGCATCTAACCGTATTTTAATATTGCTACGGAATCTTAAATCAGGAGCATTTATACCCTTTGCAAGCTTGACCATCATCATAAGATTTCTTCGTGTTGTAAGCAAAGAAGACAGATGTTTCTACTGAAAGGAAGTCACAATTTAATGAGCTCACTCATAATATGATCAATAGAGCATGATTTGAACTGCATTTTAGTACTAAAACATTAAACAAATGATCTTTCGGTGAGTCGAGAATGGACGGGCAAGAACGTTTGAACAGTCCAAATCGATGAATTTACAACTACTAGGCGATCTTGTGACCCTTATGTTTCAGAAAATAAAAACAAACATGTTGCCAAAATTTCTATGTTAGTAGAATACATGATGAACTACAAGAACATGTGTAATTTGTTCATAGGTGAAAGTAGTCATTTTTTGATTGAATCCTGAGAGAGCCACGGATAAATTTTTCGACGAAGATAAAAATTATCTGAACACTTTAAAACACATATAGATGGGCTCAGTTTTTGATGCTGGTTTCAAATATATTATTTGTTTTGACTAGAAAAGTAACGAGTCTGACAAAAATCTGTACATATCAGTCAAAAAAATGGTCACTTTTACCTATCTGAAGAAAAGGACCTCGACTTCAAACATATGGCCATACTTCTTTCTGAACAAATTATACATTTTCTTGTAGCTCGTCATATACTCGACTAGTACTGGAATTTTGGCAATACGTTCATTTTTATTTTCTGAGATATAAGACTTGCAAGATCAGCTAGTGGCCATAAATCCGTTGATTTGGAATGCTCAAATGTTCTTGTCCCGTCTATTCTCAACTCCACAAAAAGTCATTTATTTAATGTTTTGATACCACAATGGAGCTCAAGTTATGCTCTATTGATCAAACTATGAGTGAGCTCATTGACTTGTGACTTAATTTTAGAAGAAGAGTCTGTCTTCTTAGTTCAAAACATGAAGTAATCTTCTGATAATGATCAAGTTTACATGAAGGTATAAGTGCTCCTGATTTAAGACTTTGCAGCAACATTAAAATACAGTTAGATGCATCAGCTTAAACAGTACAAAATCTGACAATTTTTATGTTACTTTCCGAGAAAAAAAGCAATGAGCGAAAACAGACTCTTATGCACCACTGGCTCTTGAATCATTCATAACATACTTGAAGTAAATCAATAAAATTTGAATAAAGTTGTTTAATTGTTTCTTCAACAAATGCAAGTGCAGCTGTTTGTTTTGTAGTTGGTTGCTTTGCTTGTTGATTAATGAAAAATAAACGACGATTTTCTGGTAAATAAATATTAATAAAAATATCTTCAAGAACTGCAGCTATTGTTAATGCATCACGACGATGTTGAATATTAGATCGTAAAAGATTAACTAAATTTTCTAGTTCTTTTATACCATGAATTGGTGAACGACGAATTAATGTAACTAGAGCAGCAAGACGATCCTAAGAAAAATTATTTAAAATGAAAAAGATAAAAATTATTTTTCGATGAAATAAATAATGTTACTTTAGATGTTGTTGAAAGTGATGTTTGTAACCATTGATAATCAGATGATTGATCCTGTTGATAGAGTTTTTGATAGAGATCACATTCTATTCGATAGATTTGTTCACATTTTTCTTTATCATATTTTTCATTGATAGGTTTTGATGACGAAGAAAGCGTAGATGAGTTTTCAAGTGAATACCATTTTGGAATATCTTTGCCTACTGTGAAAAGAAGTTCCGATTTGTTTGGTATAGAGATTTGTGATCTCGATTTTTTTGTTTTTCCGACCATCTATCAATATCTAAGAAAAATTTAGAACAGTATCTTCAACAAAAAAAGAATACAATAGAATTAATGAATACAAGTTCATGAGAATCAAAGAAGGATTGGTTGTTGAGAACATTTTAGCATTGTATAAAAGTTATAGATGTCACTCATATACAATTCAATTCACTCTTCAAAATAATATTTCGATAGTTGTTCTTTTTGTAGTAAATAATTGGAATGATAGAAAAGATATTGATTTTTTCCACAACCATCAGAGCTGGCAACTTCATCAGATGTCCGCCAGTCGTCAGATCTGCTGGAGCGATAATTCACTTCAAATTCTTGAGAAGGAGCTGTGAGTGTGGATACATGTGCGAGTGTTAGTATGATTAAGTGTAGATCTTAGTTTTACCTATACACACATCCACATCCAGGGTAGAACAATGTGTGAGATGAAAACATTTTTTAACTCCCGAAACGAAACACTTTGGAAGGAAGAGGAGTAAGCAACGTTTTAGCCAAGGAGATGTCTCTTCTAGCTAGAGATCGGAACCGACAAATCATCAGATAGATACTAAAATTTCCAACTCTATTTTGATAAATCTTGACTCTTTAAGGCTTGAGCTTGAAGATTCTAGTATATATGTATTATAATGTTTTCTTTAAATAATCCAAAACGTGTAGAGCCGTTGATCTCAAAAAGATCCAAAACTCTTCGCATTCATCTGACGATTTAACGGTCTCAGTTCTGAGTAATTTTTGAAACCACCGATCTCTATGTTTCGCTATCAGCGAATCAAAAACACACTAGTTTTTCAACTTTCGTCCCTGTGTACACTTAGTACTCAATTCCTTGGTATTTTTCGTTCAGATTGAATAAGGATTGAAGTGGAAAGTAGAGCAACTTTCAAAAAGGTCCCATAATGGAAATCTTTCAATGAGAAACAGAAGTAACTACAGCACACTGGACGAAAGTTTTTCTCTTATACTCTTCCCTTATTTTCAATTGTGTGATCACTTTAAAAACTTTATGGAAATTCATATTGACATTATGAATACATCGAATCTGTCTGTGTGTACTCTATACATCGGATTAGTAAGCTGTTGAGACACGACACATCCACGATCGACTGATAAGTGTCTAATCCACAATTAATGAGATATATTTTAAAACAGTCTGTACATCTTCGTTGTCTGCGATTTTCGGAGAAACAGTGCAATATTCAAGCTAAATTGAAGTAGAATGAGATGACAAACATCAGCGAATCCAAGTTGCATATTTTCTTCCACGTATAAAAAATAAGAATGAATAAATTCTTGCATGAATTCAGTCTTACGAGGGCGTTAGCTAAAATTATACTCGTTATAGTTATTGATAAGAACCAGGTGAATGAAACTGTCAAAAAAAAAAAGAAACATTCTTGCTGTGATGTATTTTCTGCTTGAGATGTTAATAAAATAATATGAAACTTCGGCTGCATACGGTATCGAGTTTAGACACAAAAGAAGCAAAAATACTCATTGAACGTGGACCACTGAAATAGGAAATGAGACAAAAAAGTAATTTTTTCCATGCTCGAACGGCTATATAATCACTACATGTAGAAAAAAAACCTGCTTCCGGTTAAACTTGCAATATTAATCGACAAAAAGTTGCATGCGCATGCATCGTGAATGAAGAAGAAAATAGATTGAAAAATGCGTCGTAAGGTAGCGATTGGCAGAGAGAAGAATGATTGTTCTAAACAGCTATTTCCTTTTTATTCTCTCGATCGTTTCACTAACTTCTCTTCCGATAATGAACACCACGTTCGTGAACGTTTAAATGTGAATACAGAAAAAAAGTAAAACCACTCATTCACTCGTACGGATAGAACAGCAGCTAGTAAACAAACTACCACTCGGGCATTATGTCTCAATCATCGCACAAGACTCTCGTCGAACAATTTGCTCAGGCTGTTAGTGGTCGCCAAGTAGATCAACTCGATAAATTTCTCGAAGCCGATATTCAGAAAACAACCGATTCGAAAGTTATCTACAAGAATATTCAAGAAGCCCAAGATTATTATAGCGATGAAAGCGCCACACAGTGGAAGATTGTAGAGTTTATCCAGGATGATCCAAAGGGCAATACAATGCAGGCTCGGATCAGCCATGGTGGTAAAACATACAAAACGTCATACACGTTTGGTTCATCTGGAAAAATTCATCGGATCGATACTGTTCTCGACAACCAATAGAATATGAGCAATAACTACATCAATAAATGATTACAAAGACACTTGAATATTTTTATTCTAGCTATCCAACTTCTCACATTTATACTAACCCTTTCTTTCTATTCTCTTTTCAATAAATAACTTAGATGCACTTTTTCAACTCAATACATGCTTAATATGTTCTGCCACTTTTGTGAAGTCAAGTAACAGTGTTACTCATATGTATACTACTCGAAAACAGTTCAATAAAAAGTTTCACTTTCAAAGAAGCAAATCAAATGAGTGGCACTCGTTGGATACCTGCGAGAACTATCAATTGAATTACTTCTTACATTGAACATCAATCTGTATTTGAATGTTTCTCATTCGTCACAACAAGACGGTCCCTATTGCTACATTACTCATGAATAGAGACTGTCTAGCTTCTTCCTCATCTTAATTTTTATACTATATAGTGAACAAAACATTGGCAATGATTTGTGTTGTGAAAAATAGACTTTAAAAAAATTTAAACTGGTTTAGAAGATAGAAAAGGGAAAGAAACAAAATCTGTTCAATAATTGGAAATCAGCATATTTTGTTTTTAAGCATTCAGAATAGTTGTACACATGTGATCAACCAATTATGATTATCAAGCGTTGTCACGATATCCTTACTTATTCCATACATTGTTACATTCGTTACACAAAACACTGTAATTCATGCAAACTTATATACTATTAGTGAGGAAATTTCGACGAAAGTATCGCGTGCCCTTACGATATTTGTATCGCTGAAAATAAGCCTTTAATGAACATATATTACTTCAACACGCATTTTCTTGAGCAGAACAATACTCACGATCATCGGATAGATAATGAAACAGGAAACAATTGCTTTTATCTTTACATAAAAACATTGAACATTCATTTGACTAGTAAATTTGAGATAAATGTGAACAGAAAACTCACCAAATAGTTGAAACTTACTGTCATGTTGTTTATACTCTTATAAGTTCGATCAGTAAACATGACGAACATTCCACGAACCGAACTGTTAAATTTCATTAATTTCGATGAACTATTATTGTTCATAGAAATTTATGGCCATAGACAGCAATCATAACCAATCAATTCCGGTTGAGCATCACTGTTGATTAGAGATAGATGTAACGATAAGGTACGTATTGATGGTAGTATTTGGTTGTAGTAAAGACGATCTCTTTGAGAACTACGTACTCTTTTATATTTACCATTCCGTTCATCATAGCAAAAGTCATCACGAGAGCTACGAAAACAGAATCAATAGATCTTCGTATTCTGCATCGAAAATAACTATATGAACGAAAAAAAAGTAGTAAATGTAATAGAAGTATATTAGAAGAATATTGTTTTTTCTTCGTTGTTAATGTACTTTTTTGTTAATCTCTTTTGCTTTTGATATTTACGCTTTCAGAAAAAATTCAACGTAATCATGCAATCATGAATCAATGTTAACGTCATCGAGAATTCTTTTCTCAAGATAAATTTTCGTATTTGCAAAGACACCAAGCAGGTACTTGAACGATGGTAGTTTTTTTATTCTTACTGTACCAAAAAAAAAAATATGAATTCTGTCGCTCATATGTTGCTTGAGACATGTTGAGCTATATAGTCTATCGATACAAGAAAAACAATAAATATAAGAAACAATTACTTTAGCTAAAGTAAGAATGATGGTATATTCGCACTGTCCACCTCTCACCCATTCTCTTCTAACATTAGAAACACCTATGGATTGTAAAGATGAAATTATTAAGCTAATTTTAGATGTGTACTGATCAATTCTCTTTGTTACTGAATTAACATAAGAGACATAAATCAATAGTAAAATGAATATTCATTCTATTGAATAAAAGTGAACAATATTTTTTATTTTATTGCGTGTTTTTCTCATGGATTTTTTCTTTATTGTTCTCATATCACTGTCATATGTTCGTTGTTGCTTTTATTTTCGATCAATTCTCAGCGATGAACAATATTGTGTTTTTACACAATAATTCTCCAGGAATATAACAGAACATGCCAGCATATTGACGATCCAGAAATTGGCAATTCAAAAAAATTCAAAGAATTCAAGATACATATTCAACTTAAAAATATTTAGGGAAATAGAGCAAAATTCAAGTAATTCTATCCAATTTAATAGAGTTAAGTTACATGTGAAACAAGAAATATCTATTTTTCAGCATTAGCACACAAACTATATACGAATTGCTTTCAGTTAAAAAGCATGATTTGTTGTCAACAGCTGCTCATTCTTACAGACACCTGCTTTAATATGATCAGAAGACTATCGCCTCTAACTTAATGCTCTGATTTTGTTGAATTTATTGTCCTCATTGAGCTGTCTTGAATTACCTCTAATTTTCTTGAATAGCCAATTTCTGGATCGTGAGTATCGTCGTCTAATCGTGTCTATATCAGTATAAACACAACCTTATACAATGCTCGCACAAAAAAGGAGAAAGAAAATTATACATAATCAAGGTCAACATAATAAGCGAGACGTCATGTAGAGAAGAAAAAAAAGAGTGAAAGTGAACGGTAACAGGTATTAGCTGTTCGATTGTATAATGAACGTGTGTAGATGTGAGTGTGGGTATTGTTGTGGTTCAGGAGGAGGCACTGATATCCGAATAGCCACACACATATCCATCTGTACATTCACAGACAGATTTTCCCTACTCTCCCCACCTCCCATATCTCACATCCACTCACTCACACGTCATACCCGATCTCTATGACCTTGCATATGATCTTCATGGCTGTCCAAGAACGATCACCTGTAATGATCATCTGTTATTGAATTATAAAATGAAATTCCACTGATCGATTCGTCTAAATGAAAAAATTCTTATGTAGTCGATAGGACGAGTCATGGTCGTGCAGAAATCCAATGTTAAAACCGCTAGCATTTCTCATATAATTATGAGATCCAACAACTATTGTTTCATTTACTCATAAGAGAGAAATTTCAAAATTTAAGTGTAATGCGCTCGTTTATACAAATATCAGTGTATATTTTCTTATCGTCACAACACGAAACGCAAAGAAAGGTAAAAAAAGAAAGAAAACTGACAGAACTAAATACATGTGATGACGAGCACATTCATGAAAAAAAACTGCCTACCTGATGAAAATGTCATGCTTCATTGATTCACATAAACATATGTACGTTGGAAAAAACCAAGCAAATTTTGTCAACGATAAATACCGAGAGGAATCGATTGAAAGCACACCAAACGAAACTCACACATTTCAGTATCACTTATTAGGTGAGTATATTTGATTTCTTACATTATTAGACTAGTGATAAAATTAAAATTGAATGTTAAGAGTAGCTACAAACAACAAAAAGAGACGAGCCATGGGAATGAGGTATTTTAATAACAGAAGATAATTGCAAGAAAGTTTCGATTAAGGATGTTCAGTATATGTAATCGATAGTCTTGATTGAAGTAACTCTTACACGTAAAATAGTTCTACCCCAAACCATATCAAACAGAGTGACTTTGACAATGCTCAAATTTTACCGAGAATTATAGTGGTGTTGAAGTAGAATAAGATTAGAAACATAAGCGAATCGAAGCTGTATATTTTCTTCTGTGTATCAAAAATAAGTACGAATAAATTCTTGCATCAATTCAGTCTTATGAGGACGTTAGCTAAAATTATACTCATTATAGTTGTTGAAAACAATCACGTGAATGAAACTGTCAAAAGAAAAGAATCATTCTTGCTGTGATGTGTTTTCTACTTGAGACACAAATAAAACAATATCAATTTTTCGCTGCATATGCTATCGAGTTTATATGCAAAAGAAGCAAAAATACTCATTGAACATGAGCCACCGGAAAAGCAAATGAGAAAAAATAATTTTTTATACCTGAGCAGCTATATAATCGCTGCATATAGAGAAGAAGAAAATGGATTGCAAAATATGTCGTAAGGTAGCGATTGGCAGAGAGAAGAATGATTGTTCTAAACAGCTATTTCCTTTTTATTCTCTCGATCGTTTCGCTAACTTCTCTTCCGATAATGAACACCATGTTCGTGAACGTTTAAATGAGAATACAGAAAAAAAGTAAAACTATTCTTTTAGTCGTATAGATAGAACAGCAGCCAGCAATCACACTACTACTCAGGCATCATGTGTCAATCATCGCACAAGGCTCTCGTCGAACAATTTGCTCAGACCGTCAGCTGTCGTGAAATAGATAAACTCGATAAATTTCTCGAAGCCGATATTCAGAAAACAACCGATTCGAAAGTTATCTACAAGAATATTCAAGAAGCCCAAGATTATTATAGCGATGAAAGCGCCACACAGTGGAAGATTGTAGAGTTTATCCAGGATGATCCAAAGGGCAATACAATGCAGGCTCGGATCAGTCATGGTGGTAAAACATACAAAACGTCATACACGTTTGGTTCATCTGGAAAAATTCATCGGATCGATACTGTTCTCGACAACCAATAGAATATAAGCAATAACTACATCAATAAATGACTACAAAGACATTTGAATATTTTTATTCTAGCTATTCAATTTCTCACATTTATATTAACTATTTCTTTCTATTCTCTTTTCAATAAATAACTTAGATGCACTTTTTCAACTCAATACATGCTTAATATGTTTTGCTACTTTTGTGAAGTCAAGAAACAGTATTACTCTTATATATACTATTCGAAAACAGTTTAATAACAAGTTTCACTTTCAAAGAAGGAAATCAATTGAGTGGCACTTGTTTGATATCTGCAAGAAATATCAACTGAATTGCTTCTTACACTGAATATCAATTTGTAAAGTTGAACGTTTCTCATTTTTCATGACAAGACATCGTCATTGCTGTATCCGTCATGGATATAGTTTTTTCATCATTTTAACTTTTATACTAGTGAATAAAACATCGGCAATGGTTTATGTTTCGGAAAAATAGATCTCAAAAAGATTTAAACGAGTTTGAAATATACTTAGGGCAATCCAAAAGTAATGACAGTGACATTTTAGTATTCTATATAGTAATGTTGAAAAAACTTTCTTTTTATATACAATGATAGTAAAAAAATACTCTTTTTTTCCTGTGATATTTGATCATACTTCAATTAATATCATAATAAAGTTCTAATAAGACCTGTTTGGTTGTCATGTGTAACGGTTATATCAGTTCATATTGTCTTCGATATGTGTTCTTTTCTCTCACTTCTTTTAAATCTTTATCGTTTCTACGTATTAGCGTTCACAAAAGACACTGACAACAGTGCAGAAACGTACATAAATAGGTTCAACAAGTTTTTGTTTTATAAAATTTTCATAATGATCTCCTTGGTTATCTACACACAATTGCATTCGTTGAATCCATGTATCAAATATTTTTTTATACACTGGTTTATTCAAAGAGTACATGAATTCGGTTACAACATGATGTAACAATTCGGAATCAGTTTGATTACTAAAGTTTTGTTTGATCAAGTCGAATAATCGAAAAATCACAAGATGCCAGATCTGGAGAATTAAGTGGTTGTGGCTCTATGGTAACACCTTCTAATTGAAGATAATTGGAAACACCTTTATAAATATGTGGTCTCCCATTATCATGATAAATTTTAGTGGCATAGGTATTTGATAAAGGTTTTGGCTTCTTGATTTCTTCGAAAACACGTTGCAAACAATTTTGAATGTAATATTGATGGTCGATAGCTTGCTTGGGTTCGACATAATGGATTAGAATGGGACTGGTTGATTTTTTTTAAAAAAATGCAAAATAAAGTTTTTGGAGCAAACTTACTTCGTCGAATTATTGTAGGTGGAGAAACTTCTTTTACCACCCAAGAAGCATTTGATGATTGTCGAGCAGCTTGTTTATGATAAAACCACAATTTATCACTTGTTACCACATCACATAATCGCCATCTCCCTTCTTCAAGTTTTGATAGATATTTTTTGCATATTCGAACTCGTTCAGCTCGTTGAGAATTGGTCAGTTGTTTAGATATATAAGAAGCAATAATCTTTTTAAGCTTTAAATGATCGGAGATTATTCTATGAACGATGCCATAACTCAAACCAGTTTTCTCTTGCAGTTCTTCTATTGTAATATAAGAATCATCATTAGTAATACTATGAACTTGTTCACTAAGAGGTCTGTCAGGTTGCTCTTTGTCTTCAATTTCTTCTTCACCTTCAGAAAACCACTGAGACTATCTTGTAACAGTTCTTAAAGAAGAAGCTTCATCATCAAAAACAGTACATAGTTCATCATGAATAGCTGTTGCTTGAATATTAAGTGTAGTGTGCAGTTTAATGTAAGAGCGAAAAATTTTCTTTATCTGTTTAAAACATTAATGAAGAGTCTTAAGACTTGATTTAACTGTATTTCTTTCACTTTCTAAAGAACACAATAAAAAACTGCGGATGCACAAAAGAAAGACACGACATGTGTCTTTGTATACATATATATAAATGATAAAGCCTTAAAAGAGGTAAGAGAAAAGAATACATATCGAAGACAATATGAACTGATATAACCGTTACACATGATAACCAAACTGGTCTTATTAGAACTTTATTATGATATTAATTGAAGTATGATCAAATATCACAGAAAAAAAAAGAGTATTTTTTTTACTATCATTGTATATAAAAAGAAAGTTTTTTCAACATTACTATATAGAATACTAAAATGTCACTGTCATTACTTTTGGATTGCCCTAAGTAAAAGATCGTTTTTTGCTTTTCTCGTTGGCCTTATTAATCGATCCAAGATGACAAACACATAATTTCTGACGTTGATTGGTGATTGCCTATATTATTATCATCTGTGTTTCAAAAAATATAAATATTTAGAATAAAAACATTGGCAAAGAAAATAATAATCTACTATTACCATTTGAATAATTATATATAAAGGGTGTTTCATAATAACTGACGATAAATTGTTAATGATATTTTTCATATTTTTTCTCGACGTAGAAGGCTGAAATTTTTATCATATACTTATCTAATGAAGATCTTTTATTTCTGAAAGTTTCAGCTCTCTAGCTAAAACTGGTGGTGAAATGCATCGAGAAGATTGAAAACATAAATTTTCGTACTCAGTGTTGCAGGATAGTTCCATTGGTAGTCAACCAAAAAATCATAAAGTGTTCAGAAAATTTTCTTTCGTATCAGACTTTGTAGAACTATTTTCGCTGATCATTTTGGTAAGAAAACTTTTCGCATTTCATTGAGAAATGATGATGTTATAGTTAAATTATCTATTGTCAAAACAGAAGATGTCAGACTTTTTTTGTGATAGGAATATCGTATACAATGTTCAATCGAGATTTATCCATCTTATTCGCCTTTATCTGAGAAACCGACTATAGGGTTTTGTAGAGCAAATTTTCCTCTACAAAATCTACCATGTCACATTTCTCTAGAATATAGCCATTTTGAGATATGTGAATCGACTTTTCCTTACATTTTAAGCGGTTTTACAATGTTTACTATTTTGAGTATAACATCGTCATTTCTCAATGAAATTCAAAAAGGTTTTTTTACCAAAATGATCAGCGGAACAAGGTCGACAAATCTGATACGAAAGGAAACTTTTTGAATACTTTGTAATATTTTGGTTGACTACCCATGAAACTACCCTACAATATTTTCACAGTAAAAAATATTACAAAAATCGAGCACGAAAATTTATGTATTTCAATCTTCTCGATGCATTTCACCACCAGTTTTAGCTAGAGAGCTGAAACTTTCAGAAATAAAAGATCTTCATTAGATATGTATATGATAAAAATTTCAGCCTTCTACGTCGAGAAAAAATATGAAAAATATCATTAGCAATTTATCGTCAGTTATTATGAAACACCCTTTATATATATTACTAATAATGTCAACAATATTTTCTTTGTTTAGGTTCAAGGATGATATGTTCATTTTGTTTCTAATAAATTTTAATGTATTGTATAGCTCATTTATTTGAATGTTCAAATCTTTCACAATATCATTAACAACACGCTAACAATCAACTAAAATATTTTTAAGAATAAAAAATAAAAATATCGTTTTGATAAACACTTACTATCATTAACGTGAGCATATTTTTGAATAAAGTAATTGATTTTTCGATTATGCATAATTTTATTTCACGCTTTTCTCTTTTAATTTCTGCAGCAGTCATTTTCATTGGGTGTGGATGGGTATGGGCATGGCTGTGTGGATATGTAGGTGTGCGTGCGAGTCTGACATTGGAAAAAAACTAACACCCACAGCCACACCCGCCTTAATTCAACAGGTTCATTTGTCGAAAATTTGTATCGAGAATGTTTCATTCTTCAATGCAAAGTTAATAATCTCCATGAGAATGTTAAACCACATATTGATAGTTCAAAGTTTGAACTTTCAAATTGAAGTGACGAAAAGAACAGTCAAAAAAAATCAAGATAGATGTATATATGAACAAGACGACTCGTCTGTTAAAACAAGACAATTTGTACAATATCTGATTAGTGCAAGATACATCTAATATAGACACTTCATGTATCAATGGATGACAGATTTGAGACACTTATGTATGTCGTTAGAGTAAATTCAACGCCGATGTTGCAATTTACCATCGATTGCGGTGTCTCCTTCTTGTGATTGGCACAAGTATTTCTTCCCATGATCTGTTTGCTTTCAAATATCAACTTATTTCAAATTTTAGCTTCTTTACCTACTAAATTTCTTTCAAAGTTTGCTATTATACATTTCTATCTATAAACATAGATGTTACTATAGGACACAACATTCAACGAAAGTATTGAACGCTGAAATCATAGAAATAGCTTGAAACATTATTTCGAACTTTTTCTCTACAGTCAATAGTCTATCATGTAGACTATCAACTTGGTTTTTTTTTTGTTTAAAAAAAATACTTTTTCATTCCAAAGTAGTTACATAACTGTTATAGCGATATTGAAGCGGTCCCGAAATAATATTTCAATAGTTCGACGGATACAAATATTTAATAATTAACTTAGACAAGGGTCATAAATTATTGCACATCAGTCATAGGAAGGACGACAACCTTTTGTTTGAGTCAATTACTCTCTTCTTTTAAAAATAGTAGCTCTTGATAGAAGACTTGAGGGTGTTGTTCTTTTCTTCGCCCATACTCCACACCCACATTAGGACAATCCGTATAGGGATTTTTAGCGAAACAGTTCATTGAAAAAACGATTCCACTGTACAAAATATAGCCTGAGTCAAGGTTCCTCTAATGCAGCGTTAACCATAGCTCCTGGTTTTGTAAAGTTTTATAAAGGCTTTACAGATTGTTCATCTATTTTACCATATATATGCCGCATGTCTATTCTATCATAATCGAAGTAAGGAAACAGTTTATGAAATGTTACTAAATCACCCTGAATTTAGTATTAAAACATTTGTCACGTTTCGCTTTTTAATTCTATATTTTATTCAATGGTATTTAATGCAAAAAAGTCCAATGGACCGATTCAGATTCTTTCAGTCCTTTCCTTTTGTCTAACTCGAAAGTACGCATGTGTGAATCATTCCTAGTTGATGATCATTCATACGTTGCTCGTACATACCACGAATCCAATATACTATACGCCGAATGAAATAATGAATGCATAACAGCACTTGCCTAGCATTGTACATTTAAAATACTTTTTTTTTTCAATAAAAAGTAAATTTTCACTAAGTTTTATCAGAAAACTTTCAATGAAATAATTCAATATCTTCGCCAATTGAAACTATATAACAAATCATCTAGTGACGATCTGAAAAGCAAGTAATGATGATTTATCCTTTTTTCTGTCTTTAGTTGCTACAGAAAATATGTTGCTACGATGAAAAGATTGTACACCAGCTATTGAACAAGACAGTAGCTTATTACAACTTTACCCAGTGATAAATTATCGAGTCTGATCACATGATATTTGACAAGACAAAAAGAAATCATTATTTTATTCAAACAATTTCTCCATAAGATACAAAGATTATATTGAACTAAAACAATGTATCATATTACATTTTGGTTATCTGATAATTTTTATGATCAAAATTTCGCATAAATAAATAATAGACCCATGTAAAATCGGGCCAATTACCTATATTATTCCCATGAGCATCTTGGTAATATGAACGACAACTACCTAATTGCCACACTGTATTTTTCAGTTTTGATTGTAATTGTTGATTGTATTGTTCAAAAACATTTTGCTTAATCGATATGGAACTTACATCACTTTCTTGCATAAATAGAAGCGCCTCCATAATATAATTCAATTGCGCTTCGATCATGAATATAGTCGTATTACAACCAAAACTTACATTCGGACCTAGGATTAAAAATAGATTAGGAAAGTTAGGCATAGTCATACCACGGTAGGCCTAGATAAAAAGACATTTGTACATCTACAAATTGATCATGTGAATATCTCACTTACCTGAATTGTTTCCGCCCATAGTTTAGAAAGTGAAAAACTATTTGAGCCAAAAATTTCAAACGGAATTTTATGCACTTGAAATCCAGTTGACCATACGATAATATCAACAGGATATTCATTACCATCTTGAGTAATAATTGAATTCGATGTCACTTCTTGTATTCGACTAGTAACAAGCAATACATTGGGTTTTTGCAGTGTTGCATACCAATCATTACTAATTAAAATTCGTTTACAACCAACATCGAATGATGGTGTCAATTCCTTTCGTAATTCTTTATCTTTAACTTGTCTCGTAAGATTATAATTGACTAATTCTTGACATATATGTCGAATTGGTAATCGGTAAGTAAACGAAAGTGCAGTCGATTCATATATCCAATAGATAATTCCTCGAATGAATTTCTGAATAATTGGAAACATGATAAAGAGACGTTTTTCCCATGCATGTATAGGTCGATCAATACGAGGAATAACCCAGGCAGGTGTACGTTGAAAGACGTACAATTTTGACACATTCATCTTGTATAATTCGGGCACAACTTGAACTCCACTAGAACCAGTTCCCACGACAGCCACTCGTTTATTGATGAAATCAATTGACTTATCCCATTCAGCTGTGTGACACATTCGACCTTGAAATTTATCAATTCCTGGGATATTCGTTGGATAGGCACCATTCGACAAAGGTCCATTACCAGAAATTAATATTCGACAGAAGAATTGTTTCTCTTGATCATTCTTCAACCGAGTTGTTACTCTCCATACTTGTCGTTCGTCGAGCCAATCACAACGAATAACTGTTGTATTGAATTCAATGTGTCGACGAAGATCATATTTGTCTGCACAATGTTCCATATATTCGACTATTTCTTGTTGTCGACCGTAAAAATATGACCATTGTGAATTGGGTTCGAATGAAAACGAGTAAAGATTCGATGGAATATCGCAAGCACAACCTGGATATTGATTAGCATACCAAGTACCACCGATGTGTGATAGACGTTCCAATATTACATATTTATACATGCCAGCCTCATGTAATTTGATTCCAATGCCTATACCAGAAAAGCCGGCACCGATAATAACTGCATAATATTCGTCATCTCGATCGTCTTTGGTCAAAACAAGTTTTCGTTTCATCCTTCGGCCATTGCGACCGAATAATTCGAATAAAATCCAATAGATCAGATGACCAGTGAAACCAACGAGTACTGTTATGATCAACGTTAAACAGGTAACAATCAACAGCAGCAATAGTCGTAGTTTGGACGTTAATTTTTGCTCCTTCATCTAGACAAAAAAAACAAGTTGTAATCAAATGTATTCTTATAAAAGAACACAGGTAGATGCTGTAACACACGTTCTTTTCCCTGTTTATCAACCATTATCGTATGACTTTTTTTTTGTGTGCCTAAATATGACACGTATACATCTTTTTTCCTCTATTTCATTAGCACACAAAGTTCTTTTTTGGACTTGTAAGAAATAGTAGGTCTATGAAACAAATGATAAATCTTGAGCAAGTCTATCTCATTGTTGCCTACATATCAGAGAGACTATAATCTTCTTTTTTCTTGTACTGTACTGTCAGTACTCGAAAGTGCGCATTCAAACAATTTCATCATCTTCTCTTCACGTGCTCTTGATGGCAGAGATGGTTTCGTATTTTGGCATTGTCATTTCAATTTGTGTATCATCACTATATGATTCCATTCATCTCAACATGGACTATCTATTGATATGTTTTCTAAAAAAATTCGAGCGGATCTCATTTTTTTTTCTTATCAAAAAAAGACCAGCCGTCAACAGAATTTCTTTCTGTTCTGAATTCTGCCGAAGCCATATACGATATATATTGAGCTAATAAAGATGAGTTGGTGCGTGGCATCTCAACTAAGACAGATCATCATCATTTTTATATTAACCGAAATCTTTATTCAAGAGCTACATGCTCATATGAAATGAGCACAAATGAATCTTGTCTGATTAATAATTTAATTATATCAACTATTGTATTATTTTTGCCTAAGAAAACAGCGTATAGAAGTACAATTATATGCCAATGGTTAGTAAATTTCATACTACAGTGCTAAAATGAGTTCAAAGAGGATCTCTAAAAATTGTACAATCATTCACTTTTTGCCTTCCCGCGCAATCGTTTTTCCCTCGACTAGAGGGAGGATCATATGAAATAAAATGAGTTTGTGTAGTTGCTAAGACTAGCTAAAGTTAATTAATGCTACGTGAAGTTAATTAAGACTAGTTAACACATTCGCGACGATGTGGCTCACCAGTGAGTTCCAGTCAATTTTGACAAGAAACTTGGTTGAGAGGAGCTTCCTTTCTCTTTTTCTTCGACAGAATTTTATTTCTTATGTGTCATCTGCTTTACTTTTGTTTTCTTAAAAATCAGTCATTGCATAGCGTGATGTTTCTCGTTAAAACAATCAAGATGAAGAAAATTGTCACAATTAGAACAGAAAGTTTTTATTTTCATTGCAGTCACATACTCGCTTCTCTTGATTGTTGTTCGCTGCTGATTAACTTCTTGATTGTTATCTTGGACCAATTTTCAGCTTATCGACTCGCATATCAATGACTAAAAATCGCACAAGACTTTCATGAAACGGTAGAATGATCATGCCGTTTTGGCATAGGTTTCCTTGTAAATCAAGTAGCTAGTGTCGATTAGCTTCACAAACCATCAGACTAATAATTTCGTCAGTGATGAAATGTCAATAGTGATCAATAGGATTGTTTGCATTATGTTCCAATTTTGGCGTTACTTCTTTGACGATTCTATGATCATCCTAGATCTCAGCATTCGATGTATTTCATTTCAGACTTGTAAATCTACGTCATCATCAACAAATTCTTCCTCGGAGTTAGTAAATTCAAACTGTATTCTAGAGAAATCATCATCCAAAGCACCCACATCACTAGATGAATTATCACTGTCTTCTATATCAGTTTCTTCAAACAATATGTAAATCAACACAAAATTTCAGCTGTTTTTTACACATCACAGAGGAAAGAATCAGAGTTAATGCTACAAAAAGAATGCGACAGAAAAAAATATCGAAACTTCATTTCTTTTATCTTGTTTCTATCACACAATTCATAAGAAAGAGAAAAACAAACTTCAGTAATTACTCAGTCCAATATAGAAGATTGCTTATATGATAGTACAAAGAGGAAAAAGAAGAGCTTGCAGCACATAACAAAAAGGCCAAGTAGTACATTTATCAGAAGATGAATGCATATGAAAATGAATTTGTTAAAACTATTTTTTGAGAAAATCGAATCGCCGCGAATATGTTAAAAAAATAATTCGAAAAATAGAACATATATCGTCATTGTAAGTTTCTTTTTTCTAACGATCAACTATGCCTTATACAGAGAAGAAATTAAATCAGTTCATCTCTTTCTCCTAACCAAATTGAATCAATTCCATCTTTGACGTAGACGAAACTATTATAGTTTAAGTGTAGAAGGCAGTCAGATTCAATATGCAACAAGAAACAGTGTATGGACGAGCTTCACACGAAGATCGCAGGATTGAACGGTATAAATGCTGGAATAAGCAAAACACTTAGATTCTTCAATAGTCTATTCTAATGAGTAGCCCATAAAAAATGACGGTTTTTTTACTTTCTTAATATCTTGTCTAGTTTTCATAGATTCAGACTGAACTTTGTTTTCAAAAAAATCAGCATTTAATTCTCTAAAAAAAACATATACAAATGGGTATTCTAGAGTTAAAAATAAGCAAAGTAATTACTATATTAATACTGCGGATATGCAACATGAACCACTTCCAAGTACATGAATACAAGAGAACTATATTTTGTGCTTGAAAGTTGTTGATGTTGCATGTTCGTAATATTACTACAATATCTCTTCTACTTCTATCTCTGTGATATCAATTTGTATATGGTTTTGTAGAGAATTAAACGATTCTTTATAGACCACCTGTTATTTATCTCGTTGTTGTAATTCATTTCCGCAATAATCAATCAAAGAAAGCTATTATTTTAGCAAAAGAGAATTGATAGACAAGAAAATTAATGTAGTTCCTTGACGGCATTTTGAAATCTTTTGTTTTTGTATTTTTTGGTTTTGGGAAAAGTTATTCTAATATTTTTTCATTTGAAAAAGTCAATAATATTCTCTCCGACATAATAATCATGAACTTCAGATAGAAAGATAAATACAATATTTGAAAGTATGCACTCGACATTGAATAAAATACATTGATTCATTCTCGTCATTATTGGTAAGTTAAGGCTTCTATTTATAATAAAAAATTCTTTTCATCTTCTTTTTTTATCACCGTCATGACTTCCAAGTAATCCCCGCTAATAAAGATATACTGAACAATAAAACATAGTGAAGAAATTTTTCTAAATGTTTTTTGCTTACTTGAGCATGAAAGAAAACCATTTTATTTCTATTCTGGATGAAGAATTACTCAGCTTTTGTTTGAATTTACAGTTCTTGTGAGATAAAATCTCAAACTGTCATTTTTATAAGAACACGCATTGCACACGCAAACAACTATAGATGACATGAATAAATTGTTTGACTGACATTTGTGAGTATTTTTCTTTTCTTTTTTTTTAATAGTTGGTGTTTTTACAAATATGTGTCTCTCCATCTGATTTAATGTGCAGTATGTATTGGTATATAGGATTGAATATTAAGATCATCAAACACATTTAAATATGTAATTAATAAGTATAACTTTTGTATCACCAGTTATACGATAGAAGGTTAAACAAAGGACTGATACATTCTCTGTTATTTTTTATGTTTTTGCCTTTCTATATTTTTCTCTATTGTTCATTTGATTCAACTTTTTACAAATGTTATTCTATCGACTTCGAAACTGTATGCCAAATCAACTATCAAAAAAAGAATAATTTTTTCCGCTAAATGAATGAAAATAAAAATGAAAGAAAAAGAAAATTTATGTATGCAGTATTGATTGAGGTCCTTGGAGTTATATGAAAATGCGACAATATGTGACAGCTTGTCTAAATGATAGTTAATAAAGTAGCAAAATTTCAAAACGTTGTGTTTCAAATAGAATAAAATTTTTCATATTCAAATAATTTATTTTTCTAAATAATTGTTTTATAATTAGTTTATGTTAAAGGAAATTAAGAAAGAAACAAAACTTATTATAGTTATTTATATAGGCCTGTTGAGGCAAAAGAATGATGAGATGTTTTTATAATTATTTATCTGTCGTCTATATTTATTCCCTTGTTGTAAGTCTTGATTTCTTTCTTTTTTTGTGTGATTTGATTTCGAGTGAGATGCACGCTTTTGTTGACGAAAACAATACGATCGTATATGACAAGAGAAAATTAATTACGTGCAGATCAGATAGACAGAGTTATTAGACAGAGAAGATCACGCGATCTAATTGAGAATGAAAGCATACATCTAGCTTTTCTTAAATATTTCAATGATGATGAAAGTAAATTAACGTATAATATCGAAGAAAATTCTATGACTTGATTAACTGTCATAATATATATATATATATAGGCTTATCATTAGTAAGCCTAATTGTTTTTCATAGTTATAGATAAATTCAGACTTTATGATTTTGTTTTTTTTTTCAATGACAAGAAAAAGAAATTCTTTTTTTCTTTTCATTCTACTGTTTTAGATGAAACATATACAGAAAATTTGTTATTGACAGCATATTATAATCGAATATTAATGGACCATATGATGACTGTCAATGATAGTAACGCGACAACACAATCAATTGAATGGATTCCTGGTTTACAATTAGTAGCTTGTATTTTTTATAGTATAATACTTTTAGTTGGTGTTACCGGTAATATTTTAGTTATTGTTATTGTAATGAAATATCCACATATGCGCAACGCAACTAATTATCTTTTGACAAATTTATCTGCTGCCGATCTATTTCTTTTATTATTTTGCACAGCTGACGGTTATCAACATTTGTACGGAAAAGATAAACATCGTTTGGGCAATTTTATGTGTATGTAAACAATAAAAAAATAAACTACACAGTTCTTTTAAAAAAACAAAAAAAGAAATTATATTTCTTTTCAGGTCGATTTAGTCCATTTGTTCAAAATATAACAGCAACATGTTCTGTTCTAACAATTATGGCAATTAGTTATGAACGATATGTTGCGATTTGTCAACCGTTAAAAGTAAGTGAATACTTTTAAAAAAAAATATTTTTAAAGAAAATATTGTCGTATAGACAAACCCTCTTCATTTAACTTTATTTCGAACATTACCAACAGTTGTTCTCTTTTGGCTTGTTTCTTGTCTAATTTCAATTCCTTTTTTTACATTTACCAATACGGATATAGTGGAAGCAACCTATGATGAATTCATTATATCATGTAATATAAAAATTCTTCCGTTTCATTTTTATTCGCTTCAATGTTTCTTTTTTTTTGAAAAAATTTTCTACAGGTTTTACACGATTTCCTTTATCATGGGCGACTTGGTATCTTATACCATGCACATTAATCATTTATTTAATCATTTTAATTATGCTGTGCTATTGGCATTATTCTATTTGCTGTATGCTATTTAATCGTGAATCTCTTTTACGTGACAATACAATTGTAACACGTTATCGACGACAAGTAGCACAATTACTTATTGCTTTAATAGTTTCATTTTTTGTGCTCATTTTACCACATAAAATTTGGGGTATCATACAACCACGATTAAGTCTCGAACAATTTCATGAGCTTGGATTTCGTCGTCATTCATTTCTTATTATTGTTACACGTTCTTTACTTTATCTTAATTCAGCTGTAAGTTTTATTGAAATCATAAAAGAAATTTTATGATTCAACGAGAGAAAGAAAAAAAAGTTGGTGTAAACAAAGTAAATTGTTTTTTACTTCTGTTAATGTTAAACGTAGTGAAATTATTTCTGCATATTTATTTTCAAAGCTTCTCTTACCAGGAAATATTCTCAAATGTCTTTTTCGATTTCAATGAAAACTCTGAAAGGATTTGAGTTGCTATATTTTCCTTCAAAAATTATTAATATTTTTATTTGATCCCTATAGTGTATAGTACACAATATTAAAAAATCCATCATTCAATCTTTTAGTTCTTTTACTTGTCAATTTATAGAATCTCGCTTTCTGAAGGAAGATCATACAGTAAACTACTTCATGTAAAAACATCCATTTTCATTATATATATTTTAAATGACTATAATGTCAATTATCAAACACGCTAAATCATATCTTCCATAGAAGATCAGCAGCTATTTATACATATCTCATGATAGAATGTATGAAAAATACCAGTAAAACCAGTAGGAAAAATCACAATTGTGTAGTCATACTAGAAACACAGAGTATCAACGATAGTGGAAATAGATCTGTTTTACATGAAGCAGTGTACTGTATGATCTTTTTTCAGAAAACAAAATGCTACAATTTGTCAAGAAAAAGAACTCAAAGATTGAAATTTATGTCAAGATAATAGATGTCAAACAACATCATAAAAACTGTTTCCTCACCTATAGTTTGCATGTTAATTGATTGACAGATTTTTTCTTCAATATAGCATGTCGTGCACTTTAGTGATAAAATAAAAAATATGGATAACTTTTGAAGGAAAAGATAAAATTCTAAATATTTTAAGAGTTTTTACTAGGACACTATATCGTATCTATAGACAAAAAAATCATTGAAATCGGAGAGATACATCTGGAGAGATTCCATCGTTAGTCAATAAGACAAAAAGAAAAGTACGTGAGATAAATTGAAGATAACAAAGTTCCTCTTATGGACTTTGATGTTTTTTTTTATATTACACTAACAATCACAGACTTTTCTTATTATTATAATTAATATGAATGTTGTTGATATATTCTTTTTTTAAATTGTCATGACTAGATTTTATAAAAATCTATTACTTCATTGCATATATTGAATTATTGAGTAAATCGTGTTTTGCTAATTAAGGATATTCCCGCCCCCGTTTGTAACCCAAAATTTTTGGTTTGTGTGGCCATTGTATAGTCTGAAATAATATCTATCTACTGAGTACATATTGTGATTTAAAAAGTGTCTTTAAACCTTAAAAAATACGAGAAGAAATCAAATTAGTGAAAACTATACATTGTTTCACATTTTTTCTGAAAATAAATTTTTGAGCAGACAAATTGTAGTTTTTCTCGAAGATTCTTCGACCTATTGAGCTGAAATTTTTTGTGTGATAACTATGGTCAATTCAGTGTATGTATTGTTTCTTCTTAAAAAAATGTTCTGGTGATTGTTGGCGAGTCTAATAAAATTTTCTCTAAGCAAAAAAAATATTTTTTTGCACAAGTCTTCCAGTATTTTAGTTTTTCTAAGCGAAAGAAACAATCTTTTTCAAAGAAAAAAAAAACACATCAATTCGGTCCTAATTGTTACAAAAAAGATTCAGCTATAAAAAATGAATTATAGCTGCTTACGGTGGCATGATGAGAACTTCAGATCATTTTAGGCTCTCACAATCCCTATACTTTATAGAAGGAAGCATCTGAGAATTCTGAGACTATCATAACTTTTGTTCTACTAGTCGAGATCTGTTCACCGTGAAAGTTTCAGAATTTTTAGTCAAGCTGTTCTTGAGAAATCTAGGAAAGGAGAGTAGGTGTCCTTAAGTAAAATATTTCTGTTAACTGTATATTTTTCTAAAAACTTAATTCGATTCAATATAAAAGTCATTAAATTAACTAGCATTGCTTTCCTTGTAAAATAACTACTGAAATAAGCGGGACTATTCCGCACTCTAGCGCATGTTGCATCATCTTCATGATTCTACTACTGAAGAGACGATTTTGTGCTTTCGAAACGTATTCATCGAACAAGAAAAGAAAGAGAGACAGTCACATCTATCTCTAGCATGCATAATGATGTACTTATACAATCCTCTGATGGACAACAAAGTTTTTTATTTTCGTTGTTTGATTAATAGATCAATCCAATACTTTATTCTATCATGTCAACAAAATTCCGTCAAAGTTTCAGCCGTCTTTGTGGTGGATGTGATGCGTCATCAAAAGGTCAACATGCATCAGCTGTACTATTTTGCAATGGATATTCAATGCGGCCAATATTAATTAGCACAAACAGAGATGGTCTTCGTGGTACAGTATCAACAACAACAACAACTAGATTACCATATCATTCAACACATATTAGTCAATTACAAGAAAAAAAAACACTACTAACTAATAATACTCCAACACCAGTTGCAACCAGTAATAAAAAATTTATTTTTCCTTAGTGAATAAAAAAAATCATAAAACAGTAAATTTTATTTTATATTTATCGTATTTATTAAAGTATATATTCTTGTCATGTATATATATGGACATGTAAATTAAAATAAATATTATATAAATAAGTCATCGAATGAGTTAATCGAAAGAATGAATATCACCAATCAAATATGAAGTATTTGAATTTTGTTGACAAGCACGATTTAATGGAAAAATAATAATTCATTTTACTGCTAATGAATTTCATGCAGCAATGTGGAACTTTTCTTCGACATATTTTTTAAAGATATTTCGATAGTTGTTAACTTTTATAAGAGTAAAATATTAAATAAAATTTGATTTCTTATGAATTTGCTTTTGTTTTCTCTATAACACAGACTTTTGGAAAGAGAAATCAACAAGACTTGCTATTTTAACAAGATAGAGTTTTATAATTAATTGACTTGATAAATCATAACAAAATCACTGATTTCAACCACATGAGTTATTACCTTCACTATTGACCTATTTACTTGGGTATAAAAGAAATGTGTCAGTATTCTTGATACATTTATCGGTTGTTTCCATTTTTTTCTCCAAATGTATAATCATCGAAGTTGAATTCCTTGTGATTGATCATGGGATGAGTATATTTAAATCAACAGCAAAGTGATTAATTGAATGAGCACCGAAACAGTTAATTAGATTACAGCGAAATACAATAAACACATAAGAATATGAGTACTATATTGTGGAAATCCTTTAGTTATTATCTTTAATACTTTTGATTTTTTTTTCTACCAAAAAACGACATTTATTTGACAAATTTCTACAATTTAAAGAAGAGAATAGCTTGTTATATATGATCAAGAACCCTTCGATAATTAATATTGATATCAAAGTTTGACAAATCGATAGCCATATTACTTTTCATTTTCTAATAAATCAGCAGGATCCAAGTAAATGAAGGATATTTTAGATGGAATTCTGATTGTTCTAGCAGTACTAAATACGAAAGGAAATTCGAAGTTTAATTTACATCTAATAATAGTAAAGCATGATTGAAATTCTTTTGTTTTTTCTTGAAGAATATTTATAATAATATATATACTTTCACAACTCCATCTCCATTGGACTATAACAATTATAGTGTGTGTTCTTTAGTTGTTTTTATTATGCAAATACGTAGTAACAACAACAAGAAGTATCTCCCAGAGATGTGCACTGCATCTTAATCATTTCAGCTGTTGAATTCTTTTGAAAATATCGTTGCTTTCATTGTCTCATTCTGACACTCATTTTTTTAATGTTGATTAAAAATTATCTCGATTATAAATTGACCTAAATCAAAACTTAGTGAATTTCACTGTGATGAGCATAGTATCACTTTGAACTTAAACTTGCCAAAATTTAATCTCCAAATAGTTTAAGATGGAAACAGGCATTCTATAGATATATGTATTGACGTCTGGTTAAATCTTACCTAAATAAATATCCTTTCCTAGTAGTTTCAACATTATATTGTTATTCAGAAATGAAATATTACTCCAAGAAAAAATTTCTCCAGTTAGCATTAGGTGCGGTCTTGCATCTCCACACTCGTCATGTAAGGAGGGTTCGGAGTGGTCGTGCCGCTGGTCAAAAAGACTTTAGGGCAGTGATCATTACTGCCATTCTTCGTGCTGATTCCGACCTCGTTTTTTAAGCACAGCGCATATTTCTGGTATCTCTCAAATCCAATTGTTGTCTCTATGAAACGAGTTAAACCTTGCTTTTTTAGAAGATAAAGAATGAGTTAAGTCTATCTAACACTATTTATGTTCTATATGGATTTGTCTCAACTCAATTGATTATGAAATCAATCATTTCATTTTGGACACTAAGTGATTTCTAGGTCAAATCGCCGCGAGGAATGTGTGTGGAATGAACCCCTTTGTGATAAAAGTGATCTTAGTTATGGAGTGTAAAGATTCGTGTAAAGATGACTACATTGAAATGCCAACTCTCTTTGCAATTCTATAATATACTTGAACCATCAAAATGATAGCTCTCATCTTAATTTTTCATTCTCTTGTTCATTTCAAATAAAGAGAATAGAGCAAATCAATTCGTTCAACAAAATAAGGGAACCAATATGTAAAAGATGCTTGAGATTTGGGCTAATACTTAATTTTAATCATATAATTTGATAACAAGTGAATATGATGTTTTTAAATGACAAACAAATTTTCAGAAATATAAACTCAAAGATAGAAAAAACATTTTTCTACTGCATATATTTCTCTTTAGATATATCTACATAAAAAAAAAGAAGATTTTTCATGAATTACTTTTAAGACCACCTCCTCTTCCCCTCAAAAATCGATTTTCGCATTAAGACAAGGGAACAGGCTGAAATTTTCAGGATATGTTGGGCCTGTGGTGGAGAAGCTGTGGTACAATTTTCAGCCCGATGTCACGTTATTTGACAGAGATATACACCGAAAAAGGGTGAAAAATAACTGATTTTGTATCCAAAAGTTCTCCGTCCCGAATGCTTTGATATATTAAAATTTTTTTTGTTGAAAAGAACACGTCAAGACGCAGAGCATGACGTTGTCTTTTTCTTACTAACCTCTTGATTTTTACGTGGATAAGGTCATTGACAAGCTGAAGGCCTAAAAAGCTCTCTAAAAATGGTTTTTTTAAACATACGTGCCTATATTTATAAGAAAAGTAAACTTAATTCAAAAAAAGAACAACGTCATGCTCTGCATCTTGACGCGCTCTTTCCAACAAAAAAAAAATTTTAATATATCAAAAGATTCGGGACAGAAAACTTTTGGATACAAAATCATGAAACCATAAATCGAGAAAAATCGAAAAACATTTTTCGAAGTAGATTTTTACAATTTTCTTCGCGCTTTTACGCATTTTTTTCGAGATTTGAAGAGAACAATCGTAAATTGTCGTTTTTTTTTAAATATGTATAAATAAACTTCTTTTGAGACTTGCCGAACTTATTCTCCACGATATGAATATAGTGGATTTGGTGGTAGGTTATCATTTGCCCTAAATTGTAGTTCCATAAATTATTCTCTAAATAAGTTCCCTATTTGTCTCCCTAAATCAAATAATAAATTTCTGGTGACCAGAAAAGTATTTTTTCATGCAACCTGAACATGAGAGTGAAGAAAAGGATGTGTTGTTATAAATATTTTCACCAGAAAAATCCCTAAATTAAGCTGCTCACCAGAAGTTTTTTAATTGATTCAACAGCCATAAATAGGGAACTCATTTAGGGAGTCATTTAGGGAACTACAATTAAGGACAAATGATAATCATTTAGTTTGACTGAACATGTTATACTAAAATCTACTATGAGTTGTTTCAGCCTTGTTATTATTAAACAGTTTTGTTCACATATGATCATGTTGTATAAAAGACTTTTTAAATAAAGCTTTTTTTTGTTGTCAACCAGTCATTTTAATTTCTCATTACTATTAGGCGCATTTAAATTTTTTTATATAGCATGATGAAGGTTATTAGAATGCTCATGCGTTCCACTGAAATGCGTATTTTCTAGAAAAATATCTCAAAACTCATTTTTTCCTGAAAAAACCGCATTTTTATGCAGAGGACGCAAGAAATCATCAAAAGTTTTGGTCAAAAACGGGTTATTAGATAAAAAAAAAAACTATAGCGTTTCTGAAAGAGCAGAAGATGAGCTATCTTCCTATGCATTCATCTCAGTTTTCATTTTTTTAACGAAAACTGACTTTTTTCGAGCCGGGGGGAGGGGGGAGGGGGTGCCTTAATCAAATGATATACTATTTAAATATTCGTTTTACAAAATACACAGTGGATAACAACGTGGACATTTGGTGAAAAAATGAAAGTGATATTTTGTTTTCGTGATTTGAATAGTGTCCAATATACTTTGGCTAATGGCCAATTTTTCGGTTTAAAAGAATTATTGTAAATCTTTACAGCATTGGAAAAATCTTAGCCCGACAAAATAGTCACATTTCTGTCATCTTATAAAAAAGATATTTTTTCCAAAGAAAGTAGAAAGACCTAAGCAATAAATCGTGCAAATTCTGAAAATAAAGCTGCAACTCTATTGTTCTATAACAAAAACTTTGTTGTAACACTTTTCATGTTGGAAAAACTATGCATTCTTTCTCAACTTAGATTTTTCCGAAAAAATATGTTCAGCATAGTGAGTGCGCACACTTAAGCACAGCGCCAAACCCCATGAAACTTTCGTACAATGTTTTTCTCTGTCTAACACGTCTACTGAATTAGTATAAAGATGCTTCTGGACTGAGTGTCACAGATTTTCCAGGCTTTTCTCTGTTTTTTCCAGCTTAGAAACACCTCCAAACAAAAAAGTAATCACATATTCGGAATCAACATAAGAAACTGCTAGAATAATGTGTCTTTCAATGGCTTTTAATTAAAATCACTGTTCAATAAAATCCAGCCATAGACGATAGTCACTACTACAGTATGTTTGTAGATAGTTTTTTTTCTAGTCGGAGCTCTTGCTAGTAGCTTCTAAAGTATAGAAAATAAATTTATTTAGATATTCAATAAAAAATAGTCTCTAGATAGCCTTCTGGAGGGTTCTGAAAAGCCTTTCTAAACTTCACGTTGATTTCTGTAAAACCAAAGATTTCTAGAAAATTCACATTCAAGTACCTCTGAGTTCTGTAAACCACTCCATAAGAAAGCGTACATGCGAAAAACTGTAAAAAGTATTTTTCCAGTGTATTGGAGTGTTTCAAAAACCAAATATCAATGTGCCTATCAAAAATTGCTCACTGTTAAATGTTCTAAACCTATGATTATTAGTGGCATCTACTGACTAATTAAGCTTTAATTTAGAAAATTATACATAAAGTTTCTTGATTTTTTTGTTTATGATCTAAAAACAAGTCTAAATATTAGGTCAATAACTTTTCAAACATAATTTCTATACTTACTAATTCATTGTTGTCATAGTATTTAATTCAAGGATGACTGAAGGTAATGAAAATTGAGTTATCTCAAGTAGCTATTTATTACCTTTCTCTATTGACTGATTAAAGATCAATAAAAAGAAAATTATATTTGCTAAAAGAAAAGTACTTTACAAAAAGAAAATCAATATTTCTATTCTCTTTAGACAGGTTTGTCATTTCTTGTTAACAATTATATATGGTAATTGACGAAACCATTCAATGACATAATTAATATTCTTATGGCATCATCAAAATTTTCTAATTTTCGACAACAACTTCAAAATCGTTTTCATATCAATACAATCAGCCGACAACATATTAATGATATACAGGTGATTACATTACCTTTTCAAATAGAAATGATTAAAATAACAAGAAGAAATATTTACAGAGAAAACAATAGAAATTTAATCTTTCCTCTTATTCTTTTGTGTGTAGAACAAAGAAAGAAAGAAACCTTTGCATTTTTCTTATTTGCATAACAGAAGTACGGATACAAATCGTTCGCTTTTACATCTTGATTATACATATATATATAATTAATTAAAAGTAATTATCAAAAGATTCTCCTATTTGTGTATATGCAATAAAAATAAAAAAATAATTTTTTTATCGAAGCATACTATAGAAAAAAAAAGAACTTTTTATTCCGTAATAACATTGCAGTAAAACACCTGTACCTCATGAAAAAAAAGTCAACGAGCATACCTATTACGGGAAACATGAATGAGCATATGGTTTTCATCATGATCGATAAAATAAAATTTTCTTCAATATGTCAAAAAGCTCTTTACTTTGCCAAGTCACCATGAATTAATCTTGTTCAATTTATTACATTTTTATTTCTCGTTCTCATTCAATATCTGATCAGCAAAACTATAAATATTCATTTTGTTGTTTGCATCTATTGCGATTTTTATTTAAAATTAAATAAAATTCATTCTCTTATTTCAAATATCTATTTATTTGTATATATGCGTCATTTTCTATTCTTTTGTCTTCGACGAGTAAGAAATCTTTAGTTCGTTGATACACATACATCGTCTCACCTAACAACGTATATATATATATATATACATGTATAAAAGATTCTTCATCTTCTTTTATGTGAAGCGATAAAGAGAAGTTAATATAAAAAAAAGTATACAAAGATAGTAACTATAACGACAATTATTCTTTTTTTATATAAGAAGAAATAAACATAAAATAAAATTAGTAAAAATGTTTTCACGTCCGAGACCTAATGTCTCGGTTGCTGAATATGCGGTGAGCTATTTGATATATATATTATCTAAACATGATAATATTTCCTATCTGTTATATTTTTTAGCAACGTCTTCGTGATGAACGTGAACAGAAACGGTCACGTCTCGATGAACGACATCGATATTTATTCGATATTATTGCAACACGCATTGATAAAGATCGTTCTGTAGTTGAAGATAATATTCTTGAAAGTGTCAATGTAAGTATTCAATTCTAATATAATATCATTCAAAATTAATTTTTTTCTTACATTAGTTTAACTTAATGAATCAATTTTTTAATGTTGATGGTTCTCAATATCTTTTTTTTTTCTATCAAGAACCTGAAATTGAAAGTAATCAAGCAGGAGGTATAAAAGAATTTAATGATCTTGGTTTTTTATTCTAAAATCTTCATATAATTTCTTTCTAGTTGATAATGTTCGTCCTCCTTATTCACCATATTCTAGTCGTTCAGGTGCAAGTAGTGCAAAACCACCAAAACCTAAAGTGATTATAGCTGATCTTAATGAACAACGTCTTCGAGGAATATGTCTTTATTTTATGCGTAATTCAAAAAAGACTATCATTACAGAACAAAATATAGCTAATGTATATTTTCAAAAAACAAAACTTATTTTTTGTTTTTATCAAATATCTCGTTTCAATCTTTTTCTTTCTCTTCAGGAAGTTCTTTTTTATACATTCGAATGTAATACTGAATCAGTACTTCAAGCATTAAGTCGGTCAATATCGGATATTTATATACCATATTTTCAAAAATCTGATATCAATTGGAGTACAAATAATGATCCAATGATTAAAATTAATTTTCTTAATCATTTAAATAATTTCGTTGATACACTTACTAGTGCATATGACAGTATTAATGAAAAAATTTTATTAGCTGACTGTGAAAAATTTGATTTAACACAAATAAAAAATACATCTGATTGTATTGCAATAGCATCAAACCATGAATATGTAGGATTTATTGAAGAAACAATGAAAAAATGGATTCAACAAATGAAAGAAGTATAAGAACAAAAAAAAAAATTAAATTTTGATTAGAAAAAATTAATTTTCTTTTTTTTTTTTGTTTTTTTGTTAAAAAAAGGTTTTAGCAGAAAGTGAACAAATTCGTCGTGAAGCAGATAATATTGGTCCACGAGCTGAATTAAATTATTGGAAACGACGTATGACAAAATTTAATTTTTTACTTGATCAAGTTAAAACACATAAAGTTAAAGTTGTTTTAACTATTTTACAAACTGCTAAATCAAAACTTATTCAAGTAAAATTCAAAAAGAGAAAAATTAATTCTAAATATATACATGTTTTTTTTTTGTAGCAATGGAGAGCACTTGATGGAAAAATTACTGATGCAGCTAATGAAGCCAAAGATAATGTACGATATTTATATACATTAGAAAAATTTTACGAACCATTATATAATTCTGATCCAGTTGCAATGCTTGAATATATACCCGGTTTGATTAATGCTGTACGAATGATACATTCAATTTCACAATATTATAATACATCTGAAAGAATGACGTCTTTATTTATTAAAGTAAGTTTGCTTTTTTTTTTACAATCGTAAACTAATGAATCAAGTGTAGATAGTAAAATTTTTTTTGTGATTAATATTCATTAAAAAATGATTAGCGTAACGTACGCAGGATTAAAACGTGAAACACGATGTCTTGTCAATTGCAGGAGGATTGTTTTATTCTATCTATTTTGGAACATATCTCTTCACTATCCTTCTCTAGAAATGTAATAAGGACGTACTGAGGACGGTGAGTCTAAATTTCTATCCCTATACTTCACTTCTTTTAGATCGGGTCTACAACATGTCAAACACACTAGAAAGAAAATTGTTCGCTTTTATCATTATTTTTTTTTTAATCGATCATTAATTCTATTTACTATTCAATGTGATCGGATCGTTCGTCGCCGACAAAATGTTGTAATCTTTTATGGTGCTATATAATTATACATCGGCTATTGATTTTTTTAGAAAGGAACGATAAAAAGTGAAGAACAATAATGAGGAAATACTTTCGTCTATGAAAAGAATATTCAATACTGCATTAAAAAAAGATTGATACATTTAAAAGATCTAAATAACTTTTCTAGTGTTATACCAGACCTCGAAATGGGTCGCCCGGCCCGATGATTTTATCCTTTTTTGACATAACTTATTCTGAGATTTGGCTCACCCCCGAAAGGGATACGGGAAGCTTCTTCATGCTACCTTCCCTTGGCCATCACTTTTTATAAAAGCCAAAAAATATGAAATAGCTGTCTATTGAGAAAAAAAAATCTTTGTAAACGAAGTTTCTTTCGACCCGGAACGGGCCATAAAAAAGTGATCGAATTTCGAGGCCTATTTTATATTGCAGAAATCTTTTGTATCGACATCTCTCAAATTCTTTCAATGAAATAAAAATGTTAGATCAAATCGCTTGTATTTTATATAGCTCTTGGAAACGTTACTGGTGTCTACGTAATTTAATAAAATTTTCGACAAGAATTTTTCGAATATACGTTTAGGAAACTTTACTGGAGTTGGTCAATACCTTTTCAAGATTATATTCTCTCATTCTTTTTCTTCACTTTCTAAAAAAAAAATTAATTGGTGATAGACAATTATGCTATACTAAAAAAAATATTGCAACAAAAAGTCTTAGCATCAAGATTGACACAATTATGACTAAAATATATTGATCAAGTCTTATATTTTTCAATTTAAGTTTTATTTTTATTAATGAAAGATTTTCAAAAAAATTCATACAAAATCAAAATATGAAAAACAGTGAAGTTGTAATGGTTAAAATAATATTTCTTTCAATGGTCAGTAATTCTTTAATCTTAATATTATAAAAATATTCATTAAAATACAACATATAACATGCACAGAAGGAATGTACCTTGTCACTATATATCTAACAAATTTTTGCCATAGATTGTTGATAACTAATAACTAGACACGAGCAAGATCAAGTTTTTTTTTGTTTCCGGTTTTGATTAGCATGAGGACTCGAAAATCAGTAAGTTTTTGACGTCCTACTGTAATCTATTTTATCTCTAATATTCTGTTTTTTTTTATTGAATGCTAACATAAATATGAGTAGTGTGGCGTCAGTATTATTCTAACCTAATCTACTATAAAACTCATTATAATCTGTTTAAAAAAAATTTTTCATGAATGTTTAATAGATAACAAATCAGATGATTACATCATCGAAAATTTATATAACTAATAATTATACTCAAACAATTTGGTCACAAGATCAAGCACATGTTATATCAAAAATACGTGATTGTATAAAATTAAATGAAGAATATCAACGTCATTTTCAATTAACAAAAGCTAAATTAGCATCAAGTTCATCTGAACGTCCATTTGATTTTAGTGAAATGTATATATTTGGTAAATTTGATTCGTTTATACGACGATGTGAAAAAATTATGGATGTATATTCAATAATCAATATGTATTCACGTTTGGCTGAATCAAAAATTGAAGGTATATCATCATTTTATGCGAAATTTAATGGCATTGTTATAACATTAAAGAAAAAAGATTATGATTTTTTGGATCAACGTAAACAAGAAATAGATAATGATTTAGATGAATTTCGTCGTTCAGTAGCTGATCTTCATCAAAATCTTAATGCATTTCTTGATAAATATTTTGATTCTATAAGAAATACTGAACGTGCATTAACAACATTAAAACGTTTTGAAAAATTACAAATACCAAATATAGGTTTAAGTGAAAAATATGTCAAGATTTTACAACAATATTCTAAAGATCTTGATTTAGTAGCAAAAATTTATCAAAGATATTCTAAAGAACCACCTATTTCAAGAGATTTACCACCAATGGCAGGTATAAAAACTTTGATAATTGTTTTTTTTTCAATATTTTTATTTTTATTTTTGAAGGTCGAATTATTTGGGCTCGACAATTATATAAACGTATTCAACAACCTATGGATATATTTGTTGCTAATAAAACAATTCTTGAATATCCTGATGCAAAAAAAATTATAAAAAATTATAATCAATTATCTAAAGTTCTTCTTTCATATGAAATTGCATTTCATCGTGGATGGCTTCGTCAAGTAGATGTTGTGTCAACTGGTATTCATTCAAGTATATTAATACGTGTTGATCATGATGAAAATTTAGCAGCTAGTTCAACTAATTCATTTTCATCATCAATAATAAAATCAACATCTCAAACAAATCCTGAATATTTAGTTAATTTTGATCCAAATATTCTTGAATTAATACGTGAAACTCAATGTTTAGCACGTTTAAATTTAGAAATACCTCGAGAAGCTGTTCTATTAGCTCAACGTGAAAATATTCTTAAAAAATATTATCAAGATTTAACACAATTAGTTGAAAAAAATAAAAATTTACGCGAAAAAATTCAACATCCATTTGAAGCACTTTTAACACCAAAAATTCATCGTTTAAATGATATTATTCAACCTGGTTTAACTTCAATAACATGGGCATCATTAACAATTGATGATTTTGTTAATACAGTTCGTTGAATTTCTTTACTTTTTTTCTTTTGAATCTTTCTTTTTTTTTTCTCAATAGGTTAATGCAGCATTAGATGAATTTAATTTAAATTTAGAACGAACAAATAATCTTATAACATATCGTATTAATGCTGTATTTGATGAAATAACTGGAATACCTCTTTGTGATTTACCAGAAGATGAACCTATAACACCAGGAGAATTTTTACAACATACTCAAGTAAATTAAAAAGAAAAAAAAAGAAATGATTTATATTTGCTTTTTGTAAATAGGAATTATGTAATTATGCATCAAAACAAATACAAATAAAATCTCATCATGTTGAAGATGCTGTACTTGAAGTTATCGATCTTTTATGTGGAGATTTGATTGATAAAAATGGTGATGGTGATTTACAAGTACAATATTCAAATGTTGATTTAGATTTTGATAATGATGAATCTGATGGTTAGAATTTTCTTATTGTGAATAAAATCATTCGAAGATCTTTATTTAATTCTAGGTGAAAATACAAGTGTTAATGATTCAAATTCACCAAAACCAACTCGACCAACTACAACAAATCGATTACGACAAACTTCAGCAACAAGAACATCAACAGGACGAAAAAAATCTTCAAATCTTTTAACAACATCTTTACGTCATAGACGTAAACAAAAAAAAGAATATCTACAAAATGCTATTACAGAATTACTTCATTATTTTAGTCATCAAAATCTTGATGCTATTATAAAAGTTATAAGAATAACTTTAGAAAAAATACGAAAACGAATTGCATCAACATTTATTTATGGTAGAAAAACAACATAGTCTTTTTCTTTTTTTTATTAAATTAATTCATATTTGATTTTCAGATCAAAATTATCGAGAAGTACCGATATTTAAAGTTTTTGCTGAATTAATAATACCAAATATAACTTTACAACCTCAAATTGATGAAGTACAGAGTTATTTAAATAAAGCTATACATACAATTATTAATATTTCAAAAAATATATCACAATGGAGTAAAGATCGAAAAAAAGTAAGTGAAAATAAAAATAAGAAAAACCAAAGAACTTAGATTTAGTAGAAAGAAAAATTTATTGAGTATTGTTGATTCTTAATTTTTGTAGATAGTTCAATAGTTCTTGGAATTTTGTTGAAGTATTAACTGACATTAAAGAATTCTTAAGTTGACTTTCAATGATTTTTATTTCCTGAGCAGATCTAGCAAACAAGTAGATTTCTTTGATACATGTTTTTCTTCTTTAAAACTACATGAATATAATTTAATCACAAGAAATTTAATCGTAAATAAATCTGCTGTTTCAGAAAAAACATGGACCAACAATGGATATGTACTCTGCTGAACATGAACGATATGATGCATTAAATCCTACAAAAGACCGTAATAATGAAAGATATCCAACTAATATAGATAATAATTCAGAATCATATACAACAGATTTACATCCTCAAAGGCTATCAACTACTTCAGCTAATATCAATACTCGAACACAAGTCAATGAACGTGTCCGTCCATCACAAACATCCAAAGTTCAATTTACATTAGATAATAATTGTTTCAAAAGTATATCTGAAAATAAAGATATTCTGAAATTAATAGCACAATTAGCAACATGTATCAATACAACAAAAACCGTATGAAATAAATAATTTTATTTTTTATTTTTTTTTTTTGTTTCTATTTTGAATTTTTTTTTTGATCAATAGGATATTACAAAAGCACTTCAAATTTTTACACGCTATAAATCATTATGGCAACGAGATCGTGATGATGAATTAAGAATTTTTATTTCGAAAGATCCTCATGTATCTGAATTTGAAAATAAAATAAAATATTATGAAAATATTACATCAAATATTAATTCACAACCACAATTTATACCTGTTGGACCATTAGCTATATTTACTGGTATATTTTATTTTATTGTTTATGTTGAAATAATAAATAAAATAATTCTTTATATGATTTATCATTTTAGAACATTTAAAATTTGCTCTTAACCAAGAAGTTCGCGATTGGATTGTCCTTTATGGTCAATCATGTAATACAAAATATCAAAAAGAATTACATAATGTTTCAAAATTTATTGAAAATATTGAAAAACGTTTATCACGTGAAATTAAAGATTTAGAAGATATTCGTTTAATAATGATGGCAGTTAAAGATTTAAGAGAACATGAAATATCTATGGATATGAGTATAACACCTATTGAAGAATCTTATGCTATGTTACAAGCACATGGTATTAATATAGCTCGAGAAGATATTGAACAATCAGATTCACTCCGATATCGATGGGGACGATTACAAGCTCGTTGTGTACGATGAAAATTTTATATACAATATTGTCTAAATAAAAAATTTTTCTTTCTTTTCAGACTGATGTGACATCATTATTACTTGATATTCAACCAAAATACCGATCAGAATTAATTAAAAATGTTAAATTATTTATACGAGAATGCGGACAATTTTATATTGATTATGAACGACGTGGACCAACAGTACCTGGTTTAACACCACGAGAATCAAGTGATAGACAAATTTTATTTCAAAGTCATGTAGAAAATTTATATAAAAGATATGAAACATATCATGGTGGAGAAGAATTATTTGGTTTACCCGTTACTGAATATCCTCAGTTAGAAAAACTTCGAAGAGATTTATTATTATTACAACGTCTTTATAGTTTATATAATAAAGTCTTAGATACTGTTGCAAGTTATTATGATATAGCATGGGTTGATGTTAATATTGATAAAATTAATCAAGAATTATCTGATTTTCAAACAGCTTGTAGAAAATTACCAAAAGGTTTAAGAGAATTTCCAGCATATCATGCATTAAAAAAAACTATTGATGATTTTAGTGAATGTAAGTTTTAATAAAGATAAATTTTCATTGTATATATTTTAAATATAGGTTGTCCTCTATTGGAAATGATGTCAAATCCTGCTGTAAAAGTTCGTCATTGGCAACAAATAGCTGGAGTAACTGGTGTACATAATTTAGATGTTGAAATGGAAGATTTTCGTTTGAGAAATGTTATGGATTTACCATTATTAGAATATAAAGAAGATATTGAAGATATTTGTATTGCTGCTGTTAAAGAACGAGATATTGAAGCAAAAATAAAACAAGTTGAATCTGATTGGAGAACGCAAGAATTTACTTTTGCACAATTTAAAGGTCGAGGTGAATTATTACTTAAAGGTGATCGAATTCAAGAAGTTATTAGTCTATTAGAAGATTCACTTATGTTACTTGGTTCATTAATGTCAAATAGGTTTGTAAATTTCAAAATTAAAAACGTTTTTTTTTTCTTCTAAGATTTTTCTTTTGTATAGATACAATGTTCCATTTCGAAAACAAATTCAAAAATGGGTTAAAAATTTAACAGATACAAATGAAATTATTGAAAATTGGTTGCGTGTACAAAATTTATGGGTTTATTTAGAAGCTGTTTTTGTTGGTGGTGATATTGCTAAACAATTACCACAAGAAGCTAAACGTTTTTCATCAATTGATAAATCATGGCTTAAAATAATGTCTAAAGCACATGAACAACCAACTGTTGTACAATGTTGTACAAATGATGATACATTAAAACAACTTTTACCACATCTTCTTGAACAACTTGAACTTTGTCAAAAATCTTTAACCGGTTATTTAGAACGCAAACGTCTTTTATTTCCACGTTTCTTTTTTGTTTCTGATCCCGCATTATTAGAAATTTTAGGTCAAGCTAGTGATCCACATACAATTAAAGCACATTTATTAAGTGTTTTTGATAATATTAAAACAGTGCGATTTCATGAAAGAGATTATGAAAAAATTTTAAATATTCAATCATCTGAAGGTGAAATAATTGATGTAAGTTTAATTAATTTTTATTCATAACAATTCTATTAATTTATTTGATTTAGCTTGAAAAACCTGTTAAAGCAGAAGGTAATGTTGAAGTATGGTTAATGTCTCTTCTTAAAGAATCTCAACGATCTTTACATGGTGTTATTCGTCATGCCTATAATGCTTTATCTGATTCATCATCATTTCATCTTATTGAATTTCTTAATAGTTATCCATCACAAGTTGGTCTTTTAAGTCTTCAAATAATTTGGACACGTGATACAACGGATGCATTACGTCATGCAAAAATAAATAGAAATTTAATGCGACAAACAGCAAAAGTTTTTAATGATCTTCTTGAAATATTAATTGATCAAACAACAAAAGATTTATCACCTGTTGAACGTACAAAATATGAAACATTAATAACAATACAAGTACATCAAAAAGATATATTTGATGATCTTTTACAATCAAATATACGTTCTGTAATGGATTTTGATTGGCTTAAACAAACAAGATTTTATTTTAATGAAGATTTAGATAAAGTACAAATAGCAATTACAGATGTTGATTTTACTTATATGAATGAATTTCTTGGTTGTACTGAACGTTTAGTTATTACACCATTAACTGATCGATGTTATATTACATTAGCACAAGCATTACATATGAGTATGGGTGGAGCACCAGCTGGACCAGCTGGAACAGGTAAAATGATTTAATCGAAATCCTTAGTAAACAAAATTTTCCTAAATGAAAATTTTCAAATTATTCGGTTTATGTTAAAAGTCATAGTAGTCATTTGTAGAAGAAATCATCCACTTCAGTTAAAACTTTCAGAACAGTATATATTGGTTATGAAATTTGTTTATAGATAAAGGTCCAGGATCAATATTCCTTCGTTCAATTTTTCTGATAATACTGAATTACAGATTGAAAAAACAGTAAAATAGTCATAATTTCAGAGAGATTAATCTTTTTCAAGGTTCTTCGAACCTTATATATGAGTAAAAGACTCACTTGTTCGATGCGTCATACTTGGACGCCATCCCTCGTAAGTATTTTGATTCTAAAAAGTTTTAAATTTAAATTTTATGACATGATTTTAATTACTAAATGCTTTTAATATTTTAGGAAAAACTGAAACTGTAAAAGATATGGGACGAAGTCTTGGAAAATATGTTGTTGTAAGTAAAAAAAAAATATGTAATTGTTTTTTTAAAGTGAATCATTCAATTTTATCTACAAAATAGGTATTTAATTGTTCTGATCAAATGGATTTTCGTGGTTTAGGTCGTATATTTAAAGGTTTAGCTCAATCAGGTTCATTTGGTTGCTTTGATGAATTTAATCGTATTGATTTACCTGTACTTTCTGTTGCTGCTCAACAAATAGCTATTGTTCTTGCTTGTAAAAAAGAAAAAAAACGTAATTTTGTTTTTACTGATGGTGATGTAATCGAAATGAATATGGAATTTGGTATATTTTTAACCATGAATCCAGGTTATGCTGGTCGACAAGAATTTCCTGAAAATTTAAAAATTAATTTTCGTTCTGTTGCTATGATGATACCTGATCGTTTACCAATTATTCGTGTTAAAATGGCTGCATGTGGTTTTAGAGAAAATATTTCTTTATCAAAGAAATTCTATACACTTTATAAATTATGTGAAGAACAACTTAGTAAACAAGTAAGAAGAATTTTTTTAGTGATGCATACAGTAACTGTCAAAATTATTCAATCACGTATAAATTTGACTTTTTGCTCTTACAGTAGCTGCTATAAAGAATTCAAATCTTGACTTGTATAGAGATCATTGTTTCCACTAAAGTTATGAGAAAATTATATTTCTTATTATATTGTGCAAATCCGAGTTTTCTAAAGAGCAAAAAGCCTCAATTTTCAGCATACAGAGCAGGATGATAGAACAGAATATCTTCAACAAAATAAGACGTTCCTAAATGTTCGATCGCTTTTCTGGTGAGAGACCATAGTGAGTAATATAAAAACCTAAGAGAGTTCTATTGTTGTAGCCTTTATTCTTGAGTTGTCGAATTTTTATTGCATTTTTTATCACAAAGCTGTGATTTCCTCAGGTTACCATGAAAATCGAATTTCGAGTTTTGATTTGAAACTTTACACAAATGAACCTTTTAATCACATTAATTCATTGTGAAAGTTTCATTGATTTTTGAATCTTCTAGTCTGAAATATGAATACTGGAAAAGTTTCTGATAATTCTTCTTATACTGATACTTCAGAATACTAAATATTTCAATGAGTGAAATTTTCACAATGAGTTAGTGTCATTGAGAACTTCATTTGTACAAAGTTTCAAGTCAAAACTCAAAACTCGATATTCATGGTGATCTGATATAGGGAACACATCTTAGTGTTAAGAATGCAATAAAAATTCGATATCTCCAGAATAAAGACTCAGACAATTGAGCTCTCTTAGGCTTTTACACTACTCACCATGACTTCTCACTTTAATACAGTCTCCATCAAAAAGCGATCGGACATTTGAGGACGTTCTACTCTATCGTCCTACTCCGAGCGCTGAAAACCTAGACTTTCATTTCCTTATAACTTTATTGGAAACATTTTCTCTATTCATATCACTATTTGAAATTTTTAAGACAGATACTGTAAGAGGAAAAAGTAGAATTAATACTTGATTGAAGAGTTTTGACGGCTATTGTATATAACAAAAATATAATCATGATTAGGTTCATTATGATTTTGGTTTACGAAATATTTTATCTGTCTTACGAACATTGGGTGCAGTTAAACGTGCAAGTCACGATGATTTAGAAAAGACAATTGTTATGCGAGTACTTCGAGATATGAATTTATCAAAATTAGTATGTTGATTTGTTGTTTTTTATTTTTTTATAAAAATTATTCTATTTTCATATAGGTTGATGAAGATGAACCATTATTTATATCATTAATCAATGATCTTTTTCCAAATATAAGATTAGAAAAAGAAGTTTATCCAGAATTAGAAGCAGCTATTGATAAAGAAGCTCAATCAGCTGGACTTATTTGTCATCCATCATGGATATTAAAAATAATTCAAGTAATTTATTTCATTCTCATCAAAATTCTTCTTGATCTTTTGTTATTGTGTTTTTTTTGTATAGTTATATGAAACTCAACGTGTACGTCATGGTATGATGACATTAGGACCAGCTGGTGTTGGTAAAACATGTTGTATTCATACATTAATGAAAGCTATGACAGTATGTGGTGAACCACATCGTGAAATGCGTATGAATCCAAAAGCAATAACAGCACCACAAATGTTTGGTCGATTAGATGCCGCAACAAATGATTGGACAGATGGAATATTTTCAACATTATGGAGACGAACATTACGTACAAAAAAAGGTGAATATATTTGGCTTGTTTTAGATGGTCCTGTCGATGCTATTTGGATTGAAAATTTAAATTCCGTATTAGATGATAATAAATCATTAACATTAGCTAATGGTGATCGAATATCAATGGCACCAAATTGTAAAATTATTTTTGAAGTACATAATATTGATAATGCATCACCAGCTACTGTTAGTAGAAATGGTATGGTTTATATGAGTAGTTCTGGTTTAGATTGGCGACCATTAATACAAGTATGTATTCATATTGAATATAGAAAGTTGTTAGTGCAATCCTTGCATGATTAAAATGTAAAATATAATGTAGTTACTCTTGCTAATCATAGGGAATTTGTTTTATTCTATCTATTTTGGAACATATTTCTTTACTATCCTTTTATTTAATCCTTTAGATAGGCAATAAGTAGTTCATATATTATAATAAGACGTTATTGATATGTGGTATGTGATCGTATGTCAACAATATAGTTGTAACTAGTCGAGTTTGGTCGATTCGTTGTATCATTATTAATTGGTTACTGAGAATAGCTTCAAAAAACATTCATTTTCCTTTTTGTACTCAGGTTTATACAAAGATAAATATGCTATACTTCTATATGAAGCTAGACAAAAAGGTCATTTACTCATCAACTGATTGGTAAACTCCAAAACCTTGAGTTCTCTCACCAACGATGGAATCTCTTTAGACAAACTTAACGCTTCTCTTCGAACGACGATCCAAACCTAAGTTTGATCTTTACTAAAACATATATGATATAAGTTTAGCTCATGTAACATAGTTTTAATTATGCTTTTTAAAAAAATGAAATACATTTCGATTAAAGAAATAAAATTAATAGTTCTTGAAACCACGCTGTTTGATTGTTTTGATATGAAATATCTTCCAACCTATGAAGACCGACCGGTCAGAATTTTATCTAGCATGAGGACCAAGGGAGGGGACGGCGCACCTTCGAAGATCTTGTTGCCCCTCTCGGAGTTTTAAATCTCCCTTCCGAAAGAGAAATTCTAGATTGAACACTGAGACCGATTACAACTCTGATTAATACTGTCTGTCATGTTCATGGGAATCCAAGTTTGTATCCTTGTATTTCAACACTCCTTTCAAATCGCATTTCATACAAAAGAAAATTAAATATTATTTTCAATAGGGTTGGATTAAACGTGATCGATCAAGTTATGATGGTGAAATATTAATGCGTTTATTTGAATCATCATTTCCATTTATATATCGATATTTTTCTCTTTATCTTAAATCAAAAATGCCTGTACTTGAATGTATGATTGTCTCACAGGTAGAACTACTTTCTTTGATTTTTTTTTGTTTTACTTTAAAATTTTATTTTACTTTAAAATTTTAAATTCAGGCATGTAAATTATTAAATGGTTTATTACCATCAAAAGAAGCTAAAGATCAATTAACAGTTCAACATATTGAACGTTTATATGTATTTGCAATAATGTGGTCAGTTGGTGCTTTTCTTGAATTAGATGATCGAGCTCGTTTACAAGATTATTTATTGAATAATACAGATGGAAATTTTCGTTTAAATACACCTCCAATATCATCTATTAATGAAGAAACAATATTTGATTATTTTGTTCATGATAAAACTGGTGCATGGGTACATTGGAGTAGTGTTGTTACTGAATATATCTATCCAAAAGATCATGATCCTGAATATGCATCTATTCTTGTACCAAATGTTGATAATGTTCGAACAGGTTTTCTTATTGATACAATAGCAAAACAACATAAAGTAAATAAAACTTTAACCAAAAAAACAAATAGATTAATTAAAATTAATATGAATATTTTTTATTTTTTGTTAGTCTGTTCTTCTTATCGGTGAACAAGGTACAGCTAAAACAGTTATTATAGAATCATATATGACGAAATATAATGCTGAAAAACATATACATAAAACAATTAATTTTTCATCGGCTACAACACCAAATATGTTTCAAAGAATAATTGAATCATTTGTTGATAAACGTGTTGGAACAACATATGGTCCAATAGCAGGCAAAAAAATGACCATATTTATCGATGATAGTACGTATGAGAACAAAGAAAAAAAAACGAATAAACGCTTTTCTTTTTATTTTTGATCAGATTATAGAAAATTTTTAATTTTGTTTTTTTTTATTATTTAGTTAATATACCATCAATAAATGAATGGGGTGATCAAATAACAAATGAAATTGTTCGTCAATTAATGGAACAAAATGGTTTTTATTCATTAGAAAAACCAGGTGAATTTACAACAATTGTTGATATGCAATTTCTTGCTGCTATGATACATCCAGGTGGTGGTCGAAATGATATACCACAACGTCTTAAACGACATTTTTGTATATTTAATTGTACATTACCATCAAATACATCACTTGATAAAATATTTTCTGTTATTGGTAAAGGACATTATGTTAAAGAACGTGGATTTAATGATGAAACACGTACACTTATCGACAAGCTTGTACCAATTACAAGACGCTTATGGCAATTAACGAAAGTTAAAATGTTACCAACACCAGCCAAATTTCATTATGTTTTTAATTTACGAGATCTTTCACGTATATGGCAAGGAATGATTTATACTATTCCACAAGTTATTAATGATGAAAGAACTTTAATGGCTTTATGGAAACATGAATGTTCACGAGTTATATGTGATCGGTAAATAAAAAAAAACCAAAACAAAAAAATGAAGAGTTTTTTACATATTATTATTCAATCAGATTTTGTAAATGAATAAGATAGATCACAGTTTATTAAACATTTTATCATATGATTAATGAAGGGTGTAGGTATAATGGTATAACTAAGGGAAGTTGACGAGGGAACCGTCGGAACTAATATCTAGCGTTTGAACTCATATTGAATACAAAAGGAGGTCTTGGTAAGACTAGAGAATGCCTAAAAGACTTTGTTCCTATCGACCTTTGGAGCCCAGTAGGATTATTTTATTGAATTTTCGGTTCAGCTCTAGGTAGACACCGAATGTTCAAAAAAAAAAGAATTCCAGAGTATAAATGAATGATATGTAGCATATCCTGAAAGTTTCAAGATATTCTATGAGCCATTCAACCTATCTTTGGGCAAAGCTTTACGTTGAAATTCTATTTTCGTTTTGGTTTTTCAGTATACATCTAAAAGTAGATCGAAAACTCAGCAAAACAATCATAACTAGGCTAGGAAAAAACCTATGTGAATGAATTCTTTTAGAATTTTTCCAGTCTTAGCAAGACCCTCTCGTAGGCCTAATATGAGTTGAAACAGTGGGTATCGGTTCACGTGGCTCCCATAGAAGTTCCTGTCACCGATTGAAGTCACGCCACTAATTAGAACTAGCATTAGATGCTTATTTGTAGCCTTCGAAATATTTTCTTAGATTTTTTTAAAAATTAAATTAAAAGGCTAGTTGTTTTTTATTGCTCTTAAACTGGTTCGTTTTATTTCATAGATTCACTGAATATGATGATTATCGTTGGTTTTTTAAAACAATGGAACGTGTTGTTGACGAAGAATTAGGTACGATATATCAATCCATGATAAAAGGAGACAAATGGTTTGTCGATTTCTTAAGGTATTATTTTTTTATTTATCTTATATTTATATTTTTTACTGATCATTTAGTTTTGAGTCTTTGTTATTGTTTTTTTTCTTACGTAAATTAATTATTAATTTTTCTAGAGATCCACCAGAACCAACAGGTGATGAACCAGAAGATTTTGATTTTGATGCACCTAAAATTTACGAACCTATAGCTTCATTCGATGCTCTTGAAGAACGTTTAAAAATGTATTTAACACAATATAATGAAAGTATTCGTGGTTCAGGAATGGATTTAGTCTTTTTTAAAGATGCTATGACACATCTTATTAAAATTTCTCGTATAATTCGAACACCACGTGGTAATGCTTTATTAGTTGGTGTTGGTGGTAGTGGTAAACAATCATTAACAAAATTAGCATCATTTATTGCTGGTTATAAAACATTTCAAATAACTTTAACACGTGCATATAATGTAAATAATTTATTAGACGATTTAAAAACACTTTATCGTATTGCTGGAAAAGATGGAAAAGGCATAACATTTATTTTTTCTGATCAAGATATTAAAGATGAATCATTTCTTGAATATATAAATAATGTACTTTCATCAGGAGTGGTATGTAAAAATTTATTAAAGAAATTTTTTGTGATTAATATTATTGATTGTTTTATGTCGTTTTTTTTTAGGTACCGGGGATGTTTGCAAGAGATGAAATTGATGAAATATGTCAAGACTTAATACCTATTATGAAAAAACAATATCCACGAAGACCACCAACAAATGAAAATTTATATGATTATTTTCTATCTCGTGTACGACAAAATTTACATGTTGCTTTATGTTTTTCACCTGTTGGTGAAAAATTTCGTAAACGAAGTAAAATAAATTTAAATTTACTTGTTTCTTTATTTATTTTTTTTTGTAAATTAAAATAATCCTTTTTTTTTCTTTCAAGGTTTACAATTTCCTGGTCTTGTTGCAAATTGTACAATCGATTGGTTTCTTCGTTGGCCACGTGATGCACTTGTTGCTGTTGCTGATCATTTTCTTTCATCATTTAATATTGTTTCAACAGATATAATTAAAAAAGAACTTGTACAATGTATGGGTTCAGTACATGATGGTGTAGCTGAATATTGTTTACAATATTTTCAAAAATATCGTCGATTAACACATGTTACACCTAAATCATATCTTTCATTTATAAATGGTTATAAAGAAATATATTTACAAAAATTAAATGAAATTGAATCAATGGCTAAACGTATGAATGATGGTCTTACACGTTTAGGTGATGCTGAAAAAGCGGTTATATTTATGAAAGAAGAATTAGCAATTAAAGAAAAAGAATTAGATTTTGCAAATAAAAAAGCTGATGAAGTTTTAAAACAAGTTGCTATTAAAAAAGGTGCAGCAGAAATCGTTAGACAACAAGTTAAAAAAGTTAAAGATACAGCACAAACATTAGTTGATGAAATAAATAGAGATAAAATACAAGCTAATGCTGAATTGGAAAAAGCTAAACCAGCATTAATTGTATGTTTTTTAGTTTGATTTCGATATATATTAACATTTAGTTGAATAATTATTTTCTTTTTTAGGCCGCTGAAGAAGCTTTATTAACAATAAAACAAAGTGATATTGCGTTTGTACGTCAATTAATGCGTCCACCACGTCTTATTCGTCAAATAATGGATTGTGTTTTGATTCTTTTTGGACGTCCATTAATAAATCCAATTAATATCGATAATGAATTACAAGGACCTACACCAAATTGGGATATGTCATTAAGAGTATAGATCTATTTAAATAAATGTTTACACTTAATTAAATAAGTTTTTCTTTCTTTTTCTTTTTGTTCTATAGATTATGACTGATACAAATTTTCTTCAAAATCTTCAATCATTTCCACGTGATCGTATTAATGAAGAACAAATTGAATTACTTCAACCGTATTTTCGTGTACCCGACTATACACCTGATGGTGCCAAAGTTGCAGCTGGTGCTATAGCTGGTTTATTAACATGGACACGTGCTATGGCAGACTTTTTCTATGTTAATAAACGTGTTTTACCATTAAAAGCAAATTTAGCTATGGAAGAAGCTCGATTAGTTAAAGCTAATGCACAATTAAAAATAGCACAAGAAGAACTTGATCGACGTGAAGCTGAAGTAGCTGCAACACAAGCTGAATATGATATTGCTATGAGAACAAAACAACGTTTACAAGATGATCTTGATCGAACATTACAACGAATGAATGCAGCTAGAGAATTAATATCTGGTTTAGCTAATGAACAAGAACGATGGACTGAAGAAAGTAAACAATTTAAAGCTCAAATAGGACGGTAAGAAAATGGATTGAAAAAAAAAACATTTTGTTTTTAAATTTTTATTCATTTTAGATTGATTGGTGATGTACTTCTTTGTACAGGTTTTCTATCATATCAAGGTCCATTTAATCAAGATTTTCGTTTATTATTAGCAAAAGATTGGCAAAAATTATTAACAGAACGACATATTCCATTTACACGAGGATTAAATGTAACTGAATATTTAACTGATGTAACTATGGTTGGTGAATGGAAATTACAAGGTTTACCAAATGATGAATTATCAATACAAAATGCTATTATTGTAACACGTGCTAAACGTTATCCATTATTAATTGATCCACAAGGACAAGGAAAAGTTTGGATAAAAAATAAAGAATTAGATAATGATTTACAGATAACAAATTTTCAATCAAAACATTTTCGACAACATTTAGAAGATTGTTTATCACTTGGTAGACCTTTATTAATTGAAGATGTTGGAGATGAACTTGATCCAGCATTAGATAATATTTTAGAAAAAAATTTTATTCGTTCTGGTACAACACTTAAAGTTAAAGTTGGAGATAGAGAAGTTGATGTAATAACAGGTTTTAATTTATATATAACAACAAAATTAGCTAATCCATCATTTACACCAGAAATATCAGCTAAAACATCAGTTATTGATTTTACAGTTACAATGAAAGGATTAGAAGATCAATTATTAGGTTTAACTATTTTGAAAGAAAAAGCTGAATTAGAAAGTGAACGTGTTAAAATGTTAGAAGATATTCAAGCTAATAATAAACGAATTAAAGAACTTGAAGATAATTTATTATTTAGATTAAGTAATTCAAAAGTAAATATTGAATTTGTCATTCAAATATTATATAAAAAACAAAAAAAAATCTTTTTTTTTTGCTTCAGGGTTCATTAGTTGATGATGATGATCTTATTCGAACATTAAAAAAAACAAAACTAACATCAAATGATGTCAAACATAAACTTCAAATAGCTACTGAAACAAGTCAAAAAATTAATATTGCTCGAGAAGAATATCGTCCAGTTGCTACACGTAGTTCAATTATTTATTTTCTTATTGTTGACATGTCACTTGTTAATGTTATGTATCAAACATCATTAAAACAATTTTTACAATTATTTGATCAAGCACTTGAACGTTCACCACGAGTAAATTTATTATTATTTATGAAATAATAAATACATAGGATTCTTTTTTTTTCTTATTTAATAATTATTTTTAGTCACCAGTTACATCAAAACGTATTAGTAATATAATGGAATATTTAACATATGAAATGTATAAATATGCTGTTCGAGGTTATTATGAAGAGCATAAATTTATGTTTACACTTTTATTAGCATTAAAAATTGATTTACAAGCTGGTCGAATTAAATTTGATGAATTTCAAACATTAATTAAAGGTGGTGCTTCATTAGATGCAACTACAGGTAATTTTAAATGACTTTTTCTTTTTTACTGCAATATTTAATATGCTCAAACTTTGATTTTTTAGTACCACAGAAACCACCATATAAATGGTTACAAAATTATGCTTGGCTTAATCTTGTTGAATTATCAAAACTTTATCAATTTAGTGATATACTTAATTCTGTAAATAATTTTTTTTTGAAAAAAGAAAATTTTTCTCATTCATTATTTTCTTTTCATTTAGCTTCATCGTGCTGGTCACGCATGGGAAACATGGTTTAAGGTATGTAGATAATAGTCTTTTTCTTTCTCATCTCACGAAAGAACCACTCGGATTGATACACATCATTTGAATTCATATTGGGTCTACAAGGATGTCTTAGGAAAACTAGCATAGATCTAAAAGAGTTCATCACGATAGGCTTTTGTAGCAGGGTTAGAATAATTTTACTGAATTTTCGAGTCAACTTTAGGTGAATAAGTTTTTTTAACATAGAGATATGTAAAAATGTTGACTTTTTCAGCTAACTGTAAAATAAAAAGTAATTAGCACATATCTTTCTAATCATAAAAAATTCAGGATGAATCCTACGGCACGATCTACATCTATGGTAATATTTTCAGCAACATCGGACTCCGAACAACTGGATTTCCAGAGACTCGATTAAATCTTGAAACAAAAATTTTTAGCTTAACACTATTTAAAGATTCTGGAGAAAGATTTATGCCATTCGGAACTAGTTTTGAACTTCTTATCTGGCTATAAGAGTATTTTTTGTACTCTGTTAGTCGCTAACGAAAACTAAATCAATTTTTTTTTTGAAAAATCTATACATGCTCAGAAAAAAAAACTTTGAATAGAGATTTTGTAGGCTCATGAGTTGTCTACAGAATGTGCTATTTATTTTTTGTTTTGGTACATATCTAAAGCTGGGTCTCAAAATTCAGTAAAACAATCATAGGTTGGCTTCAAACACCCATAGAGATGAATTCTTTTTAAACTTTTGCTAGTCTCACCAAGGTGTCCTTAATGATCCAATATAAGTTTAAAGACTGGATATTAGTTCCTCTTCAGTATAAACAATTCAAACTCTTCATAGGTTTCTCTAACTATTCCTCCCTACGTTAGTATTTCGCTCTAAATTGATTTGCTGCTCTATTATTATGTTTTTTTTTATTTTATCTAAATAATTTCAAACTATTTTTCTTTTCTGTTTTAAATAGAAAGATGAACCAGAACGTATTGATTTACCTGACGGTTGGGAACTTCAATTAGATAAATTTCGTCGTTTACTTTTAATACGTTCTTTAACACCAGCACGTTTTGTTAAATGTGCATATGATTATATAATTCATTCTTTAGGACCAAAATATGGTGAAGGTGTTGTGCTTGATATGGAAAAAATGTGGGAAGAATCTGATAAATGTTCACCAATGATATGTTTTCTATCTATGGGTTCAGATCCATCAGTACAAATTGAAATATTAGCTAAACGAAAAGCAATTGATTGTCATGCTATATCAATGGGACAAGGACAAGAAGTGCATGCACGAAGATTATTAACACAAGCATATACAAATGGTACATGGGTATTATTACAAAATTGTCATTTATCATTAGACTTTTGTGAAGAATTTTTATTACAATTAATTGATAATACTGATCGTATACATCCTGATTTTCGTCTTTGGATAACAACAGAAGTTCATCAAAAATTTCCTATTGGCCTTTTACAAATATCAATTAAATATACAGCTGAACCACCTCAAGGTATAAAAGCAGGTTTAAAACGAACATTCAATGGTTTAACACAAGAACAACAATTAGAATCTAATACACATGATAAATGGCGTCCATTATTATATACAGTTGCATTTTTACATACAATTGTACAAGAACGAAGAAAATTTGGTCCACTTGGATGGAATATACCATATGAATTTAATCAATCAGATTTTAATGCAACAATTCAATTTATTCAAAATTATCTTGATGAAACAGATTCAACAAAAGTAAAAATGTTTTATTTGAATTAATTACTTATTTTATTTATTTATTTTTTTTTTCTAGTCAATACAATGGAAAACTATACATTATATGATATCAGAAGTACAATATGGAGGTAAGAATAAAGATTTTATAAAAGAAGAAAATTAATATTTTTTTTTCCAATTTATAGGTCGAGTTACTGATGATTTTGATAAACGTCTTCTTAAAACATATGTTAAACATTGGTTTTGTGATGACATATTTGATCCAAACTTTCAATTTGAAGAAAAAATTTATCGTATACCAAAAATGACTCGTATAGAAGATGTTTTTGATTATATTGATGCATTACCAAATTATGATAGTGGAAAAATATTTGGTTTAAATCCATTAGCGAATGATAGGTTAGTAAGAAAAAAACAACAAAGAATTTTAAATAGTGAAATAATAGAAAGATCGTCTTTGTCAGAAGAAAAAAAAATTAATGTCATAATGGTTAACAGATAGGTAGTCTTTCGATTAATACTAACCAGAAGAACAAAGACTTTTATGTCATTAAATAAACCATAGATTAGAGTATATGTTGCTCTATTTAAATCATTAAAAAGTACGCTTTCAATCTTTCATCTAATGTCACCCATAGTGTGTGTGTGTCTGGGTGTCCAAATTTTTACCCTTTTACTATCAGATTGTGTTTTATTGAATTCTTTTATTTTTAATAGATATCAAGAAGATACAACAAAAAGAGTTCTTGATACAATATTAAGTATTCAACCAAAAGAAGCTCGTGCTGGTACAGGTGAAACACGTGAATCTGTTGTATATCGTATAGCAACAGAAACTTTAGAAAAATTACCACCTGATTATATTCCTCATGAAGTAAAAGATCGTCTTTCAAAACTTGAACCAATGAATATATTTCTTCGACAAGAAATTGATCGTTTTCAACGTGTACTTAATATTGTACGATCAACATTAATTGAATTAAAATTAGCTATTGATGGTACAATTGTTATGAATGATGAATTACGTGATGCACTTGATCGTATGTATGATGCTAAAATTCCAAATGTTTGGTTAAAAGTATCATGGGAATCATCAACATTGGGTGCATGGTTTACTGATTTATATGCACGAAATGAACAATATCGTTCATGGTTAAAACTTAATAAAGATACAAGACCAATTACTTTTTGGATGACAGGATTTTTTAATCCACAAGGATTTTTAACAGCTATGCGACAAGTAAAATTTTTGAACCTTTTTTTTCTTCTTCTTCTTCTATTATTTTACTAATATTTTTATCGTTTTATTTTAAGGAAGTAACACGAGCTAATACAGGTTGGTCACTTGATAATGTTGTGTTAACAAATAAAATCCTACGAGCTGATCGCGAATCATTAAGAGAACCACCACGTGAAGGTGTTTATGTTTATGGTCTTTATATCGAAGGAGCTAAAATAAAAAATGGTGTGTTAGAAGACTTAAAAGCCAATGAAAAAGTTTTAACACATCCAATGCCTGTCATACATATATCAGCTGAAGCTGAACCTAGTACAGGTACAACACCAGTTAGACAAGATCGTCGACAAGTTTATTATGCACCTGTTTATAAAAAACCACGTCGAACAGATCGAAATTACATATGTACACTTAAATTAGAATGTGCATTAGGTGATAGAACTGGACCAGATATATGGACATTACGAGGTGTTGCAGTTCTTTGTGATAGTAAATAGACAATATATGCATATGAATTTTCAATTATTGTTGTGCAGTGAAAAGATATTATTTATCTTTAAAACATATTGAAATTAATTTTAACGTCATTTTTTGTTTTCGATGTTGTATGAAATTTAACAAAAAAATAAATAAATGTTTATATCTAATGACAAAAAAAAGCATTATTAACTATTGCATCAGAGTAAAAAATACAATGTGAAATAAAGAGAGAGAAGAAGAACATTCCTGCCTTTCAGCTATCTTGCAGTATGGATTGCAGTCTAGTGGTAGATTCATTAACCCGATATCTTCCATACAACTAAAAGGCCAACTCGATGCAGAGTTCTTGTTCTTTTCATCGACACTGACTAATCACATACTAGCCAGAAGGTCAAGGATATGTCACAACATAGTCAGCATACTATCGGACGGTTGATAGCAAGATAAACAGCTATTAGTGATTTATTTTGGGTCATTCTATGGCTGATAGTACCGAGGTTTGAACATAATATCTGTTAGATACATGTCCAACAACGTGGTTACTCAGTCATGACGATCAATAAAAAGAGAGACATATAAACGATCTATCAATAATAGGATAGGAAGGGTTTATTCGAAATGCAAATGCTAAGAGTATTTTCAATAGAAGATAGAAAAATATGATTTATTCCAACCATAAATAGAAAAAGCTTGTTAGCGCAGCTCCTTGGTGGCTGAAATGTGGAATCCACATATTCCTCATAAGTTACAATATAAAACTACTTACTAAGGTCTGCAATGGGACGTGTCTGTAATAGGGAGAAGGAGGAAAGCTGCAAAACTTCGACGTAAAACTTACACTCACTATTTTCTTCAAAAATACATGTGAGTTCCACAAAATATGTCTTTGACTCTGTGATGTACTAACGATTTCTATATCACATAAATAAATGAAATCTTTGCATTTTTGACTATTAGTTAGTGAAAAACTGTATGGAACACGAATTGAAGATTGTTGTCAGAATTCAAAATATCTTCTTATCAGTGTTGTATAGAGAAGATAAATATGTTATACGTATAGTTAAATTTCAGACTTTATTAACGTCAATATATTTTTGAATTACATTATAACTGATTTATTCATTGAAGATTGATAAAGTACACAACAAAGGAAGACAACAAAAAAATGTTATGTCTGTTTATAATAATCATTATTGTTTGATGATCGATTAAACATTTATTATAGTAGACATTAATTTGATCAAAACCGAACTTTGATAGATTACAGATTTAATTATCAATTATGGTTTGTTTCTGTCAGGTATGTAATCAGTACAAGGGGGAAAAAGCGGATCCTACGGATCCCAATAGATCCTGGCGGATCCCAGCGGATCCCGGTAGATCCCACTGGATCCCGGAATTTGCTGGGATCCACCGGGATCTGATTTTTTCCTCTTGCGAAACCCACTGGAATCCATTGGGATCTGTCGGGATCCGTTTGGATCTATTGGGATCCTGGGATCTCGGGATCCGCTTTTTCCCCCTTGAATCAGTACCATTGCTATTGCTAAATGAATTTAAAGAAATTTCGAGTCATCGCTATTTAGCGTTTGATAATTGAGGAAAGATTAGTTTATTTAACTGCACAGGTTGGCTATTTGCAAAAAGAAAAGTAAAAAAAAATGAAATAAAAATCTTGCAAGAATGAATAATCAAAGAAATCGATACTTGGTGTATTACTGTTCATATCAATGCTACATTTTATGTATGACTTTTATTCGAAAGACTAATATGAGCATTATCGTATGCAACTTTTTTTTGTTAGATTCAGTATCAGAAATCTAATCGATCATCATGATATAGAATTTGAATCATTTGCTGATAATAAAACATTGCTTGTCAAAATAATAATCAAATCGAATCTAAGACAACAACAATAAATTTTGAGTATACTGAGCTAATTAACTCATATCTATGTATTTAACAAAATGAGTGATATTACTTTGCGAAAGTTCAAAAGAAAATAATGAGTGTAAGTTTTAAGTTAAGGTTTTGGGCCTTCCCATCTTCATGGCAACCGGGATCAAAGGTCATTAACTACATTTCCATAGCAAAAGAGAATAGCCGACACCAGATCCCAGAGTTTCTTGCACAATGACAAAAGGGACTGAATGATATTAACGACAAAATTTAGACTTTTCTAGAACATTTCAAAGTATTCATTGAAACTTGAATGGCTGAAATACATTTGTGAATGTTCTAAATCGTACCATTTCTGATTGTTACATAGACAAAAAAATGTCAAGGATGATGGTTAGTGGTACATTAATTTGTTTCAGTCGTGATATGGTCAACATAAAAAGTGTCAGTTGATCAAGTAACAACTTTAGAGAATAATCAATATCAATATTTCTCAGCTTATTGACATATATAGTAACATCTTGAGAGCTGTTATATATATATATATAATGGACACGTGCAACAGGCTTATTTGTCAGTTAAATCAAGGATTAGAATAATAATTATGATTATGTTAGATTAAGAAAATAACGAGCACATAGCAACAAGCAAAAAAGAAAATTTCTGTCAGAAATGCAGAAATACATAAATCTGCTAGAGATTTTTCACTTGACATATTTTGTATTTATATAATAATGGTAAAGAACATTTGTAAGTTCTACGCTTTAACTTTAAGAAAGCTCCATTGACAAACTTTTTCTTTTTTTAGTTATTAAATACCACCAACTTATCGATATAGTCATGAAAAATGGAAGATGAGAACTGTAAGAATTTGACATTATTTGCAAGAATTAAATTGAATAAAACTGTATTTTTACAATATCAAGTAATTTACTTACATCTTTAATAGATTTATTTTATTGAGAACTTTCAACGGAATGTATCAGTCGAACTTTTCTTGAAATATGGCAATATCGAACCTACGTAATCTTTTTTTAATTATCAGATAACATTGTCTTGAAATGACTAACAACTATTTTTATCTATTAACTGTATTGCTACATAAAGCAAATAGTCTAATCAATCTCTTTTATGGCATAATATACTACTATATGCGTTAATTTTCATAGATTGCATAACAAAATGTTTCAATTATCTTTATATCAGTATATAACATTGTGTTCGTTGATTGTATTAGTTAGATGAACCGAAAAAAAAAATTATTTCTTCTGAGAAAAGAAAAAAAATCCGATATGTAAGACTAACACATTGGATTATGTTTTAATATTATTTTATTAAACTATTTTTTTTATTAAGTTATTTGTATATATAAAATAAAAATTTAAGAAATATTAAATTTTGTATATGAAAAATTATCAAGAATACTTTCTTTATGCAAAAAATTTTGTATACGAAGCGAAAATCTATGTAGATATATTTCTTTTTCTTTTCTTTAATATCGTATACTATCAAGATTTGGTGTGTAGGTGTCCGACCAACTGACAATATAGTTGCCGACTACAATAATAACATATAACGAGTATCTTCTTCCTTTTTTTTTTCTCTACATCTTATCCTTTTTTCTAGCTTCGATATGAGTATGTATATGCATCTCATCATACGAACCAAAAAAAAAAGCCACATACACATGCGCCCATAACTAGAATATGTTCTAAAAATAGTGTCAAGGTTAAAGCTAGCTATTTCTATTTGATGACAGAATATGTTTTTGTACAGAACGAAGAAAATACAAATGATGAAAGAAGCGACAAAGAATACAAGCAAGGTATTCTATTCGTCGTTATAACATTATCGTTCTTAACATACAAAATATATGGCTTCTTCGACTGTTATACCTATTGTTTATACAAATAATTCCTTAGAAAAAAATCGTTTAGGATCACCAGTATCTTCATCAAATCGTTATTCAGTACATGATCATGGACAAGGTCATCGCACATATTCATATGAATTTGATTTATTTGATTATGAACCTGAAGAAATAACTGTTCTACTTGATGATAATGGTACATTACGCATACGTGCATATCGTCCACCATGCCGTGAATTTCGACGTGAATATAATCTTGGTGGACCGACTGTTGAAACAACACTTGTAAGAAATACCATTGATACTCATGGACGTCTTTGTGTTGATATTGATGTTCGACCACGACGTTATGATTTACAAACAATAAATCCTACTAATAATATTGTTACATTTGATTTACAAGGTTATAGACCAGAAAATGTAACGGTTCGAATAAATCGAAATGGTTTACTTAAAATAAGTGGTCAACATATTGATGATACATATGGTAATCATATTAATCGTGAATATTTTAGACAATATCAATTACCATCGAATATTGATCCTGATAAAGTACGTGCACGTATGGATCAAAACCAAATATTAACTATTGAATTACCTCAACCATTATCAACAGTTAATTCTGGAAGACGTGAATATTGGGTACCTGCTTATGAAAGAAATTATCCACCATATTATGGTACTGGACCTTATGGTGGTTATTGTTGTTGCAATATTATATAATAAACAACAGAATGGAAAGAAACCAACAATAACAACAAAAAAACAAACAGACATATTTATTAATTTAGTAAACAAAAAAAAACAACTTTCTTTTTTCTTTTTTTTAATCACATTTTTCTACTACAATTTTTCTCGTAGTACTATATATACCATCAATTTTGTTAATATAATATAGAAAATTAATTCCATTTAATAAATATTCTTGAAAAATACATATTGGAAATAATTTATCATTGTTTCTATTAGATATTTTATCAATATATATACGATGATTATCTAAAATATGTCTTAATTCTGGAATATTATCATGAATATATTTTAGATAATCTTTTTCTGTTGATATTGATAAATATAATGTTTTGTTTAATTGTTCAAGAATATATTTAATAAGACGAACAATATTAATTAAAATTTTTTGTGTCGTTAAAAACAATGTAGATGTTGGAACACAAGAAAGAAGTGTTTGATGAGAACCTTAAAGAAATTCAAATTTATAATATTCAAGTATTTGTATATTGTTTCATAAAAATATTGAAAAAAAAAACACGACAGTTTCCGATGGAAAATATAAACGTTATATGGAATACCAATAATCTATATACTTTATATAAGAAAGATATAATTTCGAGTTTGGATTTTAATTTCTATATATATTTTGAAACAATCGTTATTTAATTCATCAAGATTAGATAAGAATTATTATTAATAACAATGTAGTTATTGGATAAAATTATCTACAATTCTTTATAGGAACAAAATATTTGGTCAGTGAATTATTTAGACAGTCAATTAGTGATGAGTCATGTTTGTTAATAAACTAAACACCATTAAATAAAATTTACTAACAGTCAATTAAGTCAAAGAGTATATATGTAAGTAATTTTGGTTTCTATTTTTTCCTCTGATTTCAGCTTACAGTTCATAAGTAAAAAAAAATGAAAATGATGTATGAAATAAAGAGATTGTAGCAGAAAATGATAAAATAGATGGAAACGAAAGACCTTATTTAAAAAAAGGAAATCAAAATATTACGTTAACAAGGCTATATTTGATAATGTTTAATGGTGCAGAAGCAACAAATGGAAATCCATGGTCAAAATATTATACGAACCATACAGAAAATGAGAAAACAGTTTATTACAGATGTAACAAAGCCTAGTATCATGGACCTTAATGTAGAACAAAGCATTTATCTATTGTATTATGCAGACAGTGAAAAAAGTGGCTGTTTATAAAATCAAAGTTAAGTATGATCAATACAAAGATATGAATGATTTCAATCGGTGATCTAATAAAAAAAAATTGTCTTTTAACTAACCATTTGAAGATAAATAAATATATGCTTGTTGATTAACAATAACATGCCGATCAAGTAAAATTGTTGATATTTTATCAATTGATTCATCATCAGAAATTAATAATCGATTACATGGTAAACATTGATAAACTTTTAAAATAAATTCAAATGTTTGTTCATCTAATGAATCAATAACATTTATATTTGCTTGATGTAATTCAAAAAGAAATAATTCATTTATACATGATAATGAAATAATTAAATTAACATTTATTAAATATTTTTTAATAAATTGTCGATAAATTAATGTATCATAGGAAATAAATTCTTGATTATGATCAATTATTGTAAATAATGATGATTTATTATTAAATTCTTTTGATTGTATATTTAAAAATACAATTATCAATTCACTATTTGAAATAAATGATGAAAGTAATTTATGAGAATTATAAATTGGTAAAAGTATACCATCAATTAAACGTGATTGTTTTATTGAAGAACCAATTGTAACAAAAGATAATTGTTGATTATAAATAAGATAATCATCAATTCGATCAAGATTATCTAAAGGAGAGAAAAAAATACAATTTTTTTGTTTTTTAACAAACTTGTCAGTGCAGATTCATGAGGAACCAAAGTGTAGAACTTACACACAAAACTCTGACTGTTATAAAGTTATAGTACATTTCCGAAGAGAAATGCCAAATAAATCAAAATTATAATAATTTTTATAGTTGATATACGTGCTCTGAAATGTTATCATTTTGAAGATGTTTGCATTTAGAATTGTAATTCTAATAATTTATTAGACTCACGTAGCATCGTTATTTGTATTTGTCAGATATATCTTCAATACTTAATTTCTTTTCTTCTAATAATATATACAATACATGCCATAGGAAGCGGCAAATATCATTTTAATCTCCATTTCGTTAGTACAACCGCCATACTAGCCTGCTATGCATATTGATTTCATCGTTTGGCAAGGTTCCGAGCAAATCATCCTATGGCTCGACGAACTTTGACATATACTGTTGAGTTTTGCCTAAACTTAAAATTCGATGAATTCATACGTTTCTATGTCCATTCTATTCTGATTCTTCTAGTTTAATGATACCATCGTTCTACTGATTGATACTTACAATAAGATCCTTTCGCTGCATTAAATATCAAGATCCACAATATTTAGACTAGTTAGAATCTACAGTAGAAATTTTAGATTCATTGAATGATTTGGAAGATTTCAGAAAGTTCCCGATTACGGTTGGCTCCTTCCCTCGTTACTATGGAGTCAAAAAAATCTCGATTTAAACTTACACTCACTACCAGGGGCATAGCCAGAAGTTTCTCAAGGAAGGTGCTTGACTTGTTATCGGGGTGCACGTCAGCAGGAAAATAATTTTTTTATTTGTGAAAAGGTTTTTCATCTGTACCCCTCTAGATATTTTTTTGGTTAAGGAGGATGCACCTCCTGGCTACGCCCCTATTCACTATTTCCTTCGAAAATATATGTGAGTTTTACGAAAGAAGGTAAATACGTACGTTTAACCAAATGAGAAAGAAGATCATGATAGAATTCTTGTCGATCAAAGATTAATCTTGGTAATGTATCAAGAATATGACCAACTAACAATTCAATGTTAATATCTTCTTTTTTAACAATATTTTTATTTGTTGAAATAAATTTAATTGAAGATAATTTTTTATTGATATTTGATAAATATAAACGTCGTTCACATGTATTCATTTCAATAAGAGAATGATCCATAAATAGATTACGTATAAAAAATGCTAATGTTTTTACATTTGTACCTAATTTTTCTTCAAATGAAACAAAATGATTGGTAAGAAGTTGTGTAATACCAGCAGGAGAATTATTGTTTGTTAGAGATCGATGAGCACGAACTAAATCTGCACCGAAGATTAATTGAGCAAAATGACCATCCGTACTGCAATGAAGAGCATAACGTTGAATACATGTTGTAAATAGATGACATATATTTATCAAACTAGTTTTGACTTGATCAGGAAATGAAGATGCTGTCGACATAATTAACTAAACGAAAAACGTTTCTTTTATGAGATAAAATTTTTGATATTATAGTGAAGTTCTACTTGATATTATGTAACTATAATTAATACTTCAATTGATTCTGAGTTGTCAACTTCATCTTTTGATTATCAGTAGGTCAATGTGAGAGTCAGAAAGATTCTAAAAGCTTGAAATAAGTTGGAGTACTTTCCTCGTAGATTGATTTTATTTTACATCAAATCTCAGTCCGTTCTAACAGAAAGTTTAATTATAATGAGTACGAGCTCAAATAGAGTGCATATCGACTACAATGTTTTTGTTTTTCTCTTCGCACATAGATAGGTTTCATGATTCCTAGACCATCGTACAAGTTTCAATCGAAAAGAATGTATTTCAGCAAAACGATCATAACTCGGCTTCAAAGTCCACGGAAATGAAACCTTTTAGAATGTTGCTAGTCTCTCCAAGACACCCTTGTAGGCTCAAACGATGACTATAAGTTCGGGTGGTTCTTTCGTTGGTGCGAATAGAAAAAAGAAACTTCAAAAGATTTATTCCCATAGGTCATGTTTATAGGTAAAATATAAAATAAAAAACTTTTACTTGGTTAGTGAAACTCTCTTGCATTTATTATATAGAAAGCATTTTTTGATATGATTCTGTTTCAAAAACAAAAAGAAAAACATGCTAATGAAATAAACATTAACTATTCATATTCATCGACTAAGTCTTATTACAAATGCATCTCTGTTTTTGTTTACAGTCAACTATCAATCAGTTTGAACCGTAAGTGCAAATTACCTATACAAAATATTCTAGTTTTCTTGATTTTTTTTAATTTATCGATATTCAGTTTAATTTTGAGTATAAAATTTGGATGTCAAAGAATAATTCAGTCCCAACAATAATATAACAGCACTATTTGTAGTTCTTTAAAAATTTCTGTAACTAAAAACTATTGTATCTAATGAAGTGAAACAAGTTATCAAATAGAATACATATATTGCACTGCAGACCACTGCTTTTTTATGGAGTACAAAAATTCAAAATCATGCAGGATATCTCAAAATATTACCCCATCTCAAGTTTTATACATTTTACAATAAAAAAAGTGAAGAATTTGTACGTTTAATATAATCGATAGGTTCAAATCAATTAACTTCAAAATAAAGAATTTTAAAATGCTTTCATAGTAATGAAAACATACTTGTAGCATTTTCTTTGAATTAATATTCTTATAAACAAAATCAAATCTCAAATCGAAAGACTATCATACACAAAATCTACTTAGTCATACAAATGAAATTATATATTGGAAGATTTTATAATTTAATTTCTAAGAACACTCAATATCAGTATAAACAATATTTAATTGACGATTATTTGTTTGATTGACCAATTTCTGAAATGATTCTGCTGAAGATGTATGTACAGATTAATAAATTAGAAAGATTCATCTTTCATAATATCGATATATAAATAAAATTTATCCTTAAAAAATATTATTCAATGAAGGATATCAAAAAAAAGCCATTTTTTATAAATTAAAACTATGTTAGATTACATAACTATTCATCTTTTATAAGTGAACACTGCAAAAAATCTAAGGTCGCTTAGATCTTTTATAAAAATCTCAAGAGAAAAACAATATACATTAACTTACATTTTATTTCTGAATAAATTCAAGTTGAACGTCTTTTTTCAATTAACTTTCACAGCCATATTATCATGTATTGTCTACAGTTTCTAAGTAGATAGTCTTTTTTCTTTTTTTACATTCAATAGATGTCGTTAATATAAGATAAAAAATAAATAAATAAACTTAATCGATTTATTTTTCTTAACAATATATTTCTTAATATATTTTTCTTAACAATATGTTTCTTAATATATTTTTATAATATATAAATTTCAAATACTCTATTCTAGATGACCTTCTCTGATAATATGATTCATTGAAAACTAGCGAATCTTTTCCTTTATGACTAGTCAAGCGTTTCATATTGAAATCGAACCTTCGTTTTCTTGAAAAATATACTGTCTTATGTACAGTGATTATTTTTAATTTAATCTCATATTTCAATCATTTTTAATTAATAATATTTATTCATACATATATATATATATACATATATACATATACATACATATAAATCCTTAGTTCAAAACAATGCAATCATCATCTGTAATAAATTCATCAAATAATCAAAACTATTTTCCTTCACAAGAAGATCGTACACATATTTATCAATTGTTAAATGAATTAGATAATGATCAATTACGTTTAATTCTTACAAAACATTTACGAAATTCTTCAATACTAAATGAAATACAACATTATACACGTACACGACTATTTCAAGAATGTTTTACACTTATTGAGAATTGTTATACAAGTGAATTAGAACAAACATTACTGGCTTTAAGACAAAAACGTTGTCCACCGGATTTTTATCAACAGCAACAACAACAACAAACACAAGCAACTTTTCGAGCATCATACAATCAAGAACAACCAGCTTATTATACACATACAACAATACAATATAGTGGACAACCAAACTATCGTTTACCGTCGTCAACGGCAATACCACAACATCCACGAGCAAGTAAATACATAGTAAAATCTTTAAAAATATCAAAAATTTCTTACTGATCAAACATTAATTCATTATTATTCTTTGAAGAGAAGATTTATCTATTTATTTAACTAATGTGGAAAGTAAAAATATGAAGAGTAAAAACACTCTAATCTTTTCTCATTCTTCAACATTTTTTCTTCATTTGATTTTTCTATCATATCTCTTTTATCTTTTCGACTAACATTGACTTTAACTGTCTATTATTATCTTAAATCATCATTTAGTTACGAAACTCCCGTTGTTCGTCAATTTTGAAAGTCCTATTGGCGAATTTCGAGTAATTGTTAATTACATTCTGAAATGTAGTTGAAGTTCGTTCAAATTTTATTCATGTACATTCTGATATGATAACTGATGATGCGGAAGTTGTTGTATAAAATATTCGTTCATTTCTCGGACACTAAACGACAACTATTATTCATTTCAAAAAAGAAAGGACTCGTTTGTTTGTTGAATAACTCGGCAATGCTGATAGCTATTGAGCTTGGATTTTCACCGTGAGAAAGAGCATTTGTGAGGGTACAAGTCTACCTGAGAATCAAAATACTTGAAAAGTTTTCTAGGGAGTTCTAGGAATTTTTTGGAAAATCATTGTCTGATTCGCTTGATTAGCTGTATTTTCCATTTCAATTTAGCCATATTGTAGCTCAATGTCTACTTTAAAAATTCCGAAAATTTTAGACGTTTTGCAGCTTTTCTTAAAAAATGATGGCCATTTTTACTAAATTTTCGACCCTTTCCTAGGTATTTATTTGTCGGAAAATGAAATTACGGAATTTCAACCTAAAAATTTGCCCATAGAATATCCTAAAAGTTTTAGCAAAAAAGGATGTTCCTTTCTCGAGACATCGGATTTTCAATTTCACTTAAAAATACAGCTAATCAAGCGAATCAGACGGTGATTTTCCAAAAAAATCCCTGCAATCCCTGGAATACTCTTCAAGTATTTTCGTTTGCAGGTAGACTTGTACCCCCCATTTATGCTATTTCGAACGACGAAAACCCGAGCTCAATAGCTACAAGCGTTGCCGAGTTATTCAACGAACCAACGAGTCGATTCTTTTTTGAAATGGATAATAGTTAGAACCAGAATCAAAAAGTTTCGCTCTTTCTGAATATATGTTTGGAATTTCTTTCTGAGATAAAATTGAAAAATTATCACCAGATTGTTTCAAAAGATCCAAAATAGCGATTCTACAGCATATTGTTTTGATGAATTTGTATTTCGATTCAAAATCTATTAGATTCAAAATACAACATAGGTTTTAATGGCTTAGTTACTTTTGCACTCAAGTCGATCATTCCGACCACCGGATACTGCAGGAACCGGCAGAAAAGATGCGGGAAAATCGCCATTTCCTGCAAGAAAACATCGAAAATAGACGGAACACGGAAGCAGTATTTTGACCAGACATTTTCCGGACTTTATTTCCGACCGGTTCCTGCCGGAAAGAGCAGAAGCTGGCTGGAATCCACCGAAAAAAAATTCGAAAAATTCCCAATCGGAATACTGCTTCCATGTTTCGTCGATTTGCGGTGTTTTCCTATGGGAATCGACCCGTACTTCTTCATCTAGGTATGAGAGATTTTAAAGCTTTTATATTTTTAATAGCAGGTTTTGACCAATGTCAATTTTCATAGAAACTAGCTTTTTATTAAAACGAAATTTCGCTTATTGTAATATCTTATTTTCTATAGAATTCAATGCTCTATAATAATATTGAGTAGAAGTTGTTTCAAGACACAAACTAAGGACTGCACCAAAACCGATATTTTACTTTGTAGAAACACAATTTTGAACTTTTTTTTCACAAAATTTACTGATAGTTGTTCACTCTTGCTCTAGAAGAAAGATCTGAATATATATTCAGAAATAGCAAAAAAATTCTGGTTCTAACAAGTTGTCCTTGAGTAGCCGAAAAATGAACGAATATTTCGTGTCAAGACTTTCGTGCCATACGTTTCATATATAGATCTTCAAATGAGTCACGGTCACGTAGATCTCTAGTTACATGCGTAAAACATTAGAATAACCTAATATATCTTAGAAACATTTATAATCGAATAGATTACTTAGTAGAATTCAATATTTGTTTGCGTGATTGAACAACTTCAAATCTAGCTAAATGTTGATTAGTCGCCTGAGATCCTTCTAGACTTTAGTCATTCATGAGACTAAATTAAATCTTCTTTTATTAGTAATACTTTAGAGATATTTGGTTAATTATGATGATAAATATTACTGACTTCTTTCAGTTATTGTTGAAAACAACAACAAATAATAACGCAACTGCACAACATTACCTAATAATTCTATCGATAGTTTTTTATTTGTTTAGCTCGACCGAATTTAAATCCTCCTCAATCAACTAATGGTAATGATCTTCGTCCTCCTCAACAACCTTCATATATAACTTCTGTTATTCCTCATCCACAACATATAAGATCTTCATCTCCTTCAACTGCATCTATGGCAAATAAATCATCTACATCTGTTATTCAACAATATCAAATTCCAATATTATCTGCGCCACCGTTTGTCCAAACAGCTTCATCTTCTACTCATCAAACTCCTATTTTACCTGCAACAAGTAATTCACAACAGTCAACAAATAATTCACAGCATTCAACAAATAATACGCAGCATTCAACAAATAATTCACAACATTCAACAAATAATTTACAATATTCAATAATGAATAAAATAAATTATAAAAATTTACCATTTTATCAAATAATAACATGTGTTTATGAACGTTATAATATATTTCATTATGATACATATAGAAAACAGAATTCATCATATGACGAATTTATTTTACCATTAGATGTATGTAATCAATTAGGTTTATCATATGATTATGATCCTAGTCTTAATCTTCATAAAACAAATAAATGTCTTTTATTACGTCTTGCACGTATTGATCAACCAGCAACATTTCATGGACAATATGAAGATAATCTTCCACCAAATTTAGTTGTTATTGTTAATGGACATAGTTTAACAAATTTACCTTTACCAAAAGCTTCTACACGACAACAAAGTGATTTGATACGTATTGGTCGTGAAGTTGATATAACATCATATATTATGTTTAATCCAATATTAAAAAATGAAATTCGAATAACATGGTCATATCGCCTAGATAATACAAGTTTACATGTACAATATGCTAATGCTAAATATGCATTACATATATTTCTTGTTGAACACTTAACAATTGATAAACTATGTGATAAAATTATAAAAAAACCATCGAAATTTTATCGTCAAGATTTAGTCAAATTATTAGCTAAAGCACGTGCTAGAGATCGTGATCTTGGTTTAGAAGTTAGTGATCAAAAATTAAAATTAACATGTCCAATTGATCAAAGACGTCTAAGAAAACCTGTACGGGCAACAACTTGTCATCATTTACAATGTTTTGATTTAACAAATTATATTGGTAAGAAAAAAAAATTCTTTTATTTATTTTTTACATACATTCATAAGTCGATCATAACTTTCGTTTGATTGTGTTAAGGAGGAGAAAGAGCTACAGAAAAAAACTCTCTCAAAGCTACAGAGAAACCATTCATTCATCATTTTTTTTCTTCAGAAAAATATACTCTCAACCGACGCTTTTATTACTCGCGCTATCAATCGTGAATACTTTTCCTTTTCATGTCGCGCAAACCGCCGGTTAACCGGGCTTCTTCTGCTTAATTTTGTTTTTTTGAGTTAAAATTGATCCCTTCAAGACTGAAAATATTAATTTAATAAACAAATTATAAAAAAACTTGATAAAAAAAGGAGTAATTTATTCGAATCGTCGATTTCGATGAACATCTGGCGATATGTGTTTGTTGCTATTTATCGTGTTAATTAATTAATAAAGAGCATTTCTGCTCAATGGAAACAAATATAGTTTTACATCACACAAGAACTGTCTACAGCAATAGTTGCAAAAGCAATATTCTTTCTAATAGTTGCAGGAGTGGGGTGAAGTAGTCAAAGCAGGAGAGAAATATTCAGACAGTGGGAGAAAAATGTGGTCAAACGTAATGGCACTCTTAAGCGATTGAAATTGGGTGGACATATTGTGAATTTTTTCTCTTCCAGTTAGACTTGCACAAAAATGTTATCGCTTTCGATTCCCCTTTACATAAAAGTCGAACTGTCAGACAAGTTCATAAATCTATAGAGAACTCAAAATATTCACTGTGTAGAAAACATTAGTGCAGGTGCCTAAAAAATTCTTGAGGAGAAGGAAACTTTTTCTAGCAGAAACATTCTCCCATTCGGACCAGAAAAATTTCTCAATTTTTTTCACTGCTGAAGGCGCCCACGCTTGCGACAACTGTTAAGCAGTGCGATGACTTTTGAGTTCCATTAGAAACTCTCGAGCTGATACTAAGTTTTCAAAGAATAGGCAAATTCATGTTACTGCTGAAGGCGACAGTTTTTAATTATATTTCGAAGTTTTAGTCGTCGCATAAGCCATGGGATCAGTTCTTCCTTTTTGACCAGGTTCTCAAAATCTTTTTGAGTTCATCTATTATCGACAAGACCAATAAAACTAATGCAGTTACTTAAGGAAATTAAATGAATGGTTCTGAACTGCGTTGCTAGAAAAACTCTAGATATTTTAAAAGCATCTCGACTTGTCGCAGACAGTAATCAAGTTTTTTGATAACCTCAGTCGTATTGCATAGATGAAATAGTCCCATTATATAAGATCTTCACAAAATCGAAGAAAGGTATAGCTCAAATCTTCCGAAATAATAGAAAAAATAAAAGAAATATTCTACAAACTCTCATAACTTGGAGAAAAAGGAGCTCTGAAGTTTACTCAAGATAAAAGAAAGGTATAGCCGAAATCTGTACAAATCACAGAACGATGTAGGCAAACTTTTCTCAAAATCTGAGAAAAATCATCAGAAACTGTCGTCAACAATTGAAGAAAACTAATTAGTAATTGTGTCTAAAATCAGAGAAAGCTCACCAGAAATTTTCTCCGAAATCAGAGAAAGTTCTGCAGAAACTTTCTCCGAAATCAGAGAAAACTAATTAGTAATCGTCTTCAAAATCACAAAAATCTCATCAAAAATTTTCTTCCAAATTAGAGAAAGTTCATCGGAAACTTCTTTCGGAATCAGAGAAAACTAATCAATGATTGTCTCCGAAGTCATAAAAACTTCATTAGAAACTTTCTCTAATTTGGGAGAAAATTTCCGATGAACTTTTTCCGAAATCAGAGGAAATTAATCATTAATCATCTCTGAAATCACAGAGACCTTACCAGAAATTTTTTCCTAAATCGGAGAAAGTTCTGCGGAAACTGTCTCGAGAATCGGAGAAAACGAATCCAAAACTTTCTCCAAAATGGGAGAAAGCTACCGTAAAATTTCTAAAAGCAGAAGGGGTACCCTCCCCTAACCACCCGCTCGTGCCACCCTCGAATAGTTGTGTAGCATTTTGTTTATTTTTCATCATCATTTTGGTGCATATAAATTTTGATATTGCGAGCTTTTGCATGTCCTGGATACATACATAAATGTTTTACAATATCATCTAAATTGTTTTCTTTAACCTATGGTTTTAATATACTATATTTCAGAACTGTCTCTAACGCTCCCAGGTCAAAAAACCAAACATCAAGTCTTGTACGATCAAGTGAAATCATACGAAAAACCGTGGTATCAGAAATCTTACATCAAATCGCAGGATAAGATTCTTATTATATCTTACCGTGGCATAAGATTCACTGTAATCTTACAGTAATATCTTACAGAAAAGCAAGATCTATCATGAATCTTAAGGTACGACTTGATGCAAGAATTTCGAGACCAAGATTTTCATACAATTTTTCGTCTGATCTTAGAAGATCATACAAGATCAGGCGTACGATCATATAAGATCTTACCGTCTGCTTGTTTGACCTAGGTTGGCACAATGTTTACAACAAAATAAATTCGTTTTGTTGTAGAATTGGTGTCAAGACTTTCGCACCATAAATTATCTGTACGACCTTGTAAGAATCGTACATCAAGACTTGATGTAAGTGTTGCAGACACCAAAATTTTTTGTACGATTTCCGTCTGATATCACAAGGTCATATAAGATTAGAGGTGCGATTTTAAATTCTGATTGTTTCATCTGGATACTTGCATAAGTGAGATCTAAAATTATAATCGTACAATATTCCAACTATCAGACTTTACAAGAATCATGTAAGATTCACAATAGCATCCTATAGTCAGATAAATATGAAATCTTACAGTAAGGTATTTGTACGGTTTCACAAGATCATACAGTACGAATCTTGTGACATCCGATTTTCAGTAAAATCTTACACAATCTTCGTAAGAGTTTTTCACCTGGGCATAGAATATAAATTTTTTTCTTTTTCAATTTTTTTGACAGAACATTTTATTTTGTCTATCAATATTGCCTTTATTGTTATACAACCTCAGCTCATAGTTTGAGATAGTACATTCCATAAACTATTGTTAGATTCCTTAAAATATCAATCACCACTCTTTGAATAGCTTTCGATAGTTTCTAGCTATCGAAGTCGAGCTTTCGCTATTAGATAGAGCAGTGCGGTGGTCATCTATCTATGTAATATACATTAAGTTCTAGGAAGTTTTTCAAGGATATTTGTAAGTGAACATTTTTTCTGCTGCACTTGTCTACAAATTTTCGTAGCAATTTATGCTCAAATTATACCAAAATATAGTCCAGAGTCAGACGTATTGTTTCTAAAATTTTCAAATTTCAGAAAACTTCTCCTAAAACATGAGTTCAGGGTGAGGATGAAACAATCGAACAATTATATAGGGAATACAGCACTCTTTAGGCTATATTTTGGTGTAATTTGAACATAGGTTGCTATGAAAACTTGTAGAAATGTGCAGTAGAAAAAATGTTCACTTTCAAGTATCCTTGAAAAATTTCCTAGAACTTAATGCATATTACATAGATAAATGCCCTCCGCATTGCTCTATCTAATGGTGAAGACCCGACTTCGATAGCTAGAAACCATTGAAAGCTATTCGAAAAATGGTGGTGGACACTTTTAAAAAAATCCGACAATAATTACCATGTTCCGAATGGCGAGATGTGGATCGTGAACAGGGGAGAGGTTAACAAGAAAGATGTTGTTCATGTAATAACAAATTTCCCGGTAAAGGTGATGATGTGGTTAGGTGTATGTGAATAAGAGTTGACAATTCCAGTGATTTAGGAAGATGGAACAATGGATGCAGAAGGATACATCAATGATGTGCTTCCAATAGCTCTAAAATTCGGCAATAAAATGTTAGAAAACACCTGGACATATTAGCATGACTGTGTAAAACCTCACACACATCATCTGAGCTAAAAGTGGTGCACTAATCATTTTCCTGCATTCATGTCGAAGAACTGCTAGCCACCAAATTCACTTGATTCATGTCCATTATGTTGCAGTTTTATGGAATCACCTAGCTGAACCTATGAATTGGGACCACATAACAATAAAGGCAACATTGATAGACAAAATAAAACGCTCTGTGAAAAAACTTGATAAAAAAAATTTTACACTCTATAGAATTACATTTGAACCAAAAAAAAATCGAGGAAACTATATTCGCTAAATAAGTTATGAGATTTTGTGTCGAATTTCAAGCGCTATCTTTTGATAAAAAAGGTATTTTCATGAAGGAGATAATAAAGAAGAAAATTCAAAAATACTAACAATATAAGTTCTTCTGGACCATCTGTTATCTAGATTAAAAATTCTTTCAAAATTTTTGTCAGTCAAATGATACACTTGAATTAGTTGAAGCACTGTGTTGTCATGTTTGGGTATAGTTAGGGAAAGTTTTTATATGCTTGCTGTAATTTGTGGTAAGAAACTACATTATAGATTGACATGACATTCATTAAAATACAAATCATTTTCAGAACTTTTCTCTTTCTAATGAAGATTTTTATTCTAAACAACTATATAGATATTAGCTAATCGAATTTTTAACAAATCTAATCCCATTATTGTTGTAGATAATGTATATTTAAATTATTTCGAAAATAAAATATCGAACTTTTTCATCATAAGAAAAGTAGACTGGTGGAATAATACGGTCCGTTTACAAGTAATATTCGAGATGTTAACAGATCTGCATTTCTTTGTAAATATAGGGTTATTAATACAATCATATCTATGAAAGAATACAGCAACATTACGACATTTTTAGAGCGTTCTAAGGTGACCATATATTATCGTATGCAGCAGAATATACTGCATAAACGGCCATTTACTGTGATCCAAAGTCATTGATATAGGTAGTGGTTCAAGACGAGTAAAACAACCATTGGAATCTCGGCTTGTAACCAGTGGAGAAACAGCAACCGTCTCTTCCTTTGAAATTTATGTATGTTATACTCTAAATATCTTTGTATTTCTATAAAAATTTACAGAGACAAATAGTGTGCATTTCTCACTACTTTTAAGTTTAAAGTGCTTGCATTCTGAAATGATCGATTCCAGAGAAGGACAACAATTTATATACACATACTCTACGCAGTGTTATTATTTGTATCAAACATTCTTTCTCTTATTGGATATGACTTCTATTCCTGTCACACAGCTGATGAGCGTTTGTAGAGTTTAACATTGAAATAACCAGCGATCATGTTAACAGTTCATTTGTGCTCGTTCTGTCGATAATAAATAAGTATAGAATTCAGTAAATAGATGTACGTATTTCATGATCAACGTGGCTGTTAGAATCCATCGGATCTGGGTCTAAAGATTTTGAGTCGATCGGGTTCGGATCCAAAAATTCTTAGACCCAATGGATTCTAGTGGCTGTACCTACTTCCCGAATAGCAGAGTTCCTTTTCAAATTTATGCAATCTTACCAGTAACAACAGTCACAAGCAAGCGAAGCTTTTTCGACATTAAAGCTGATAAAAACATATCTTCAAAGTATCGTGGTTGAAAATATATCTAAATGGACTAGCTATGATGTATTTACGTTTAATGATTCACATTGATATCGAATAAGTCATTGACAGCTTTCTCAAAAACGAAAAAACAAAAAACTCGAATTTCTTGTATAACTTGTTTTTTAGTTGTTTTTCTTTTCCACAGATTGCAGCATAAATTTGAACAGTTGATAGTAGAAAAATCTTAATTAGAAAAACATCACGAAAACCGTCAATAACTTGTTCTCATCCACCATGCCTTTCAAAATTTCCTGGATTCATCCCTGCTACTAACAAACATCTATTGTTTGGCGAGTGAAATAATTTATTGATCCTGTTTTTGTGTCGTTGCACATGGTCGACCACATCGGATTGAACTGGTCAAGTCTTTTGACTGCTTTCGCCGTAGTCGTACAATTGAGTTTTGAAGCAGAGATGTTCATGAGAACGCTGCCACCGTGGCAGTGACGACACAGTAGCGGCAGTTTTTTTTAGGAAGAAATTTCAAAAAAGACATGAATTTACACTGAATCTCGGTGTTCATATATGTGATACTGTAAAACTTAGAAAATCTGATCGAGTAGCAGCAGCAGTTTTAGTTCAAACCAGTCACACTCTTGAAAATCAAAACATTTTTTTGGATATAATCGCGATAGCGGCAACATTTTTTGCCGTTCATCGCATGGCGGCAGCGGTAGATACTCAGAAGCGATGGACATCTATGCTTTGGATCCAACGAATGCTGAGATAAAAATATATTTTCGGATTGCTGGCATACTGGTAAAGCCATATGCCAGCGATATATTAGAGCTAATGATTAACAACAATGCCGAAGGAATAAACAGTGATTCTGATCAGAAGATGACTAGTGCTGCTTATTTATATTAGTCTTATGAAAAGTTCTACTAAGGGACAAGACTTTTGTCCCCTACTATATCTTTATTCTACATTATACTTCAATGACTTGTTTTACCTTTGAAATGAATTTATGAGATATTACTTTGAACATATAAATATTTTCTTATTTTCTTTTAGCTTTAAATGAAAAGTCAAACAAATGGATATGTCCTGTTTGTAATAAATCAGCTTTATATGAAGATTTACAAATTGATTCATATACAGAATCAATATTAAATTCAATAAAAAATGAAAATATAGCCGAAATAACAATTAATCCTGATCTTCAATGGATACCGGTCCTACAATCGAAAATAGAAAATGAATCAGTTGGTTCTGATTCAAACATAAATTTAACTTCATCATCACATGATCCTATTTTAATTGATGATTAATAGTAGTTTTGTTTTTCTGTGATAAAGAACTTTATCGAAGACAAAAAATTTTAACAATAACAAAGATATTCTTTTCTTTGTTTCTCTTTTTTTTTAAGATAATGACTAATTTATCGGATGAACATTATCTTCTTCAATTAAAATCATTACCTATTAATGATTTACAATTATTATTAACATTTTCGGGGCAATCACGAACAGGTAAACGACATGAATTACTTGAAAGATGTTATGTATTAATTAAATCTTCGAAATTAATACGGGATAAACTTGATGAATTATATAATAAACGTTTTGGTCAAGGTGATTTACCAACAATACCATATCCACAAGATTTAAAAAATACAGCAAAAGCAACACATCATCATCTACATATACATCAACAACCAGCAAATATTGATATACATTTTTTACCACTTACATTTAATGAAGAATTATGTGTTATATCACCACCATATCCAGTTCCGCCTGTTAAACATACAACAAATGAATCACAAAATTTACTTAATTTTTATTTTTTATTATCTGCACAACAGGCATCAGGTTTAAATTAATAAATTAAATCATTAAAAAAATCATCTGCTTTAGTTTTTATTTAGATGTTGCAACATCGACTTATTTTAATAGTGATCAATCAAAACTTGAATTTCGAAAACAAATTTTATTAAGATTTACAACTATTGGTGATGTAACAAATAATGGAAAATATGCACTTGATAAATTACCACCAAATCTTTATGTTTTCGTCAATAATAAAGTTGTTCCATTACCTCAGCCAAAACCAACAGCTAAACCAAATGCTGATGTTGTTCGACCAGGTTAATAAATAGGATGTGTTAATATTCATGCTCTGATTTCTAACCAACTGTCTTTTTTGACTCAATCAAAATCAAAGTACAAACTACAGCTTATATTTCAAAAAAGAAAAGGAAAATTTCTAATAAAATACTTCAAAGAAATAATTCTACAGGATTACATGACTTTCGATCCTATCCGAAGTAAATCTCATTAATTCCCCATAAAATGTCTTAGTTCTATGAATAGTTGGTACAATTTGTAGTACTCAGCAGTATGCATATTCATAAAAACGTCGTGCTCAGCAAGATGGCGTAGTATGTATTAGGACGACATGGTATTGAGCGCTATGTTTGAATAAATATGCCTACTGCTGAGCACGACAGAGTGTATCAATCATTCATATAAATAAGACTTTTTATGAAGAATTAATGAGGTAAACTTGATCACAGATCGAAATTCCCACCTTCCATTCTCTGTATATATTGAAAAAAATTCGAGACAAGAAGTTCATAAAATTTCTCAAACTTTTAATAATTCACTAGAGCTATTTCTTCTAATTCAATGTTCTTGTTAGTTATTTTTCAATAAATTAATATCATTATTATTATCTAGGTCGACCAATAGATATAACAGAATATTGTCGTTTATGTCCATTAATATCTAATCTAGTCGAAATATCTTGGTTTACACAGGATAGTGCAAGTCCATTGCCACCTTATGTTGCTGCTGTTTACTTAACTGAACGTAAAACAGTTCAACAATTATTAGCACGAATTTCACGTCCTGTAGCAATTCGACCATCTATTGAAACACAACGTACTATAGTTCAAACATTATCAGTACAACAAACTTCACACGGAATTGATGATGATGATCTTGAAGTAGCATCAACGACACTTCGATTACCACTTGAATGTCCAGCAACGCGTATACGAATGAGACTGCCTGGACGAGCAACAACATGTAAACATGTTCATTGTTTTGATTTAGAGGGTTATTTACGTATGAATGAAAAAAAACCAAGTAAATAAAATTACAAATGTTTTATTTTTGAATTATATTTATTTATTTATTTTTGTTTTGTCTATTGAAGCTTGGCTTTGTCCTGTATGTAATAAATCAGCACTATATACAGATTTATTTATTGATCAATTTTTTATTGATATTATTAGTAAATGTCCATTGAATGTAAAAGCTATTGAATATGAAATAAATGGACAATGGAAACCTATTGAAGAAGAAAAACTTTCACGAAAAGCACAACGTGAAAAAGAAATATATAAATCTGAAAATATAAATAATGGAAAGTCTTCCATTGATATGGATCAATCAATTGATAATGATTTAGATGATGAACAAATATGTACGAGTAAGTTTTCATTCGATTACAGAGATTAAAAAGGAAAAAAAGAAAAATATATCATCTCATTTTTATTTGTGTTTTCTTTTAGAATCAACTGAACAAGAAGTTTCAGCACCGATTCAAAATAACATCCCTATTATAGAATTAGATGATGATTAATATTTGTTATGAATTTCGTTACAAAAAAAAATTGTTTTTTGTTATATGTACAATTGCACAATCAACAATAATAAATAATGCATACATAAACATTTTAAAAATATAGTTTTTTCTTTTTATTAGATATTCAGTATTACTTTCAATGAAATATTCTTTTGAAGCCATCGTTCACCAAAGTAACTTATATATCGACAGTAAATCATGCCAAATAGAGTGATAGCTATTCAACCTCCGATAATATCGTCGACACTAATATATATGTACAACTAGAAGATGCTAAAAAAGATTTCTAAAAAATAAATTAATGAAGAAATAAATAAACTATCTTCTTATGCAGTGATGTCGTTAACTCTAGTGTGATCGTTTATCGAGATGCTGAAAGAAAAACCAACTAAATTGATTTTTACCCGTTGAAGAATGTTATTAACAAAAAAATTATTCCTTTCCCGTTGATAAAAATTATTTTATTAGATTTATAAATCTAATAACATATGTAATATGGTCATTTGAAATTGGTTTGTTATTTCAGGATTTATTTCCGAAGAAAATGTTTGCTTAAAAGAGAATGGAACACAACGAATGATAATATTAAACAAACAACGATTGATCTAAGCTTAGTGTTTGAACCTATCTATTATTTAGTATGTAGATAAATTTACAGAGAATCCTTTCATTGAAGTAAATTTGATAAAAAGAAATTTTGTACAATGTTGACAAAGTATGTCATTGACATTCTTCTCTTTATTTTGAAATTTAATCTTTAACGTTCAATTGTGAACATAAATATTTTAGATTCGCAGAAAAATCATCTAAGCATTAATGAAAATTTCATATTATGTTTTATCATTCTACTCTATAAAATCATCTATTTTATTATTTTGTTTCTTTGAAATCATGATAGTTTTTATTGATAAATTTCAATTAAAAATTATTTTTCGAAATAAAAAAGAAAGGTAACATAAATAGACATTGTTTATGATTAATTTCTCAACAGTTAAAGTTGAAACCACGACTGATAGTGGTGTTTGATCGTGAGCTTATATTTATATAATAGTAATTTTAAAATAAAACTTTTTCTTTTATACAACAGACGCATTAGAATGCATACAAAATGAAAGATTTGCATTGATTTTACTATCACACTATACATCATATGTAATCAAGAATAACATGAGTCTACTTAATAATCAATATTAGGATGACAAAAGACAACACATTCAATGTTATTCATAAAAAATAGTTGTCAACATGACTTTGTCGTAAGTAAACATAAGCATCGGTTTCTTTTGAAATTAATATATCTAAAAAAACCTAGTTTCGAGAAAACATAATAAAGTAACAGTAAGGATATCTATTGTCATTGAGTAAGTGTTAAATTAAACGAAAAAACTAATTGCTTGTATATTATATAATGGTTTCCTTTGAAGAGGCCAAAAAGATGACTGTTGAGGTTAGTAGGACACACTGTCTATTATAAAGATATTTCTTTCTTTTTTTTTTCTTACTAATAATATTCGAAACAACACTTTGTAATATTGATTATATAATTTAAGATGAATCAAATTTAGATTCTAACAAAAAAAAACTTGATTATGTGACATTCAGTAATAAAAAAAAATCTTAAGAATCATGGCTTCATTAAAACCAAAATTTCACCATTTGAATTAAGAGTTAACTGACCATAATATAGAACGTCTAATGAATTCAATTGTCAAGAAGCTATTTGCGTGACACAATGTATCTTCTTCAAAAAAAGAAAATGCATTTCTTTTTTTTTTTATTTCAATTGAACTGAAAAGAAGGAAATTAATCTTCTCTGACATTCTAAAATTACTATATAACTTTAAAGTTGTTTGTCTTATTTTTTGTTTGTAAATCACGAATATAGGAGTTTTCCATGAAATGATTCTTTGTTATATATATATGTCTTTGAACCATTAAAATTAGCCAACTCTGATTAATGACAGTTGTTTCTAATATGACATTCTTTCCTAAGTATACGTAAACATATCATTCACTAACGCGTATGAAAGTCATTAGACTAAGGGTCATCGAACAGGCGGCGTCATGGAGACTAATAAATATTGATTGATCATGATTGATGAATATGTGTCAACATCTTTAACCTATTGATAATATTTCCGATACTTTTTCTTTCTTTAACAAAATATACGTAATATATATATATATATATATATATATATTATGTCCTTGTCACCTTTTGTGATGAACGTTGAAGTTGATGGAAACACATTCTACTCTTAAAGCAAAAGAAAGCATAATAATAATTCTTCCTTTTTTTTCCAATTGTTCTTAGCTTGTTCTTCTCTCTTGAACCATTACACAAGTTCAACTTCGACTGTAGATAAAAATCTGTCTTGTTGCTTTTACTTCTTGACAAATCAGTCTCAGCTCTATTCTCTTTTTCTTTCTTTCTCGTTCAGCTATTTCTTTAGACTGAGCGACTATTCTCTCTCTCCCTCTCTCTTTCTCTCTTCTCTTTCATTATACACACGCAAGAAGAAAGACAGTCACTCAGAGGAAAAAAAAAAGTTCATTAAATGAGATCAGGCAAAGTAACAACGACAACTATTGCATTTGCTTCTTTTCATCTTCATTTTCACTCGTACACATAATGACACCACGCAAGTTTTCTTATCCATTTGTTGCTCAAGCTGAAACATTACTTATATATGGAATATTTTTATTTTTAACTGGTTTGGCACAAATCTGTGTAACTTTAAGTCATCGATATATTATTGCAAAAACTATTCATCATAATAATAATATCAATATTCTTAGTTTTCTTCCAGCTACATTTACTATAGCTGATATTCATTTATGGTATATTTATCCATCAGCTTCACTAGTAAGTTTTCATGACAAAAAAAAAGAAGAGTGATTATCAAATGAATTGATTCTTATAGAATATATATATACAGGAAGAGGTGGATATAAAGCATGTCAAAATGTCACGTGTGGTGAATACTAACTAAAATTGAACAAATCTTCATTGTCCTTTATTAATCTTGTTAAATAAAATAAATTCTTCATTTATTTAGTTTAAATTAAATTTCTTCTTTGTTCTATCAAACGAATTAATATATTTATATTCAATAGACAAATCAAATATCATTGAGAAATGAAAATTATTCATTGTCTCTTATTATCGTTTAATTGAATTGATAAATTTTTTTTTTTGAATTTTATTCCTATAAAAATAAAATTTTGTTTTTTTGCTTGATAGAATAATCTATGACATATGTGTAAGTGTGAAATGCATTATCATACATCCGGAGGTTATTTTCTTTCAATCAAAAACATGTACATAGTTCATATTATAATCACACTTTTCCCTTGTGTTTAATTCTACTCTACCCATTTTAATATTCGTAATTAGAAACATGATAAATATCTTGTTCATTTTGTTTTTTCTCTCTTTTCTATAGGCAATTATCCCGTTTGTTGCTTGTGTCATCTATGCGTTATTTAAACGACGAGCTATGGTAAAACAAAAAATAAACGAATAAAATTCAAATATTATCTTAAATAAAATAATTTTTTCTATATATATAGACAATAATTATTTGTATATCATCAATGATTAGTTTTATTTCATCATCAATATATGTAGGTCTTCTTATTGTGCATACACTTGAATATTGGCAAACAATATCATCATATCGTTATAAAACTATTCTATCTACAACAACAATTTCAACGTATGTTTAATTTATTAAAAAAAGTCTTTTTTTTATTTTTTTAATAATAAAATAATTATTCGATTAGACGTACACTTGTACCATTTGATGAACCATCAACATTTGCTAATTTAGCACTTTTAATTACATTTACATTAGCTCTTGTTCAAGCACTTTTGTCAATGATTGGAGCTGTTATATCTTGCCTTTGGTCACCATGTTGTATGAATTCACCAACAATTTATGCACCAGTATCTACGAATTCGCATTATGCACAAACAACACCACATCGACATGAAGTAAATGCATTATCGATGTTTAAAATTTCTATTTTTATTTTAATTTATATCTAGACACCTCAATCATCGACATTACGTAGTATTAAACGTCAACAACAACAACAACAGCGTCAAGAAAGTCATCGATTTATAACAACAAATGGACATCAAGATACAATGTTGAATGGTTTTATTCGTAAAAATTCACCTGTTCGAAGTCATTATGATCATGTTTAAATGTTTTTTGTTTTGTTTTGTTTTTATTTATCTAATTAATTCTTGTATATTTGTCATTCAGTAAAATGTTGTGTTATTGAAGAAAAAAAAAAAAAAAAAAAAAAAAAAATTAGGCTTATATCAGTAATAAGTGGCATTTAGTTGATATTATTTTCTTTTACAAGGGGATATAATACCAGACCTTGATAATAAAAACCTTAGGGTAAATATATATGCAAGAATACCTAGAACTAACAATTTCCGTTTTAATTTAGTTTCGAGAGAAAGGTTGTTTTTTTTTCTTATTTGTTATAGATGTCAAGTAATTGAATTCAACATGAAACTTGTTTTCTTTTTTTTTCTGTTTTCGTTGTTAGACAGATGATAAATGATTAAATAGAAATGAAAGGAACAGATGTATTTGCACATCTTTTTTCCCATTGACCTCGCTATCTCTTTCGCCGTCCATAGAGAAGGAAGAGCAATCATGTCGGTCAACAATGCCACTATACATGATTCGTGCTGACTAGACTATTTTTTTCCTTCTTCTTCTTTTTCTTCTTCTTCGTCTCCGTTTTTTACCCTGGCTTATGTGTGCGAATGGTCAAGTGGAAATTAGTAACATTTGTATTTATTTTTCTCATCATTTGTACTTATTTAAGTAGTATTTTAAAACAACAATTAGAATTTTTAACAAATAATACAAGACAAAATGTTAGAGTAATATTAGTATTTATTCATATACAAAAAACAGCTGGTTCCGAATTTGAACGGTCAGTTGTTCGTCGACTTTATTTTGGAACAGAGCCAAGTTGTCGATGTCCATTAATATCGCGTTCTAACCGTACTAAACGTATAAATATTAAATTAAAATGTAATTGTTTAAAAAATAATGAACCATGGCTTATTAGTCGATTTAGTGTTGGATGGTGGTGTGGAGTACATGCAGATTGGATTACTTATCATCGATGTTTACCACCAAAAATGAATTTTGAATATGGTTTTCACGAACGAAAGTACGTAAATTAATGAACGACAATAACTAGATTTTGTCATTATCGACTCTTGCTATTGATATCAAATCTAGTTAAAAATAAACTTTCAAGAAATCAAATATTTAGTTATAAAATTGACAAAGACATGATGAAAATAAATTCATTACTACTCATGCTGTGCATACTACCGCCGGTATAACGCACTGTTCGGTTTGAATCACATGAATATTTAGTAAACTAATTTGAACATTGTAGTTTTGAAAAACATAATCTACATTATGAAAATTCTAATGATTGAAGTTTAGAATATTTTAAATTCAATAATTTGTTATACTTTTATAAAGATGTTCTTTTGCCTGTTTTAAATAGAAACTATCTATGGTTTAATTAGAGAAATTAATTTTATTGGTTTTGTAAGTTGAAAAGACAAGAAACACTTGAGAAATTTTCGTTACCAATGAACAGTAACTATGTTACATATATCATATATACAAACAAAAACAATAGAATAGTATAATGATCTTTAATGACGACAGAAACAGGTGATCGAAATAAATAAGAAATAAATTATTCAGTGACAAAAGCAACTGTATGAACTAAAATTAAGACATTTTTTCATTATCTAGATAAGGAAAGAGCTACATATGTGAGTTTTTATTTTCGTTTCCAGCTGTCAGTTTACATGTCAATTGTATGAATAAACAATCACAGAGAATATAACCTTCATGGCTTATATTGTAGATAGGCGGCATATGTTGACAACAATTCATCTGTCTCTAATTTTCATAATGAATCTGTCTATTATCAGTACTACAAACAATTAATATATTGCAATCGTTTTTGTTTTTGTTTTTGAAAAAGATAGAAAATCTAATTAAACTATTTGAAAATTTGATAAGTAAAAATTAAAATATTTAATATGATGAAAATAATTTTAAAATATGTTATCATAATCAGTTAATTAACATTCTACAAATTAATGTTAGTATTATTGAAGATAAAGAAATAATATATTGAAAATTATTGTATGTTATGATTTAAGAATTTCTGTTTGTTGTTTCATTCCAGTCTATTACGTGATTTGATATGTTTTTCAAAATGTTATTAATTATTTTTTAACTATTACAAAACCATATTTATATGTTAGGTTTATCGACAGATGCATACGATTTCTTTTACAAAGCAAAAAAACACCAGTTTTTCAATAGAAAATTATAATATTAAAAATATCCTCATGAGAAAAATTTTTGTTTTAACTTCGAAAATATTTATAATAATTTGAATTCTTATGTCATTAAAACTATGTAGTTTTAAGCTAGAGTTATTAAAAGATTTCTGAAAATATTCAATATTTAGATTTATCTATGCAACACTTCTTCGTGAACCTGTCGCACGTTTTATAAGTGAATATCTTCATACACTTCGTGGAGCAACTTGGCTTTCAGAACGATTATCATGTCAAAAAGCTCAACAACTTCGAAATCAAAGTGCTTGTTGGAAAAGTAATATTAAATCAACAAAAAAAAAAAAAACGAATTTTGTTTTCATTATTATTTTAATTAGATACAAATCTAACGGATTTTATTTTATGTCCATTTAATTCAGCTATAAATCGTCAAACACGTATGTTATCATCATCAATAAATAATTGTTTATCACCATCGTTTACATATTCAAATTTAATTAATATAAAAACAGCTAAAAAAAATCTTGAATCAATGGAATTTTTTGGTTTAACTGAATATCTTTATTTAAGTCAACGTTTATTTGAACAAACAACATATTGTAAATTATATCGTACATGTTCTTTTCAATTATATCTTGAACAAAATTTTCTTAATAATCAAACATATGATTATATAGGAAAAAATTTAACATCTAGTGATATAAATCATATAAGACAAATAAACAATGATGATATTGAATTATATCAATTTGCAAGAAAACTATTTTTTAAAAGAACTTGTCAAATATTAGGAATTGCTTGTCAATGATTAAAGTATTTCTTCTTCCTCTTTTTTTTTTTGTTGTTATGTTTGCCACTTGAGACTATCTGTTTTATTGTTAAATAATGACACTCATATCTGGCAAATCGAAACGAAATCGTTAGAAGAAAATACATTCATCATTCTTATAATTTTTTTTGCTTTCTTATAGTAATTCTTATGTCTTTTTTTCTTTTTCTTATATTGTTGCTGACGTTCACATATATAAGACCAATACTCGACAATTTTTGGGAAATAATAATAATGGAAAGCAATCATAGAAAACTATCTTTCTTTGCTTTTATTAGTTTGTGTTATTGTTGCATGTTCATTTAAGAAAAAAAAAAGAAAAAGATTTTCCATGTCATTCTAGTGTCTCTCTCTCTCTCTCTCTCTTTAGATAGTATTTGTTTGATGAGTGCTAAGAAAGAGGGAATATAAGAGAGAGAGAGAGAGAGAGAGAGAGAGAGACAGATAAAGTAATGAATGTCGTTTTTCTTATCGTCTCGTTTCATTGTATAACACATGCCGATAGATAGACTAGAAGACAAGATAGAAATGGAAAAAGGAAACAAGCAAATAGCAAGAAATAATAGTATCCATTCATGTAAAACTTCATAGATATACAACAAATTTATATATCTCAATCATTTTCTACTATATAATCCTGTTTTTGTTCGAAAACAATTCTTCCTTTCAATAGGCATATAGAACGAAAAAGAAAATCGTAGTAAATCTCAATTCTTTTTTTTATTTTTATTTAGTGGTATGTTGTTTTGGCTGATTTATCCAAGTGAGTTTGACTTCTTTTTTTTGTTGTTCTCTATTGATTTGCGCTCCAATTAATAATATGAGTATGCAGCATTGAATCAAACATATCAGAGCATCCGCCTAACGGATGTGGTTGAATGAAACAATAATAATAATAATAATAATAATAAATAAATAAATAAATATATATATACATGTATACACTTAGAGTATTGTTCTGTCTATTGACGACAATGTCTTCATTGCTTTGATCATTCACTGATAAGGACGGTGCCTTAGCTTCTATTCATTTTTTTCACTCTTCGTTGAGTTGACAGTTGTTGAAGTTTTATTCCATGTTTCTTTTTGCAGTTACATGCGCGTGTCGGAAGACATTTGCCGCTTGTGTTCACTCATCGATCATCATTAGCACCGAACGAGAGAGAAAAAGAGGGATATGTCACGAGCCATCGTTCATTTTTTTTTTCGTTCGTTGTCATTCTCTTCTTCTTCTTTTTTTCCTTGTGTTGCTTCTTAAGTTTATTTTATTGGATTATGATCGATTGGTGGTGATCGAACCGTGATAAGCATTGAATAGAATTTGCAATCGGACAATATCCTAGAAGAAAGAGACCGAATGATGATGCTGAGAAAAAATTTTCTAATAGGATATAAAAGAAGATGAAGAAAAAAATATATAATGATTACGACTATCTCGAAATTTTCCAATTTTCTTTTTCGATAAGTATGATAGGCTCTTTTTCAATTTGCACATTAATCCAATATATTCGATTATATATCATTTCTTTTATCGTGATCAATGAAAGAAGAAAAAAAAAGCTAAGTTGAAATGGAAAAGCTTATTGATTTTAAAAAAAATCTTTCGTCGTTCTTTATGTTGACATTATGTACAAATATATCTGACAGATATACATAACAAATAAAGTTACATATGAATATATGAGTTTTTGTTTTCTTACATATACATATATAGATATATCTAAATGATGGTATTTTTGTTTACATATTACTTAATCGATAAATGTTATCTATGGTTTCAGTTTTTCTTTCGATTAACAACGCAATTTGTTACTTGATATTTATACGACGCTCTCAGTTTTAAGATGATATAGAATTACTAATGGATTATTATGAAAGAATGAATATGGGTGCTTTCATTTGTCTTTCGTTAAATATAGTTTGCTCTCTTTTTAGATACCAGCTGTCACAACATAGTATATTTGATTATTTTTGTTATCCAGTCATCAATCAAATTATATTATATATAAATATATAAGAGTCATTGAGTATGACGTAATTATCTAAACAAATATGTATGTAACTAAATATATATTCTAAATATGTTCTATATTTATTGTCTAATTTATAATCACTAGGCCAAATAGTTCGGATATTATTTTAACACCACCATCAACACCATTTCGTATTCAAAATTATCGTACCCTAGCTTATGTTGTTACAACACTTGTTTATCTTGTTATTGGTGCAGCTATATTCGATAGGTTAGAATCAACACAAGAAGCTATTCGACATGCTAATTTAACAGCACGTATTGCTATATTTCAACAACAACATAATTTGAGTGATAATGATTTTATAAATTTAACTCGAACTGTTGAATTACGTTTACATTATCGTAAAAAACAATGGAAATTTATTGGTTCATTTTATTATGCAACTGTTGTACTTGCTTTAATAGGTTATGGACATGCTATACCACATACAAAAGCTGGACGTGCTGTAACAATAGCATATGCATTAATAGGTATACCAATGTGGCTTATTATGATTCAAAGTGTTGGTGAACGACTTAATTCATTAATAAGATTTGTTTTGAAACATATTAAAAGACGTATTAAACGTAAACGAGAACCACAAATAACAGCTATGGAATTATTAACATGTGAAGCATTATTAACTGTATTAACACTTGCAACAGGATCTTATGTATTTCATCGATATGAAAGTTGGCGATATTTTGATGCATTTTATTATTGTTTATTAACATTGTAAGTAGTTAGTATGAAATCGATTTGATTTTGATTATTAGTAGAGACGAGATGGATTCGTGTTCTTTTTCGAATCGAAACAATCATATGTTTAATTGTCTATTAAAATTTTTGTAGACATATATCGTTTACAAATGTAGAAGAAAAATAAAGTCAATACTAAACATGGATTTCAAATTTGAAAAATAGTGTCAAATTCTTTTTTTTTTCGATACAGTGGAATATAAAAGTTTAAAAATGTAAACCTATTCTAGAAGATTATAACGTACAAATGCGAAAAAGATATGGCGAAAGCCCAATCTTCATATCAATCAATCTTTTTAGTTTTGTCTTAAACCTCAAAAGCACTATACTTTTTCCTATTTCAGGATATTCTTATTTGGAAGAAAGAATACCTGTGCCTTTCGGTTATCTTGAGCTATGGAGTACTGCCTAGTAGCAGATTTAGTATGCCGATATCTTCTCTATAACTAATGACAGCTGTAGTCTTAGCTAGAAGAGCAGTCTGACTTAGAGTTCGTGTGCTCAATTGCTTGAACTTCTCATACACACTAGATTACCTTAAGAGCAGGCGTTTGTCATCGCGTAGTCAGCATGGTATCGGACGAGTGATCTAAGACAAACAACCGTTATTAAGTTGTTCAGGATCATTCCATCGCTGTTGATATCCAAGTTTGAACACAGTTCTTTTTCTGGATACCTATCGAACGACGTAGCGACTCAATCATGGCCGCCCTTCTTATTTGATCATTTTCTCTTCCGAGTAGAATTATAAATTGAGTATAAAATCACTTCAACGTACACTTTTTTGTTTTTGACAAATTATTCAATTTAATCTTCAGTAGAAGATTGAACTATGAAGTCTCATTATTATTTTGAAACTTCAAACATATTGCAGAAACGTCCATGGTGACACCAACAGCAGCTTCTTTTTTCAGAAGATTGTGAAATTACATGAATTTGCACGCGATTTGAGTGTCTGGAAATTCAACAGTCAGAATCATGATGAATCTAATGGATTCAGTCTAACTATGTTTGGACATCTCTAACGTATTTTATGACAATATCAAATTTCTAAAAGATTAATTTTACGAATAATAAAAAATATAAATTTCTTGTCAAAGATAAATTAGTATTTTATTGAATTTGAATTTTTCAACGAGAACATTGATATAAATATTTTAATTTTTGTTTTTGTTTTTTCATTTTAGAACAACAATTGGTATGTAAATATTTGTTGTTGTTATTGTTGTTGTTGTTTTTTTTACCCGAGAAATTTTTTTATTCATGAATAGGTTTTGGAGATTTAGTACCTATGCAAAAGGAAGATTATGGACATATTGATTGGTTGTATATATTATTTTGTATAATATTTATTTTAACGGGTTTAACAATTGTTGCATCAAGTGGTAATTTACTTATTTTACGTTTTGTTGAAACGAATACAAAACGTTCACAACATGAACGATATGAAATGGAAGAACGTCGTCGTCAACAAGTTCGTGTTGTTGGTGATGTTATATCATCCAATGGTCGTCTTGTTACATTAGAAGATGATGAAGATACACCATCATTACTTGGACCTGTTGGTGCACAACGTATAACAATGGGTCATAGTACAAGTGATTTATCAATATGTTCATGTCGTGCTCAACCATCATTGTCATCATGTATACCAACATCATGGAAAACAAAATTTAAACGTAAACATCAAAATATATTACATCATCAAAAACCAACATTAATACAACCACAAATGTTTGTTATACGATCACTTCGAGAACAAATTCTTGATTCATTAAAAACAAAAACTGAAATTGATGAAAATACTGCTTTACAAAGATCATATCTTCAACTTGATAAAATTCTAAAAAGAAGTTCGATATAAAAAAAAATAAAAAACGACTATTTTTATGAGTGTATGTTATTCAAATTAAACAGTAAATTATCATTCCGATTCAAGTTTTTATGAAATTCTTGTGCAAACTTAACTTTTTATTATTTCTTATCTGTTCAACATCATGAAAACGAAAGAGAAAAAAAGAAAAGAGGAGCTACTTCAGTTCAAAGTAACAATATTTTTGGGTATATTTAATATATGCTTGAAGTAAATGCATCTTACGAGCGAATATATTCAACTTTCAGACGCCGTTTGACTTCATAAAATAGCGACGAATAGATTTCGATGGTACTAAGAAAAGCTTAGAAGGAATCAAGTTCATCGCCTACTAATGACGAGTTACGACCGTTTTGATGGAATTTGTACTAAGAGCAAGTAGTTTTCGAAAAATGTAAAACAAAAAGAGCTTCAAGTTGAAATTTTGTCTAGAGGGACGTTTTACAGTGCTGAAAGTCTTAACGAATATATCTTTCTCGAGATATTTAATTTTCAAAAAAAAACCAACGGTTGACCACAGAAGGATATAGTAATCATACCTATTTGAACATAGAATATCTCAAGAAAGACACATATTCGTTGAAACTTGCAGGACTTTGAAACGTCTCTATAGACTAAATTCCAGCTCGAAGCTCTGTTTTAGGTTTTTCGAAAATGCCTTGTGCGTAGAGATACACTAATTCCAACCAAATTTCCATGTTAGACTTGATCACATTGAATGGATCTATTTACAGGCGTTGCTAAAGTTGATTGAAAATTCAGAATTTTTAGCCAATTCTGATATATTTTAATCGTATCTAGCAAAGTCAGGTAACCACTACCAGCAGAGCAATCCAAGAGTGTCAAGTCTAACCGAAAAGCTTGACTGGAATAAGTCGTTTTAGATTCTGAAAGGATAGCATGCTTGGGGCAAAATTTATGGGATTAATGTGTTTCTGCTTCAGTGTTGTAACTGGTAACGGTAAACAGCCGATCCGCTTCGGTAGAGAATTCTTTACCGCCTGGTTTAGATTTTTCTGAGTTTTTTTAATTTTATTAGATGTTTACAACAAGGTATGATGCAAAAGTAATAGGACAATTGTCGGACCCTATTTCTCTTCGTTGGGAAGATACTGAACGAAAACTTTTTTAATCAACAGATAGAGCTTTTTCTCCTCTTGCGAATCATATATAACTTATTTTTATAACACGTTCATAGACAAAACGACGCAATAGAAAAGAGAAGCACCCTTAAAAAGCATTCGCACTTTCCGTGTGATTCAAAAAAACAGCACAAAATGTTGATATCTGTTTCTCTTTGATAAACACGTTTCGAAAAGAATATTTTTTTTATTAGTGTGATAGGAAATTTTCTTCTCTTTCAAACAATGTATGATATAAATGTATTCGTCAAAAACAACCTGGTAGACAACAAATTAATTTGATTTTTATGGATTCATTCAAAAAGTTGCGTAAAACGGTGGGGTTACTTCAACTTTTATGAATTCGTTAAAAATATCTTGTAAAACAACAGTTAATTATAATTAACTGTCGTCTACAAGACGTTTTTGACAAATTCATATAAAAATTACAAATTTATTCCGTGAGTGTTTCTCTTTTTTCTTGTCTTTTTTCACTTACTAGTGTGCAATAAATATGAATCATACATTGTTCGGCAGAGGAGAAAATTTTCTATCAAGTGATGAAAAAATATTCTTTTCAGAACCTATTTATTAAAGAGATGCATGGATCGACATTTAGTGCGGTTCTTTTATAGAAAAAGTACGGACGCTTTTTAAGGGTACTTGTCTTTTATGTTGCGTCGTTTTGTCTATGAACATGTTATAAAAATAAGTTATATACGATTCGAAAGAGGAGAAAAAGCTCTATCCTTTGATTAAAGAAGTTTTCGTTCAGTACTTTTCCAACTACAAAAAATAGGGTCCGATGTTTGTTCCATTACTTTTATATCATACGTTAGTTGCCATGATTATTTATACAAAGTTCTATATTTTCTAACAATTTGTCAAATGGCTTTTTAAACTTTTCTTTTGGAATATTTTTGACTATCTTGAACACTGCACGAGTCAACCAGTTTTCAATGGTTTAATCAGTTAAATGACGCTAAATATAATCATTTAGTCAAAAGCCACATAGTACAAGGTCTAATGAAAACAGTGAATGCAGCATTAAATTGATACCTTCTCGTGTTAGATAATTAATAGTATCTCGATGAGTATGAGATTGAGCATTGTCATGAAGTAATTTTATACCTTTTCCACCTGATGACTTTTTTGATTTCCATATTTCATTGACAACAGATTTAAGATAATTTTCAATATAATAGTTGTAATCTATAGTCTTACCTTTATCTACACTATGTATGCGAACAGAATCGTTTGATTTTGAGAATATGGAAAACAAAGTTTTCTAGTTCAAATAGATTTCAACAAACCATAGTCGTTGGTGATTCACCTTCATTGGTCTAGCTTGTGTTAGTTGACTTGCGTATTAACCTGTCTACGATAAATCCATGATCTATCACGAAATTTCGTCAAAATCTCACGACCAGTTCTAATTCATACTTTTATTCATCATTAAGTTGATAAGGTACCCAACGTTATATAATTTCTCTCATCTTTAGACAATCATGGATAATTTGTTTTATTTTATCATGCAAGAGAGAAAGTAGTCTTAACTATAATATCATCATAAGTTAAAGGTAAATCGTTGTTGATCATCTGTCTTATCATTTCAATATTTACATCTCTTGCAAATGTTCGATATGATGAAGCGTTAGGCCTCAATACTGTTATAAGTCGTTCGTGAACTGTCTTGGCATCAATTCCAAACAGAATCCGAAGTTTTAATATAGTATCGATCGAATTCATTATCCATTTTTCAAATTTTGTTTTTTGTTGAAATTGAATTTTATCTGAAAGAATATTAGAACTAAACCTAAAATAGAGCTACTATATATATTATTATAGACAAGACACTCTACAATGTATTCATACAACAGCTCCTTAAATGTTAACTGGTTTCTAAAATTGCCAGCAATCAAGTATACAGTTAATTATGAATGTCCATGTCTAACGAGCATTTAGACAGTGTGCAAAGCTTAGAAAAGACTTTTAGTTCTATGAAGTTTTCTATTCGTCGATTGATACTGACAGAGAGAGAACTTATGGAAATAGATAGTGAAAAAGTTATAATAGTGAGCCAGGGCTCTTAACACATTACTATGATGATAAAGAGGCAGATATAACTAATTGAGAGTTTGATTTGACTATTACATGGTTAGAAAGTAATTGAAGAATGATTCATGCCGGTCTAATCTGTTTAGACCGGTGCCAGTAAGGAAAAAACAATAGGTTGCAACTCGATTCTACTTGCTCCGATGAGGTAATATATCCAATTGTCCGTTCTAGAAACGGGCTTAGACCTAGTCTATCTTGTAGAGAATATTTTGCTGATCACGAATATCGATATCTTAGCTGCCATCAATAGAACGCATGAAAAAATCTGAGGAATATATAGACAAGTATTTTTTATGAAAATACTCGTCTATACGTCCTTCGAGTGTTTTTAAATATTTGATCGGTGGCAGCTCAGATATCGATAATTGTAATCTGTAAAAAATTCTCTACAAGATAGGCTAGATCTCATGTTCATTCTGAAGGGGGCACCTAAATATATTACCTCGTCAGTAAAATTTTCATAGAAGTAGCCATAACTCTACATGAGTATGTCATAGGCTCGAATCCTTTTAAGCTTTTCTTTGCCTCGTAGGAATCTACTTGTAACTATAACATGAGGTCGAACAACGTTCGACAGTTGGGTATGTTTCCCTTGTAAGTATTGTTACTAGAGCTGAGCACAAGACAAGATAGAAAAAGTTGTCTTGTATTCATTTCTGAATCAGATCAATAACAAGTTGATAAACCTTTACATGGGAAAATTTTTAATTAAAAAAATTACTTAGTTGATTTGAATCAAGCAGTTTTGGTGTTGAAGAAGAAATAGAAGTAGTTTCATCTTGTGGTAGAAAAGCCGACAAATTTGATCAGTATCCCAATTTAAAACTTGATAAATCTAGACTAGAATATAATCCTTTGCCATTTTGAAAGAAGCATTAAAACAAATTCCTCCATTTGTCTTGATATGCCCGATCAATTCAGTCAATATTTGCTACATCAAATACGTAATGCAGAGAGACAATTCTCTGGAATTGATCTATTTATACAAGAAAGAAGAACTAATCTTAATTCTAAACAGTTGGATAACATTTTAATGATAAGGACAGTGCAAAATAAAATTGTTTTTTTAATAAAAATATTTGTTTTTTTTTGAGTTTTGTATGTTATTTTCTTTTTTTTTGTATCATTTTTGTCATCAAGTATTTTTTGCATCGTCTATTTGCTTTATTGATAGCATCCACTATGTGTTAAAATAATGATGATAAAAACCTGACAAATTCATAATTTTTATTTCTTATGATGAGCATATCATTAAAATAACTCAAGATATTATTTTTTTTTTGTATCATAATATTAATCCTTATTGAAGACTTTAGTTATTATTTGAAATAAATTAGCTATAAGATAATTAATAAACTCATGTATTTTGGTAATCGAAAGTCATAATCAGAATCTCTACTGTCCTGCAGGCGAGGACGAAGCTAAAAATAATATCGTGTTCTATCACGCACCAGGATGAAGTAAGGCAATAGAACAAAACAAAAAGCTTTCGGGTGTTCACCTTTGATGTTTACATAAGAGAAAATTTGAAAGGATATTAATTAATATAAGAAGTATGTCAAGAAAAAAAAATGGCCTCGTAATTTATTCTTTAAGAAGATTATCAGGGGTAACAATTTATATGTGTATATAGATTATGTTATTAGTATAATCTTTTATTATTCTATCTCTCAAGGGAGTAGACTAAAAATGGAAAATTATTATAATACTTTTTTCAATAAAATTTATCAATTTTTTCGTATAGTAATTAAAATTTATAAATCTAATTATGAATGAATGACAAAATATTATCTTCAATAGATTGAATATGAATATAAGAATGATTTATTATTTTCTTTTATGTTCTTTCATACTCAAGTTATTTTCTTTCATATGATTGAAGACAATTGTTTTCTTTTAAAACTATGCATATTGTATCAATGAATAGTTTCTATATTTAACTCTACACTCTCTTTTATTATATTTTAATATCATTAACCCCTTGAAATCTATCTGGAGAAAAGTGCCAATAAAATCCCCTTGAGTAAACATTGTATTGTTAGTATGAAGCTGCTAGATTTTTAACAAAATTAACGTTATTGATTAACATTCGATAAACGAATATGTTCAATATATTATTCAAAATAGAAATATAAGATAAATAAATTATATTCCGAAAGAAGAAAAATCTTTTCAAATTATTTTTTGCAAGTACTAAGTATTACATTGATTTATAAAATTTTCTGTTTTTATTCGTTGTAAAATGAATTTGATATCTTTGAATATTTTGCCTTTTAATTGAGATATAACAAAAGACTTACAATTCTTCTTTTTTTGCATTTTTGTTTTATTAAATAATTCTTTATTTTATTCTAATACTATTAAAATCATTGATAATTTAATATTAATAGTAAATCGATATTCATAGTTCATTTAGGTTTTTGTTTTCTTTAGCGTTTATTTAATATACCCATCAAAATTTATAACATAGAAGATATATGCGTGAACAGTTGAACAAAGAAAGAAAAAGCAAGAATAGTAATAATAATAGACAGTTTTAGTGTGAAATATACAATGGACGGAATTCTATTTGACAAAAAGCCATTTGTTATAGATACACACTGTTTTACTACTAAATGTTCACTGTGTGTATAAAATAGTAATTGCACTCGGAATGAATAACTACAAATATCTTGTGAAATTGATTAACAATAAGTTTTAGCTATGTTTGATAATGATTGTTGATTTTCAATAGGAATTAAATTATCAAAACCAATTAAAGAATTTCTCATCATTTGTGTTAATTCTTCAAAATCAGTATTACTTGTTGTTATTGTATTACTTTCAGTTCCACTGCCTGACGAAGAAAAATCTTCTTCTACACCTTCATCTTCATTTGATGAACGTCGTCGAGAATTAAGTTGACCATTTACCCATCGATCATCATAATATTTACTTATTTCAATTATTCCACATCGTTTTGATGGTTCAGGATCTAAAGAAAAGACACAAAAAAACAAAATCTTTTATTTCCAATCCAGCAAAAAAGAAACATCTATTTAGATTATTTACCAAGCATTTTTCGAAATAATCTCATTAATCGATTACTAAATCTATACCATTGTGATGGTAGTTTATAACGACGTTGTAATGGATATTGTCGATGCCATTGAATATATTCATTATAATAAACATCTGAATCTTGAGCATGTTCCCAGGGAAAATTACCTAAAAAAAAAAATTTTTGTTTTTGTTTACTGATCAAACAAATCATCGATCTCATTATCTTCATACCTGTTAAACTGCAAAATAATAAAACACCAAATGCCCAAACATCCATAGTTGTTGATACAAGTATTTCATTATTAACAGCATTACATACTTCAGGTGGTGAATAAGGTATGCTACCAATTAAACGTCTGACATATGAACCATATTTTCTTGTCATACCAAAATCAATTAATTTAACTCGATGAAAAGCAGCATCGAAGATCATTACATTTTCTGGTTTAACATCTCTATGAACCTATTTAAATAAGAAAGAAAATATTAAATATTGAACTATAAATATCTTAATGTTTGCTAATAATTCATTATTAAATATTGATATTTGATTAATTAGAAACGACTTTTAAATCTAGGTTAGAAAATATTAATTATAATGTTCTTCGAAGTTTTTTTAACTTCCAGATAAAATGATGGTATTAAAAACATGGAAAAAAAGTTTATTAATTGTCTATTTTTTGTTTTGATTTAATATATTTATATTAAAAGATTATTCGAAAAAATGAAAAGATTCCATTCGAATATAATGCTATCATTCGATTAGTAAAGTATGAAATTAATGAATTGATGAGAAAATTGTTTATATTATTATTAATTTCTTCAATAATATTACAAAATGTTATATTAATTTCTCTTAAATCGAGTTAACTACACTGATCATTTTAGTATATTTATTTTTCTTTGTTTCCATAATGGAGATATTTTTTTCCTTCAATTAAGAAGAACATTTCACAATCAAGAAGATACATTTGAAAAGAAAAAAGTAAATTTTATTATACGAATTTTCTCAATGGTAATAGGAAATTAAATTCAAGTGTTTCTATTAAAATTAATGAGACTGATGAATTTGTATGGATAATCCGATAGAATAAAAGTATATAGAGTTATATTAAAGAAAATGATAATTGCTATATGTTCATCATGTGTCTATTGATTTTAAATTGAATCAAACTTATGAATGAATTATCATATTCGTGTCTTGTGTTTTATAGAATTAAACGTATATACAATCATTTTGATTGAGCAAAGTAAATTTCATTAGTAAAAAATAATCATTCTCGTTATAATTTTTTAATTTATCTATCTTATTTTTGTTTTAGATTACAAATTAATGAGACTATTTTTGGAATAAGTCTTAATCAATAAATTTCGTTTTTTCTCTTTACAAAAAAAAACCAAGAAAAAGACATACCAATCCATTATCATGCATAAATTCTAATGCTGACGCAACTTGTTTAATAATTGTTTTAACAGCTCGTTCAGGTAGACCACGTTGTGGTGGAATTGATTCAAATAAATCACCTAATGGTGCATATTCTTGTACAAGAATATATGCATCTAGTGTTTGAAAACAACGATCTTCATATGTAGTTATTATCGAACGATGTGTTGATAATAATAATGAATAATTATATTCACGTTGAAAATCACGATGTTTTGTTGTTGATTTTTGTAAAATTTTTAATGCACATCGTTGTTGTAAATCACGATCTAATGCAAGCATAACACGACCATATGTACCTGAACCAAGTTCACGTATTCTACGAAAACGTTCATGTGAATCAGATATTAATGGTAATAATTCACTGTTTGTTTCCATTGATTTCGATTTTTGTTTTATATCTCGTAATGATTTTTAAAAATTAATTTAGTCTAAAATATAAAAATAAAAACAAAAAATTAATTTAAATGATTCTAATAATCATCTGAATTGATTTGTCAAATTTAAAAATAAACTATTGGAATAGATGAACAATTAACTAATATTTAGTTTGACGAAATAGATGTTGAAATATATTCTTCTATTTCTATGACAAAAAAAAAAGTAGGTTACAACTGTCAACATGTCAGAATTTCTTTTTAATGATTTTGTACCATAATGAATTCAAGCCTGACAATCATTGACATACATCTATTAAGAAATAAAAAAAGAAATTATAAAAGAAAACAATCAAAACTGTACGTGATAAGTACATGTCAGGCTGTTATAAGAATGTTTCTAAGTAATTCATATTTTGATTTAAGACTAGAAAAAAAAACAAAAGGAAATTTACTTCTGTCTGCTATATAATTGCTATGAGTATTATTCGATTTAATTGAAGGAAATTACCTATGCTAAAAAATGAGTAATAAATGGTTTTATCATTAAGTTCGCTTTGGAAATAGCCTAAGGAAAAAAAACTTGCCTCAACATGCATTCTTTTGTTTTTGATATCGGCAAGACTGTGTGGAAAGTTAACATTACAAAAAATATATGATAACCTTTCTCTCTCGTTTGATTCCCAAGAGAAAACTAGTACACTTCCTTTTTTCTTTGGAAATGAGGAAAATAAAAATGTCTAAGAAATTATTCTTTCTTTTTTTTTTGTCTTTTCGTTTTCAAACTATATTCTATTTGTTCAATTTGTTTTCTCATATAAATAAATCTTACATTAATATTCTAATAAAATATAACTTAATCAATACAAACTTAGGGTATTTATTTTCAAATAATATCTATTTTACTAACTATACTAGATAAGAATAGAATGACGTATAGAATGTTCATATATGGGGAGACTAAGAACAAGTGACAAGTGTATAGGAACAAGAAAGGAGGAAAAAAAAATTAATGATAGTTTTCCTCTTCTTCTTCTTCTTCTCTTTTTTTTTTTCGTCATGTCTTCGTCTTTGTCTAGTTCTGTCGAAGACAAAGTATTACACTGACAGTACATACACGAACATATGCCCGATAATTATGCATTCTTGTGGCATGCGCATATGTGTTATAATGCATTCATTTTTCTTTGCTGTTTCTATTAATACTATCACTTTTATCATGTTTGTTTTATTTTGCTTTGTTTTCTATGCGTACTTTTGGCTTATATTTCTCAATTTTTATAGAAAACAGACGTCATCGATCTATAATTACTAAAATTCTTGAAGAATTCAAAATAAAAATTATTTAATAAGAAATTCTGTATATCTAAATAGAAAAAAAAAGAACACGTACCTTCCATTAACAATGAATCCTTTTTTGTTACTAGACATATCAACGTTTTTTTAATGTATAAATAAATAAATAAATATAACTATATATATATACAGATCGTGTAACATGTGTTACAAACCCAGGGAAACAAAAGAGATACTACTATTATTTTTTCTTTTACTATAAATAAATCAAACGTACTTTTTTCTTCCGTTTAAAACTAAGTGAGTAAAGGTCATGCTTATCAATGTAGAGAGAAGATATCCTGAGAATTACTGAGTACGTTACAATGAAAAAAAATAATATAATCAAATATGACAAAGAGTATTAATCTTGATGAAGTAATCATTGATAAAAACACTTCAACGTCGGATATTAAGAGGTCATACCTTTTCCTGTTTACTTTTAAGTACACAGTATGCGTTTTTTTTGCGTAGATTTTGATGAATGATTATCTAACTAGAAGAACCAATGTTTAAAATAGTACGCAGAAGCTTAGCTGATTTAATATACAAGACTTTCTGTAACAAAATCTTATAAAATAAAATTCTTATATCATCATTTCGAGTGATTTTTATTAGAAAAAAAAAAGATTCAAACAAATCAGTTTGACTTATCTATGAATTGTGGAATGTTTATAATAAATACGACAAAAAGAATTGTTAAAAATAAAATGACAATGTCTCTGTCATAACAATAATAGAGAAGGAAAATGAGAATGAAGACGTCATCAAGACATCATAAAATTGTACTGAATGCTCTATTACGTTTACATTCTATTGAAAAGAGAAAGAAAATTTATATGATGATAATCTCATGAGAGCTTTGCTTAGTTATTATCTATGAAAATGCAACTTAGAAAAAATTAAGGAGAATTTCTATAATTGAATTGGATAAAAAAAAAACATTATTCTAATCGAAATCAGAGTAAGAACGAGAAAAAAAAGGATCATGTGTGTCTGATTTAAAATGTTCGAAAATAACTTTTTATTATATATACATATAAGACCAGGGCATCTTAGTCAAGGCCTTCAGACAACGCCCGGATAGCTCAGTCGGTAGAGCGTGTGGCTTTTAACCACAATGTCCAGGGTTCGAGCCCCTGTTCGGGCGGATGTCTTGTTTCTTTTTGTTATCTTTATTTATTCAACTCTCGTTTCGATAAGATCATAAAAGAACGAAAAGAATATTCTTGTTATTACAACTATTACGTAATTAATAAAAGACATAAACCTGTGAAAAAATACCAAGCCCGGATAGCTCAGTCGGTAGAGCGTGTGGCTTTTAACCACAATGTCCAGGGTTCGAGCCCCTGTTCGGGCGTTTGTTTCCATGTTTTTAATTTTGTACAATACTGAAAAAACAAGAACTATTCCTTTTTTTCTTGGCCTCAAATAAAACATTCGAGTTCTTACTTTTAATTCTGTTGAAATAATGTAAGAAAGATTTCTTGTCTGTTTTTAAAAATATGATAGGATAAAACTAAATTAACTCACTGATGGATGGATTGTTGTTTGACATAGATGTTATAGAGGATGTGCGCATGATTGAATTAGTGATCAATTTGTGTATCTATTTGTTTCTAAGCAGAAAAGAAGGTTAAGATAGAGACAAGAGACATAGAAAGAACGAAGGCAAATAGAAGAAATAATGCTTAATGTGTTCAACTTAGATGTTCGACAAGAAATGAAAGATAATCAGAGGAAATGTGTCAAATCTTGATTACACAGAGCATATGTGCTCTGTCAGTAATGGTCGATCGTCATCATTTCCATTATAACATTTTTGCGTCTTATTCTAGAGCATAACTCAGTATTGATATTTATGGTCATTATTCTTAAATAATAATAATATAAAAGAGCAAGTAAACTGACTTTAAGCTTTGATTTTCTAATCGACAATTCTTTTTTGCTTCTTGTATCATCGATGTAAATATCTTATTAGCTCCATCTAATTTATAAACATGAAAAGAAGTCAAAAATGTATGAATTGGTTGAGAAAAAGGATAAAAGTTTTGCGTCGTTTTCTTTTATAATCAGAAAAATCCAATGGTTTATTGCGCAGTTAAATAAAAAGCAAAACAGAAATCATATAAATGATAAAATAATCAAAAATTGGGCGGTGAAATTGACAAACAATATATACTTACTACGAAATAAAAGATTGATGAATAGAATACAAAAGCTGAGAGTTTATTTTTCGTCTTTTTTTTTGTCTTATTCAATGTAAACGAACATCATTTGAACGAATGTAATCGCAAATAATGATGATTATAGTCGTTTTACCGTTATATTCGTTTTGAACTAATTTGTTGTCTAACGGATTTCGGCTTGAGGTAGCGATGACATGACAATTTTCTAATGATTAAACAACATCTGACAGAAGTAAGATAGAAAAAAAACTCAGCAAAAACTTTTTCCTTTGAGAATTTTTCTGTTTTTATATTATCTTTTTTTGGCATAATAATAAAGTTCCAAAGAAAAATAGAACGTGTCAAAAAAAAAGTTCATATAGGTGAAAATAATTCATATTTATATACGTCATGCATGTATTTCAATAAAGAATTTTCTTGTCTATTTGAGGAAAAGAAATAAAACTAACTGTGTGTCATGAATGACAAGAAAAATAGAAATAATGAATTCTTCTATTATAATCTTTGACATTCAATTGAAATTTTTAATATTATATGAAATTTTCATGTCAAATATGATTAATGAAATAGAAAAAAAATTGACTTATAATATCTGTCATCCATCATTTTTAAGAATATCACTTAAAACGCTAATATACTACAGTTATCTTATAGTGTCTTTGTTGTTTTTGTCGGACATGTTCTTATAATAAATTTCGTTTGATAAAAGATAGTATTTGTTACTGAAAATATATATTTATAGACGTTCGTTGTTTTAAGAGTTCTCCTTTTTTCTTTTTGGTTATTTCTAGTTCTCGAATAGGGTACAACCGATCGTCATGAAGCTTTTTCCAAAGTTACAGCACCTAAAATAAGAAGACACATGTTCGAGGAAAAAAACTTTAAACAAGATTTTTGCAGTTTTGTCGGAAAAACTCTGTTTTTCCATCGAATCATATCGGACTCGCTTGCGATCCTCGTCTATGTCCGATTGAGTTGAAAATCTTTTTGTTTTAGATACCTTAGACTATACCTTAGAAATAACTCTAAGCTTTTTCAAAAACGTGCTTTCTTTATTTTATAAGAGAAATAAGTAAAGGTTCAGATTCAAAACTAGGGTGTTGTCGTTCAGGACTCTATGAATCCAAATAGGAAGATCAGAAACGAAAACAACTGATTTTACCTCCGGAAAATGCTTTCAAGTATCTGTAGTCAAAATTTCATGCCTACCCATTGTGTCGTCTTCGAGAACATGAAATAGCGAAAAAATGAGGGATGAGTTCCTTAATCAAGACTGTCTATTGAAGTAACTAAATTTGATTAATAGAATTTATCTCTAATTAAATTAACTTATGATTTGAGATAAGAACGTGTATGGAAGTGCGCATGATTTACATAACATATATCTAATGAGATGTAAAACAAACTGAGTCATACAGAAAAGAATGGACTGAATCGGGAAGAGAACGAACGAAAGAAGTCATAGATAGACGTGTACAATAAAACAATCATGATCGCATTATCTTGTTCTATACATTAAAATATTTTTAAAACTATTCCAATGAAATAACCATACTTCAATAAATATGAACGAACACAACGAAAATTGAAATATTGAAATAATTTATATGAATATTCAATTTCCAATATTTATTAAAATTGCTTGAATAAGTACAAGTAGTTATAATTGGCCAATACTGAAAAGTATTAGTCAATAATTATAATGTGAAAAAAAAACTAATACAATAGTTGGACAACATACTTGTCGAAAAATGACTTTTAATGAGAAGTTGTTAGACGAAAATATTTATTTTGATGAATCATGTTGTGATATAAGAACTACTGATATCGATGAAGACAATATCACGAGGTCGCAAGGTATACATAGAAAAGAAAATTCAACTGAAATATTACGGAGAAAACATGTAAAAAAAAATAAACGTATACCATAACATGTTTTTTATGCTATTGTATAAGAAATTATGGAAAAGAGTAAAGAAACGGTTTAAGGAGACCTTCTCCACTTGTCGGATGTTAAAATCAAAATTTTTTCGATGTTTGGTATAGCTTGGAAATGTCTTCTGTCATTTGCCATATAGCTGAGGACACTTTGTTGTTAATTAGTATTTTTATGAAACGCAACTCTTGAAACTCCTAGTAGAAAAACTTGTGGGGGCGATTATTCTTTGTATTCAAAATTCTCCTAATGATAATTTCTAAAGGTACTGAGAGCATCAGTCATAGATCGCTAACACTGCTGAACACGACCAGTTTTCGATCACTTTACTTGGAGAAATAAAGTCTTATACATACAGGAAAATTTGTTCTTCGTTTTTCTCGAAATCAGGTTTTACACACACAAAAAAAAATAGGCCTACCAAACAGTGTCTGGTATCTGAAGAAAAAGTTCAACTCTATTGAACTTATTTCAGTTGTGAAAGCGGAATGATTTTAACCCTCCTGTTTCAGAAACTTTAGAAAGAGGGTGGAATCCTCCCTCTTTTATCAAGATTAAATGTAGTCATATAATAATGTTTTATTTTGTATCTTTCAATGAAATATTTAAGATGAAATTTTCCTTTAGACAATTTATTCATCTAGGTTAAAGTAAAATTCAAATAGATATTTTATTATATTTCTTTTATTTTTTTTTTACAAGGATCATTGAACAGTGCATTACATGCATACTTATGTAAAAATAAATCTATATTTTATTAATCAGTTATTTTTCGTTATTTGCACAAACACCTATGTTAAGATTAATTCTAGTTGTTACTTTCAGTATTGTTACTATTCAAGGCGAATCTATTGTATGTATTGCAAGTTGAGCAGGTTTTAGTTAATGTCTAGGATATTGTTACAATTCTATTTATATTAATGCATCGACTATTATAACTTTAAAAACAAGTAAAATAAATTCAATTAATTATCCTGAAATTCAACAAGAATATTCAATTATGGAAATCAGTTGATTCACCAATTGGTTGTCTCGATTGTTATAATCAAGGTTTTGAATGGATAGATATCTATATCGATGAACAAGCTAAATATGATGTCCAATTTGAGTATAACTCAACAATATCTAATTTTGAACCATTGGTTAATAATGTTCGAGAAATTCGTGAACGATATTTCCCAATAAATACTATAATCAGATGATATTAAATTAACTTACGTGTCATTATTTTTTCATATTAAATTCTCTATTACATACACTATATGAGCAAGGCGTAGTACATTCCTTGAAAGATATATATTAAGATGGATCTCATAAAATTCAATTTTTGATTTTCGGATATTTTTCTGTTATTGTAAAGTATTTATTTTTTTGGAAAAGAAATTATAAGTAAATAAAATCAATCACAGACACGCTTAGCTAAATGTGGTTTTTTTTTGAAGTATTTAATTGGATTTATATGTATATATATATATATTATTAAACAGCACCATCATTTTTACGTTGTTGACTACGATCTTCAGTTCTATTCGAAGTTGGTTTATCTTTAGTATTTGATTTATTTGTTGCTGGTGACGATGAACGTATCATAGGTAAATTAGTTGTGTGTTCAGATTGTTTAAGAGCATTTGATTTATGTCGTTGAGCATATGGTGAATCATTTAACTTGTTTTCATTAGGAATTAAATCAATAGCATATTGAAGACATACACGTTGTACATTAACAGCATCAGTATGATGAAAAGGAAGTGTTGGACGAAGAATTAATAATTTACCACTTTGTGGTGAAATACTTCGAGCAACCATTGATGTTTTTGATGTACTACGTTGAACTTGAGGAAATTGTTTTGGTAAAATTTCTTCAATTCTAAAATAAAAATAAAAATAATATTATTTAGACATATTAAAAAAAACCAGTATCGAAGAAGAAGAAATAAAACAACTTGAATGCATCAGTTGATAGATAAGCTGGATAATGTTTTCTTGGTGATTTTGGTTTTGGACATAATTGTGATTTTCGTGTTTGAATATTTTTATCTGTATCATTTGTTGGACGTAATTCTTCGTGTTGTTCACGTTCCATACGTCGAAAAACACATTCATATGTTTGTGTTGTACGTGATATACGTTTAGGTCGACGATGTTTTTTTTGTTTTTCACTTATAATTTGTTCCGTATCCGATTGTGTATGACGATCATAATCGGTCGATGATTTAATTATATTTTGTTTCTTTTGTGGTTTTTCTTTAGGTGTTGTTTGAGACGTTTCACTATTATCTTGATCAGTTAAATTTTTAACAAGAACAGTTAAATTAACATTAACTGGTTCAATATCACTATCAGATTTTTTAACTGAACGTGGAACAATATGTCTACCGGAATCAAGTTCTGTATCAAGTGTTGATGTTGATGTTCGTTCTTTTGTTGTTGAACGACGACGATTTGTGCTTTGAAGATTATTCGATATTGGTTTCGTTGCTTTTACAGGTTTTTGAGAAATTGATTCTAGAAAATGAGAATTAAAATTTTGTTGATTACATCATAGAATTATTTTAAAATGAACCATCAATGATTTTTATTTTTGTTAAAATATGAATGATTCATAGATTTATTTAGTTTTCACCGTCAAAAATTGATCTTAGTACAAGTATATCCAAATCATATGAAACTTTCAGGATATGTTGTGACTGTAGGTGAGAGGCTACGCTAAAAATGTTCAGCTCTATACCATGATGTTTTCGGAAGATATTCAACAAACAAGAGTCAAAAATAGTTCATTTGACAAGTCGAAATTCTCTGTAAGCTCTTATTCTATAGATTTAATTTTTTTTCTTATTTGCAAAAGCATATTCGATTGTAGTACCCTTTTTCTTAAATTTTTATAATAATAAAAAAGCTTAATTCAAAATAACCGGGCTCTGTAGCTTCACATGCTCTTTCAAACAGAAAAAAAGCTATTGGTTACAATGAAGCTCTTTCAAGACTTTTGGATTTCGCGATTAGAAAAACTGAAAAAAAAAGCATATAGTTTCTTTATATGATGATACACATCACTCAATCTGAAAAAGACTATAGATATTTCAGATAGTATATGGAATAGTTAGTTTAGATTCATTATCTGTTAACTTCTCAGCTGAACACGATTGAAATTCATTATGATTTTCTCTACGAAAGTCTAAGAATTAGAACTAGCAGATGCCCTATTGGATGACATTCTGACATTTTTCAGTCTCATACAGTCAACCATCTTTTTCTATTCGGACTTTACTTAAGTGGCAGTCTATTTCTTTTTTCTGTTATTTATTTACATCTTAAGATATTTGTTAGAAATAAAAAATTTTCAGGACAACCAATCTCGATTTGTTCTGCGAAATGATAAAAACGGGATTTTGAACTATCCTCTAAGACTCTGGTGATCGTATATCAGTGTTTATGAGGAGAGGGTGCCCAAATTTCTATCGCTATACTTTAACGCTCGTTTTATATCGTATTTCACCAAAGTGACAAAGCAAAATTCACCTTGTTGTTTTTTTAAATCTATTTTGTGATCTGTATTAGTTTCAACATCTTTTTTTTTCGATCTAATACGTCGTCGTTTTTGTTGTCCATCTTCTGTATTAACATCTGATGTTGAATCAATTGATTTATCATCAACAAGTGGAATATAATTAAGTGATTCCGCACTATTACTTCGATGTTGTTTTTCCTTTTTTTGTTCATCTTAAAATTGAAAAGAAATTTTCATTAATAAATAAATAAATAAAAATACAAATACTATTTTACTAGTATTTTGTTTTTTATTTTTTATTGAACTTTGATTATGTTCAGCAATTTGTTCAGCATTTGGTGATAGTGGTCTTGGTAATGGAGTTTCATCATCAGTTATTTGAAGTGATGGAACATGAACTTGTTTAATCAATTGTGATGTTTGATTATTTTCTCTAGGTGTTGTTGTAGTTGATGATGATAATTGCTTAATTTCAGAATGATCAGATTGATCTTGTTGTGATGCTGAACTAACTCGTGGTAATTTTGAAGTATTTAACTGTTCATAATCAGAATCTATAATTGATGAACGCTTAAATAAAAAGAAAAAAAGGGAAACAAGAAATAATAAAATGATAAATTTCTATTAATTTACTTTTTCACTTTGTTGTTGAGATTGTTTTGAATCCATTGTTATCGGAGTAATTGTAGTTTGATCTGTTGTTATTGATTGTTGTCCAGAATGTTTTGGTGATGATAATTGCCGTTTATCATTTGATGAAATACGTTCTTGTTTTTGTTTAGGTGATGCTCGAAGAGGAACATCAATAGCTGTTGATGAACGACGATTGTCTTTTGTATCATTATTAGTAACTGTTGGTTCTTGTTTTGTAGAACTTGCGCGACGAAAACTAGACAAAAAAAAAGAAATAACAATATCATGTAAGAAATAAAAGCATTTTTTTAATATTGAACCTAGATAATTGTTTATCTCGATCTGTAACTGATTGTTGTTGACTTTGTCGACGGCTAAAAATTAAAAGAAAAAAAAAATCAATTGCAAAATTGTTGTTAATGACTGCAGGGCTATTAGGTAATTATTTTGTTATTTCCTAAGGTCGATAAATATAGTTATCCATATTTTCACTGTAATTTTAATCTATAAAATCGTATATATTTTCATTAGGATATAGTCATATTTCTTCGTCAAATAGGATGACGGAATATGATTCGACTTGAGTTACTTATGAACTGTCTCCGTCTATATTTTGCTGATGAAGCTATTTCACTCATAACTCGCTTTACAGTTTCTTTAAAAGGACAAGATTCATTCAGTTTTAATTGTTTTATGTGGCGAATATATGTTAAAATAAAATGTATTATTCTGTTTGTATGTTATACATACCTAGGAACTTGTTGTTGTTCGATTAAACTTGTTTTTCGACTAGATGGTTTGCTGAAAATCGAAAACAATATATTTAATGAAAAAAATGAAATACTGTTTTTTTGTCAGACCTTGATAATGTTTTTCCTTGTTGATCCGATGAATTTTGTCGACTAATAGGTTTTTGTTCATCAGCAATACTTCCTCGTCTACTTGATACTTGTTGTTCAGATGCAGTACTTCCTTTACGACTTGAAGATAAATTCGGTTTTTGATCAATAATAGTTGTTTGTTGTTGCTGTTGACTTGCAACACTTCCTCGTCTACTTAATACTTGTTGTTCAGATGCAGCACTTCCTTTACGACTTGAAGGTAAATTTGGTTTTTGATCAATAATAGTTGTTTGTTGTTGCTGTTGACTTGCATTACTAGCTGGTCGACTTCTTGATGCAACAACATCACCATCAATAACTTTCTCATTACTAATTGAATTTGATGCTGAACCTCTACGATTTATTTCACTTGATGGTCGAGAACGATCTTGATCTGTTGTAACAAGACTACTTGCTAAGACAGGATTTGCTGTTATCATCTGTTTAATACCTGATGGTGACGGTGGTGGACTATTATCTTGTTCATTATCAATATCATTTGTTGGTATTTGAAGTTGTTCGCCAGGTTTTATTAATTTTAATTCTTCATTTGTTATTGTAAAATCATTGTTTAATTTCGTTGTTGATGATTCCGAAGAATTATCATTAACTTTAGATTTAATAGCACTTGATGGTCGTGATGTTTGTTGTTGATCAATTTTATTTGTACTTCCTCGTCTTGATGCTGATGAAATTGTAACTGTTGATGGTTCAAACGTTTGTTTTTGTTCTTCATCATGATCATTCAATGGAGAAGATTGATCAATAGTTAATATATTTGTGTCATTTTTTGTTATTTGTGGACTTGTTATACGTGATGATGGTTGAGCTTGTTCACCAACAAATGGTGATTGTGGTCGTTGTAATTCAACATCTGTTAATGGTTTATGTAAATCATTAGATGTTGATGAACTTGATTTAGTTCGTGATAAAGGTCGAACAATAGGTTCTACTTCTTTATTATTATCATCTGTCTTGGTATCACTTTCATTAGGTAATTCAACTTGTTTTTCATCACCAAAAATTGGTTGCTTTAAAAAAAAAATTATTTAATTTAAAATTAAATCAAACTTATTTGATATAATACATACTGATCGTTTACTAGATGCAGATTGTATTCTTGATGTTGATGGCTTAGGTGACGTCGTATCCAAATGTGTTGTTTCATCAAGAATATCATGTTTCGTTGCACTTGATGGTCGTTCACTATCACTAATAGTTTCTGTTTTTGAATGGAAAGGTTCATTATCCATTGTACGATTTGTATTATTTTCTTGTTCTTGTGCTGATAAATCCTGTTGAATTGGATTAGTAGAATCATCATTACCAGTATTATTTGTTTCTGTTTGAAGATTACCAAGATCATCACCATCAATTGAACTTGCATCTTGTTGAATAGGTAATGGTGATGATTGTTCAATTAGATTATGGTGATCAATAAGAACTGATTCACTCATCGATCGTCTTGGACCTTGATTAATATGATTTACTGATGGATCAATTATATTCGGTGTCGAACTATTATCTTGATCATTAGTTAAAGGACCAGCTGTAACTAATCTTCCAGAAAGAAAATTATTATCATCAGGTGTTATTGATTCTGATTGTAAATCTTTGATGAGATCATTCGTTTTTTTTTCATTATCTTCATTGTCAACATCATCATTAGTTGTTACTTTACTAGTATCATTATTCATATTTGTTGTGGATTCTATTTGTTGTAATTCATCTTAAGAATAAAAATTCAAAAAAAAAAAAAATACTAGAATTAAAAAAATCTTATCTTACTCGAATCTGCAACTAATGGATTATTTGCCAGTAAACCTATTTTTCCAAGTGTTGTTGATTTATCTTCGTTATCACTCATAATTTTCAATACGTTTATTTCAAAAATTAATTGAATACTTTATAAAGCAAAGTCTAGAAGAAATAGATATAAAAATCAATCATTGATAACCTTGAATAAAGTTAAACATATAAGAAATGAAAAGACGTATTCAATCGTCTACAATGACTCTTTGACAATCAATCTGATCATTATATCGTTCCTTCACATACAAAAATAACTTGAAAAAAAAAAGAGAACTGGCAACGACAACAACAACAAAGCACACTACTGATCAATATGTTTCTATGATGAAGCAAATGGAATATAGACATTTTGTTTTTTTTTCATCCAAATAGAAAAAAAATCACATAAGACGAAAAGTAGGTGAGAAAGAAAAAAAAAAGAAAGATTTCGTTCATGTATAGTGAAATAAATTTATTTTATCGTATTGTTAGAAACGAGCAGATATAAAGTTTCAATTAAACAAATAACACATCATGAAATGAGTATTTCACAAGTCATAGATTTTTTTTTTATTGACACAAAGATCAATAATAAAATTAAAAAAAAAATTCTTTTAGTTACAAATAAACTTTCTACACTAGTATTATCATAATATTTACATATGAATTTTTTGTTTTTTATCTTTACTACGACGTAGTTGGAATTTGATTGCCGATGTATGTCGTTAAAGAAAGGTGTTTTTACGGAATATTATAATTGTTCGGTAAAATCAGTATGTTTTAGAGTATAAACACTCAGCATCCATTGTCGGTTATTTCTTACTTTTTTTGTGTGCATTAGGTGTTCATTAGAAGTAATGCAAAGAAAGAAAGAGCAATATAAAACATCACATCTTTTTTCTTGTCTTTATATTCAAATGTATTGCAACAATTGCTTGTCAATCACCATTAAAGCAAGTTCAAAAAAAAACATACCTAGAAGGTCTTTTTCTTTATAAGAATAACATCAAATGATATAAAGTTGAAGTAAAATCTCTATGCCATGACAACAAACAAATGAATAATATTCTTTTTTTTTTTCTTACACTTCAAACCTTATTGTATAAAGAAACTGCTGATTAAAATATTGTCTTATTCTTCTGATCCCAGTTAATTGATGTTTCTTTTTTATTTCTTTTTAACAATAAACAAAAGAAAAAAAAACGAAAATTAAGAATAACAATCGAACAAAATTCATTATTCTAGATAGAATTTAAATTTTGAATCGAATACATGTAAATGGATAATAAGACCACGTTTTTCATTTGGATGTCTTTGACATGAAATTTTTCCAGTTATTTCTTCACCTAATAAATAAATTATTTAGAAATATATACATATATATATATCAAATAATTAATATTCTTCTCACCTTCTTGAATATTATATAATCGAGGTAAAAAGAATACTGTCTGCTTCCAATGAGTGTTCGGTGACCGAGGTGATGTAGAAAAATGCACCTAAAGAAAAATCAAAAATAAATATTCGTCTCTAATCCAATAAGAAAAAAAATATATGTAACTAAGATATTATTATTTTTTGGACATAATGTTTTACCTTTTCAATAAGATTCTTAGCAAAATTCACATCAAAATGACAAACAAAACCAGATATAGAACCAGATTTAAGTGCTTGAACAGTAAATGGATGTGTAAAAGTGATGTCATTATTTGAACATGTATAAATATCCAAAGTCTAAAAATGAAATTTTTATTGAAGAAAAAAAAAAGTTTATTCAATTTACTTTAATACAACAATCACTAGTCATAACATCATTAGCTGGTACAATTATAACATGACCATCAAGAAGAATATTTTTTACAACGGTATCCATTTCAAAACCATAAACATCTGACCAATAACCAATATGTTCATGATAAAGATCATCCGAATGAAAACCCGACATATGTATGGAAAAATCATCGGGTAATACTAAATATGAAATATTTTGAGAGAATTAGTGAAATTTTATAAGTCTCTCATGTTTTTAGACGAAGAAAGAAAAACATTTAGCAGATAATATTCCATGTCAAATTAATTATATAGAAATGTTTAATTTCAAAGTTTTATAAAATTATATTTCGATTGTATAGAGTAAAACTTCTACACTATGAAAGCTCTGTCGGACTTGAACTAGCACTGATTATAAATAAAATTCTTTTATAAAAGAAAAGTTTCTACATGATAAAACTCAATAATAACTTGGATAATTTATCAAAATTTTAATAAAGTCAAATTATTTTAATGCTTGTAAAAACAACATGAAAGATAACTCGAATTACTAATTGAACCATAAAACCAGGATTTATTCGTTAGGACTTCAACTTCATAAAGATTATCATTGATGGATAGAAATCCCTCAAGAGTAAATTATTCGCTTTTAGAAGATATGGGAAAATATACTTTCGGGATCAACACTTTTCATTAGGAGTGATATCTTTCATAGTCGTGTAAAACTTGCGCCGAATGTCATATAGTCACGACTAGAAATGTAAGAGACCAGTTTTAGACCAAACCCAGCCAGACGAGGAAAAAGTTGCTCTAACCGGAGTTAGATATTCTACGATTTTAAGCGAATTATCTTATAAATCATCAATTAGAACATAATTTAAGAACGATCATTCAAAAAAGTGCTGGTTGTCGACTAAATAAATCCAAAAACTTGGTCTCGCGCATCTCTAGTCACGATTTATATATATGCTAAAAGATTATATGAAAATCGTTGAGAGATGCAACAACGTATCTTAGCATTTGAAATAATACTTATATTCCATTTACTGAACAAAAAAAATTAAAACGAAACTAATAAACAAAAAGTGTACTGCTTAAGGCCACCCCCTCTTAGAAAATCGAATTTTTCAAGGGAATAGCGAAGTTGAATTTTTCTCACAGGAAGATGCAGCGAAGCTTCCTCTTTCAGAATATATATAGCTTTTTGGAAAATGACCAGATTTTCAAAGACTTATCATATAAAACTTTGATTCTACTACCATATTTTCGGAGAAATTTTCGTGATTTTTCAGGTGTTTCAGTTTTGGAAAAACTGTGTTGCCACTTGCATTAGCGTTGAGTAGAACACTTTTATATTACTCAGCATGTCAGATGGCATGAGTTACCTTCATCTCTTACGTAGTCTAAAACGATCCACTGGAATGAATTAATAATATACCATTGTAATATGATTTTTTCTGGATTTGAATGGAAAAATCCAGTTCTAAAATTTCTTTAGCGTTTTTCTCAATATACGGTTTTCAGACAGAAAAATTGAAATAACTCCATCCTGTCTCAAGCTATAACCAATAATTTTTTTTTGTTTTAAAGGTCTTAATGAGAGTGAATTTTTGTTCGAACGGATTTTTTATAGCTAGTTCCTGGACTGAGAAAAGTGGGATTTACTGTCGTTGGACCACCATTTTTTATGCTAATTTTAAGACCATCCCACTAAAATGCTCATAAAAAATGAATGAGATTGAATTTCAAAATTCTGTTCAGACAAAAGTTGCATACTCACATTGGCTTTAATTTGACACCAACCCGAGCTCTCTACCCCATCTTACGACGAAGTTATATCGATTCTCGTGAAGGCCAAAAATGACCTGTGAATCAGCTGGAAATCCGGTCTAGTGCGACCAATCGAGCTGAAATTTTTACCAGAAGCGTACCTCTCCAAGATCACTGATTTCTAAAAATTTCAGCCCAAAAGCACAATCTTAAGTAGAAAATCGTTTCTGAGGGGGGGGGGGCTTAAGAAAAAATAATATGTTGATTTCAAAATAAATCGTGCTCATATTTGTTTTAACTACTCATATTTTCAATATCTTCATCTTCGTTTTCTATATTATGAATAACCTAAAAGTTTTTTGTTTCGATAGAGAATATTATTGATTGAAGGAATACTTAGTTTTTATTTATTGCCTAAATGAAAAGATAAATTTTCGTTGAGAAAAAAGTCCAGTTTGGATTAGTAAGTCCATTTCGAGACATGTTGAATATCTATGAATAAATAAATAACTTACCCAAACCATTTTCTTTATCTAAATATGTATTACGAGCAAAGATGATCGATTCCAACATACATTCAAACAATAGAAAATAGCCTAAAAAATTATTATTTTGAATAAACATATCTTCTCAACATTATTATCTTACCCATCCATTCAGATATGATAATATCAACCTTTTTGTTAAAAAAAAAATCAAACATTCAATTTCTAATATCAATAAAATTCATTGTTTACTTTTTCAACAGGTAAATTCACATCTTCAATTCTTCCATGAATAAAAACAATTTTCGATTCATCAATATTATTTTCGCTAGAGAAAAATACAAATATCTTGTTTTTTTTTCTTTTAATAGCTTATTTCAGATAAAGAAACATTTACTTAGCAATAGCCATAGCATCATAAATCATATCTGACATATCGACAGCAATAACCATTTTTGCTTGTCCATATTTAATACATGCCATAGAAAGTATACCTGTTCCACATCCAACATCTAATACAATTTTATCACGAAATACATCGACATTTTCTTTTATTGATTTTAAATAACTTTCAGTACGAATTTTATCCTAGAATAATCATCAAATTCAAAAAAAATAGAAATTTATAAATTCTTTTACTTACCATACCTGAAGCATTTCCTTATGAATATCATAATGATTATATGTAGCAAAATAATTATCATCTTGAATATCATCTTTAGTTTTTGCTTTTGATGTTGTCGTTTCACCTGTAGATTGATCATCTAATAATCGAGATGTCATCGATCTATAAAAATATAATATAATTTCTTTAAGAATAAAAAAAAAGCATTTGTTTAAATTACTTTAATGTGTCAATCATTTCTTCTAATTCTCGAATTCTTTGATTAGCTTTTATTAATTGATCATTTTCTTGAGTAGTTTTTGATATTGTTAAATCACCGAGTTGATTTAAATCTTCTTCAATATCTGAAACACGAAAACAAAGCTGTTATCACAATCTTTGTGGCATTAAAATGTGAAACACGACGTAGGTACTATTACTAAACACACGAAGATTGTTTTATTCTATCTATTTAGTAATACATTTCTTCACTATCCTTTTACTTAATTGTCTAGAAATGCAATAATGAAGTGATTCATTCGTTATAACAAGACATTATTGATATATGGTCATTAATCGTATATCAATAACATCTGTCACGCGTCTGTCAATGCCGACTGTCATATAGAGATATCCATGACGGCACAGCCGTGTCGCTACCGCGACAGTGGCAGCAGCAACTTTTCAGACGCGATAGATATCTCTGCTCTCATGGTCTATGATATTTTCATAGTAATTTTTTTAGTTCGTGTTTCACAAAAACATTGAGATAACATTTATTATCTATGTTTGTTATTATTACCAAATTGTAATGCTGGATCGTTATCGATAACTGTTGTGAAATATTTATCATCTGCCCATGGTGATGGTATCGATAGTTTTAATTGTTTTAAATCATCAATTGAAGGTTTCTAAAAAAAAAAGAAAATTTTGTTTAAAAAATTTTTTAAATAAAAATCTGACTTCAAGACGAATATAATTAATTAATCGGATATAATCATATTGTGAAACAATTTGATGCGTTTTAAGAAATTCCACAAGATCAAATTGTGATTGATAAGCACGAAACATTTCTATCACATTTGGAAATATATCTGATGAAAACAATCCTTGTACTTGTTCAAGTATATTTATTTCTTCTTCTTGTTCATCATTAGAATTTTCTTCATCATACTCATCATCATCATCGGATGCATCTTGTCGATATTCATTTTGGTTTATTGCTGACATATCTAAAAATAAAAATATATATATATCATGGAACAAAAAAAATACTGCTCATAGTTAATATAAAATAGATTGTACAAAACAAAAAAAATAAGAAAACATTAAAAAGAAGTTGCTTTAGTTAATTTTTTATCGGATAATGATAATGATGATGATGATGATGATGATGATGGTTGTTTTCGAAGTGTCATCATTATTTGACGTCTTGCTATTCCATCAAGTTTATGTATACCAGTTAAATGTTGACCCATATGACGAGATGAGATTGGTGATTTCCAACAAATAGCTTTCGGGTGTCGTAGAGGACATTGAATATAGAATGTATCATTTAATAATTGTTCATCGGGACGAAATACCGGTTCAGTTTTATTTTTAACAATAGCTTCAGCTAAACGTTGAGCACATGAACGTTTCATTTGATGATATACAACTTAAATAGAGAAAACAAAGTTATTTTTCAACAATTTGATAGAGTTTCAACATGATTAATTAATCAGTTAAGAAGAATATTTTGGAACGTCCCCAGATCGCTGTGGTAGGAAGTTAATGACTCACGTGAGGCGTTTCCTAACTGACAAATCATTATTGAGTCGAAACTACATAATGCACAAAGTTTCGACTCAAAAAAGATTTATCAGTTGGACGACTTCTCTTGGCATGAGGCGGATTGGAAAATTTTTGGAGAGACAGGTCGAACATCTTTTTGGGGACCAGTGAGCAAAAAACTAATGAAACGTTGGAACTCTGTTAGAGAAAAATGAAAATTTTTCAAGATGGAGGAGTTAGCACAGCATATTGAATGCAAATCTAAATTAAGAAACGTAATGTTTTTCTTAGTCTTTTCAGGGTCTATTTCTCTTATTAGTACATAATTATAACTCAGTAAACAACTAAATGCTTGTCTAATAGATGAAAGTTACCGGATTCAATTTCCTATATTTTTGCTGATTTCTTAATAACATTATTCTTACATAGAAATTGTTGAGAAACAAACTTAGATATTTTTATATTAGTCAGTCTTGTACGAATTTGTCAAACAATTGAAAAAGTCGATCAATTTACTTCAATTATAAATTTTTTGAAATACTTGCAAATATATTTGTGCTCCTAACGCATAGAAATTGAAAAACGAAAGCTTTGCGCTATGATGTTCGCTTTGTATTATTTGACTAAATTAATACTAACCAAAATGATCATATAAACAAACATCTTTTGGTGCAACTAATGGTGCACCAATTGGTTGATTAGGTTGTGTACATAAACGAATTTTATGTTCAGCTGTAATACCAAATTTTCCATATTGATTTAATGGACATTGTGCACGATAAATAGTTGGATGTGTTGCAATAAGACTTGTTGATTGAGATGAAAATAAATCAATATCACCTTCTTCATTTTCATCAGCAAGTAGTCGTACAATTTGCATTGTTGGTGAATGTGTTAATTGATGATATTGTATTAAATGTTTATCTAATAATAAAATTTAATAAAATAAAACTTAAAAGAAAATTAAATATTACAAAGATTAATTGGTGCTGTAACACGTGTACATGGAAAATGACGAATACCATGTTTGATTGGATCAAGACCATAAGTACGTGTTGTTAATGGACAACATCCTTCATATTTATAACGTTTAAGTTGAAGTATCTATGGAAAAATTTAATCGATTAAAAATAAAAGAAACAGATAATTATTTACTGTTGATTTTTTTGTTGGAAGTTTATTATTTCGACTTATTTTTGAATAGGAATGATCATCACTATGATAAAAGCAAAATTATTCAATTAAAAATAAAAACAAATGATCTTAAGTTTACTTACTAATCTGTATGTACATTTTGTTCATAATTCATAGTTCCATCATTTGTATTATTTGAAGGTCTTTCAGATTGTTTTGAAGTTTGTTCGACAAGTAATTCATTTACATCAACATCATCGGAATCATTGAGAGAAGAAACATCTAAATTTATTAAATTTTCTTTCCTATCTAGCAAAAGTTTGTTTTTAAAATATTTACCTACCATTAAAATAGGTTGAATATGATTCATCATCTAGAGATTTACTAGTATTTGTAGTATCACCTGAAAATTCAAAAAAAAACCAAAAACTATGGTAGTCTTCGTATAAATATTTTAGTATGATTACCTATAATTAGATTACAAGATTTATGACTTTCGTATTCATTAAGTAACTGATCAATTTTATCAAGAAATGTATTTAATTGTGATGTTGATTGTCGACGTTCGATTTCTAAATCATATAATCGTGTTAATCTTGATCGTTGATGACAAAGTCGAAGAATAAATTCTTGTGCATTATCATTAGAAGATTTGTCATCATTATCAAATAAATTTGAACTTGTTGGTGTAATCAATGGTGTTGGTAACGTATCTTGTTTAGATTCATGTAATGGATTAATACATACGACTAGTTGAGTATTTGGATAAGTCGAAAGTTGTAATGCAATTGGATGACTAGACGATAAAGAAGAGATTGTAGACATTAGGAAAATTTTATTTTCAAATAATTTGAAATAGAAATCTGTAAGGATAGGAAACTATACAACCAACAGCTGATCAAAATTAAAGGAGGTTAAGGGAATACTACGATAGACCAATCTGATTACAATATTGATTCCGTATAAGAGAGACATCTGCAAGCAAATGTTTCTTTTAGTGAACATAAGCAAATTGATTCTTGAACTTATATAGTTTTAAAAAATAATCATAATCAGTTGACAGTCTATTTCGATGTCAAGAAAAAATAATTATCTTCCCTAGCATTGTCTATTATAGAGTTGTGATAATTAAGACAAATAAAAATAAAATGACTGTTGATTTTGTATGAAAAATTTTTAATGAATTCAAATAATTCCTCTTCTTCTTTCATTCTTTTTCTGTCGTATGAATGAGTCTAGATGGGGTAGATGAACAAATGAACTAGACATAGGAGGATTCAAGGAGTCTTGGATTAGTCTGGATGAGGTTCCAGGACATTTCTTGTCAAAGTAACTAATCATGACAGGTATGGAAGATGTTTCATACTAGACCTGATTGGGTGTGGATGTGGGTGTTTCGAACCAGTCACGTAGCCCGTCATCATTCATTTTTTGCTTACTTGGGATGTTGAATCATAATCTAGATGATACTCTAAAGTATATGTCTTCTACAGGGTGGCCCAAAAATCACGATCCAAAGAAAAAATCGAATATCTTTGTTATGGCTCAACCAAACGGGCTGATTTTTTTATAAGTAATAAAGGCATGTTCACACTCCATATCTATCTTGACAAGGCTAGAGAGATTATTTGTTAAGAATCACTATTAACCTCAACAACAAAAAATTTACTTTTTTCACAGACAGAAAAAAACCAATACACAGCATAGTGCAAAAGTCACTTTACTGAAAAAAATTGAATATCTCCATTACGGTTCGAGCAAACGAGCTCATTTTTTTATCAACGATAGAGGCATGTTGAAGCTTTGTATCCATAAAGACATGTCTAGAGAGATCCTTTATTAAGTATCGTTGTTGATGGCAACAAAAAAAATTTACATTTTTACAGATACGAAAAAAAACAAACTACTTAACAAAGGATCTCTCAAGCCTTGTCAAGGTAGATATGAAGTGTGAACATGCCTTTTATTACTGATAAAGAAATCAGCCAGTTTACTTTAGCTGTAATGAAGATATTCGATTTTTTCTTTAGATCGTGACTTTTGGATCACCCGGTATATCTATTCAATTTTACACCTTCGAACAATACAAGGTGATTTCCAAACTTAAGTTCTGTAGATCAAAATCAACTAACAACTCCATATTATATGGCGAGAAAACAATTGGAATTTCTATAAACGCATCGAAACTATCCCTCAAATAGGCCAGGTTTATAGAATATCATTGTTCACTTTAGGGATAGTCTCAATTTAAAAGTAAAATATGTAAAAACACGTTAAATATCTTGAACGAAAATAAAATTGTAAAAAAGCGCGCATATTAAATGCATTAACAACGCGTTAAATTTTTTAACGAAATTAAACGCGTTAATAAACCTTCGCAAAAATAAAATTAAAAAAATGTGCGCTTTTTACAATATTATCTTCGTTAAAATTTCTACGCATTTTTTTCATCGTTTATTTGACTGAGCTATACGCTGCATCTGCGATTATTCACTGACATTGATCAGGATTGATAACTGATTCATGTCTGGAGAATAAAGTAAATTGCTGTGGAGAATGTTTGCAAAAGGGTGTTTGGGTTGCACGCAGGATAGTCGTTCTGTGATCTGAAAATTGAGTTGCGGGTGTGGGTGTGGGTGAGGGTGTCGGTATGGGTTTGGATACATTTTTTTCCTCACCCTCACTCACACCGACACTCATCTCTCGCAAGGATGAAAACAAAATTTATGATGTATGAAATTAATTTTAATTATATCTTATATGTGCTTTTCTTTGTTTCTTCTTCAAATTTATGTTGAAAAAGGATCCAATTTGTAATAAAAATTCACAGTTTAAATAACACATATTTTAATACGTAGGTCTAAAAGGAAATTTACATAAATAATTAGTCTCAGACAGCCTGAATGGCGAGGAACATTCTTTCGTTTTGAACAGATTTCCTTTTATTATTTTATTGTAGTTGATCGTTTCAAGAATGCTCATTTCTATGATTTTCATGCGTTCAGCGCATGAGTTGCTTTAGATGAGCACATAACTCATGCAAGCACTAAAATGCTTGTCTATGGAAAGAAAGCCATGTGCTATAAACAAATCTTGAGGTCTGCGCATGTCAACAACGCGAAAAAAAAGTTCGTATCAGGTAGTTCTTTGATGTTTTTAATAGATATGATGCTAGAAAGAGGCTTAATTTCAGACTCTTTAGCCAGAATAAGAGTGACAGGTGAGAGTCTTTCTTTGTTTACAAAATTACAACGTATCTTATTTTTAATAGAATTTGGTTAATGCACTGAACATGAGATATAGTATAGTTGACTTTGTTGACTTCAATGTCATCAAGATCATGAGAGGCATTTTGAGGTCATATATGTCACTAAAGTCAAAAAAGTCACAAAATCAGTTGTTTTCCCTTGCCTTTTACTCATCATAGGATTTGGTCTTCAGTAGCATAAGGTAAAAATAAATCAGACAGGAAACCTCGAATAGAACTTTATAAAACTTGAGATGGACTTTTTTTATACTAGTGACATCGTTCGCTCTGATGAGCTCAAATAAAGCTTGTGAACATGTAATTGTGTTTTAAAATTTATTTCTGAATTAAGAATATACTCTTTAGCAAGTTTATTTTATCGAATTTCTGTCCGTTGATAATCTAGTCACGAACTTTGAGAGTAAGATTTTTGTTGAGAGTATCAGTTCGTGTATCCCTCGGACAGCTATTTTCGCACCATGATTTTGTGACAACTTTATCAGCACCACCATTATGTCCATCTAGATCGTGAGTGATGCATGCCATTTTGCTTGTAGCACGTGAATTATAAAATGTCTTTTCTCCATGGCAATACTAATTTGTAACAGACTATTCCATTGCTTTAGCTTGCTCTTGTGCTGCTAACGCCGTCGAAATTACAGCGCCTAGAATCACAAAAATATTAACCTAGCAATTTCCTAATAATCTATCTACTATCTTATTTTAAAATGTGAGTCTTTACCGATTAGAAATTATGCACTATAAAAAGTAATCAAAAATTAATATTTTCAATAGTGACATCATTACGAATATTGTATTTATTCAGATTAATTCAGGCGACGTTTTACAATGTGAACATTTACTAACATTTTTTTGGAGTATAACATTGTGAATTACTGGTTTGCAATTTTACTTTGAATAAAAAAGCATGAGTCCTTAGATCTTATTCTTCGAAAAGTTTGAAACCGAAGAACTGAACTGCTGTCCACCATCCTGTTCTTTTGAAAGGAACTGAAACTGGTGACCAGTTCTTTCAAAAATAACTGGTACTGGAAAACCAACGGTTTTTTTTGACAAATGGAACAAGTACTGAATAGAATTGCTACATCGTCATTATCAGTACACCAAATCTCTATGAAAACAACTGGTCACTGAGCCAAATTATCAAACAAAAACTGGTTATCGGATCCAATTATCGAAAAAAAATAAGTCACTGAACTTGGTTCTCAAAACAGAATCAGTTCTTAGAACTGTAAGGAAACGTAAACTAACTGAATAACAAGTACTATCAAAGGCTGAAACAGAATATCATTACTAAGACAGATAAACATGGAAAAACATCGCATAGATATGTATTGAAATCTGTAATTTAAACGACATACGCTAATGGATTCTTACACTCCGTTTGTCCTTATGTATCTGCGACAATGTGTTGTTAGAACAGTATACGTTTTCTGCACAAAATGTTGTGGAAAGAATTTTAAAAAAGTATTGAAACTAGGCATACCATGGATTTCAAAAAAGATTATGAGAAAAATAAGTGCGACAATCGTGAAATAGGACATCATAAAAGATTGATACTGATGAAATCACTGAGCATCAGAGAGATAAAAAACCTTGTTAAAAACGAATCCAAGGACTTATTTTCAAAAACTGATATCTTACCTTCATGTAAGGCTTCAGTCTGTGCAAAAAATAACAAACGATTAGAAAAGTGAAACCGGGCGGGTATGGATGCGGCCGTGTGACTATGAATGAAGGGAATAGGTACACCCACACCCGAAAATATTCAGAGTACAACGAGAATATAAGCGTGACCAATGAATATTAGCAACGAAACACATGATACTTAACATTCTATATGGAATAGTCCAAGTTTACTTGAGAAGAGAGTACCATAATAACAGGCGATATTGTTATTATCAAGAATCGAATTCCGCCTCATGCCCAACTGGATTGTCACCAAGTAGTTTCAAACTTTCTTTCGTTGTCATTTATTGCGTAGTTAACTTACATCTACATTACATTATTGTGATTTATAAAATCAAAAAGTGATTGTCATCCCTACTCATTTAAGTAACTTTACAAAGTTTCTGTGTACATTAATCACATTCCATACTGCTGACACACATATTTCAACAGTGCAGAAGGAAGGTGAGATACTTTAAAATATAAATAGATAAACACTACTGGTCTTTTTTTAATTATTGTTTGTATTATTTTCCAGTTGCTTAATAGAAAAATTATTTTTGTAAATTTTGATATACTGGAATGTTATTAATGCATGATGATAAACTAATCAATCAATAATAAACGATTGCATGTTTTACTTTATCTTATTTTATTTCATTTTACGTTCTCGGTAAAGTTGAGATACTTCACTTTATTGTACTTTACTTTACTTTTTCAAAGTAAAATAAAGATAAAGTGTCATCTCTATCTGAGAGCCTATTTAAGAACATTCATGTAGCGGCTCAGTCTTAAATTAGTTAAAATTCTATTTAAAAATTCTCTATCTTCGATTACATTCATATGTAGTCTGATTATACTGGAGTAGTAGATTGTAGCACGGAAAATGATATTGCAATTTTGCATCTTTGTGAACTACTATATTATATCTAGTTTTCATTGTGATAGTGGCTAAATGAATAGTGAAGCATTTGTCGATACAATAAGAAAGGCACGTCAAATAATAAATCATAGTAATCAATTAGCTTTTGACATGAATTTAATGGATATTGACGGTGGTTTTCTTGGAAATGTGGGTACAGACGCACTATTTAAAGCATTGATTGCGGCTATTAATTGTGCTTTGGATAAACACTTTCTATTATCATGTGGTGTACAAATTCTTGCTGAACCTGCATATTATTACGTAGCGTCAGCTGAAAATTATTTGTGTTGGAGAGTTTTATTTTATTTGAACTGTGAAAAAATGTTTAATAAATTATCAACGAATAGAATGCTTTGACGACAAAACAAAGCAGAGAAGAGAGGTTAACACACAGGATTCTTGGAAGGTTCTCCGAGTCCGAAACAGTTTCGGATACGTTTGTATGTCTCCACTCGAGTCAATTGTTTATTGTAACCTGGCCCAGAATTACATTCCTGTGGGCCATTGATGATACGTGTCGTGGCAGCGAAATCACCTTGCTGAGCAGGTCCGGCCATATTATTTGCCTTGTAAAACCAGATAGCTGTGTTCACCGCTAGAGCAGGATCATTTTCGACCTTGTCCGGATCATTGAGAAGATCGACGCCAAGTGCTTGACCAGCTCGATAATAATTGCATGGCCACGAGAGTTGAAACCAACCTCGTCCGTAATACAATTTATTCGGATTACCCTGGATTTCACACCATGTTGTAGCGTAATCAGAACCACAACCTATTTTCAGATAAAAAGATGGTAATGATCTATTTTATATTGATTCTAACTTTACAGATATATAATCTAATCAAACAATATCGTCAATCAATGAAAATTAGATTTGAAATTTTCCTCATGATACAATGTCGAATGTCTGCATATTACTGGGTTGGATGTTAAAATTTGAAGCCGATTAGTTCTGCCAAAATTATTTTAGAAATGTTTCTAGTTGTTTGGTACTTTCTGTAATTCTGTGGAAAATTGTAAAAAAATTGTGCGAAATTTCTTTTGTCTCTCTTTAAGTTTCTGAAATACTAAAAATCTATACACATATGTCAAATTCAATGACACAAGGTCAGAGATTTCAAGATGATGAAGAAAGCTAATTCAAAAAATCATAGCAAATACTCGTACTCGTCATTCACTGTGCTCAAGATTCATTGTTCGTTTTTCGTATTTATATACCGCGTAGAATCTTTAACTATCTATTAGAAACTGTTCTTGAATTAGTTCGAATAAATTCACTGTTTTAAAAACGTCATACCTGGAGCACAATATTCTCGTACTGTTTTGAGACCGTCTGATTCATGAAAAACATGAGCGAGAAAGACGGCTGCTTCATCTTTGTTCGATGGTTTCCACCCTGTTGCCTGCAATCCATTAAATCGATTGCTTAGTGTTGCACCATCGATTGTGTTAAATGCACAAGCAAAAGTATCGCTGTTGATGATATCACCGGAATTACCTCCATTATTCCCATTATTTCCCGTACATGGACCAGCTTGACAACCATCACCACAATAATCTGATCCTTTTCCACAATAACCCCATTTTGATAGACACATGTCCGAATCACGACAGCTTGAGCGAACAACTCTTTGTCTCAAAAGACGTCGCCATCGAAACTTGTCAACGTTTTCATAGCCTTGAACATTGAAAAAGATGCCAAGTAAAATGAATGCATAAAAAAGTACGAAGCGAAACATAGTGGGATTTGATTTTTTTGGAACTAGTAACTTTGTTATCTAAAACAGTATAAAATGTATGTAAAGAGATAGTCATATAGATAAAGACTCATCTCGAAAATGCGAATGAGAAATGGAGAATGCTTCAAGCGACAATATTGGATTGGCAACAAGAAATATGATGTACTTTTCAACTCATCATTGAAAATAGAACATAGAAAGAAGATGAGACAGATAGAAAAATCCAATATTTATCTTGTTCTTTACTGTCATGATCATCAGGATGGGATGAAACCTTTCTCTCACACGATAAAATTTAACGAAATTCGATTGAATAAGAGACCTTGATACAACACTATCCTAATCTTGTGTGATGATCTGTCGTTCTAATCGATAGTTCTCATTTGAGAACAAGCATCTTTTGTCTGAATCGGTAGTGATAATACAACGATGAGTGTGATCGACTGTATATTGCATCAACAGATGAATTGGGATATAGCATTCCATATTCATTAATGATCCGTCAAGAAAAATATCTATCAGAAACCAAAATGAATAAGACAATCTAGTAGCTACTGCAGAGATTCTTGAGGTGCCATCAAGCATTCAGTCTGAAGTTTAGATTAGTCAACGATCTTTGAAACCTTAAATTGCTCTAGATAACAAAAATGATCGACAGCGTATCTTTTCTTCTTCATCTTATAACAACAGCAGCTTTCATCAGAAAACTATATTGCTAGTAAATGTGTATCAGAACACGAGACTTCGTCTTATTCTGTCACACACGGTGAAGAAGAACGAGGAAAGAATTTACATTGTGTTGTGACGGTGTCTCATTGGATCATACCAACAGGTTAATAGCATTCAGCACTATATTCACTAGCTCCAAGAAGCAAGCTTGTTAGCGTAGCCCCATGGAGCTAAAATATGGAACTCACATTGGAAGTAGGACAGATGGGGATCATTTTCTCGCTATATACTTCGACACTTATTTACAATCATGCTTTGGAAAAAAAGAATAGCAATACGAGCGAATCTAGAACTATAAAAACAAAGCAATCAGTGCACTGGAAGGAAAAAAGTGCATTTTCTGAATTAATTCGTTTTTGTATTTTATAAAACGATAAAATAATTGTGGTTAGAAAATCTATTTTCAAGTGGTGGTACCTGTAATAGGGACTGTGTGTAAGCAGGAAGGGAGCTGTCTGTAAAAGGAAGCAGAAAATTTTCGGATACAAACTTACACTCACTATTCTTTTATAGTGAGTCCTACAAGATATCTAATTCATTGATTACCATGAACTTCAAAATGTTCTCTAACGTATTCAATTTAAAAATCATACGAAACAGTAAAAAAAGCGTTGAAGCATACCTGAAGAAAACAAAGAAAATCGAAATTTATTTACTTGTATTAAATTGAATTATCTGTACAGCTCATAATAAGTTCCACTATTTATATACTAACATGAAGGAAAGAATATGATTCAATCACTAGTATGTTCGTTGAAGCATATTCGGATTTATTCAAAATACCTGAAAGTAATTGAAAAAGAAGGCGTCAGAACGCCTACTACAGCTACAGTAGCGCTTCATTAATATTCAAAATTAATTCCACTATTTGTGTAATTTTTCTTTGACATAATCGTGCTTATGATTCACTAAAACGTGACAAAGAATCGATTGTTGTCATGATTATTCACCGTTGCACATTTACATCATGTGTGGGTATAGTGGCATATTAATGCAACCCCAGGATATTTTAGTATTTTTCGTGTTTTTTAATGGATTACAAATATTTGAGTGTACAGCACGTCACAAACCACTTCAAATAGTACGTCATGAAAAGATCTTATATTTCTAATAAGGTTATAAAAGGTCGATGGTATCCAGCTACTGTGTATAGAATACGATTCAATGTGAGCGGAGATATTTCGATTTTTGAAGTCTTTTCGTATTTGAAACGTGTTTGCTGAATTTAGTATGTTTTTTTTTCTGTAAAAAGACATAGAATCAAGTTAAAAATTATATGTGTAGTTTTGGATCGTAGTTTTTTTTGTGAGCATTGATACATATAAGTTTAGCGGTCACTATAGTCCTATTAGATGTAAATGAATTGTGTAGAACTTTATTCCGAATATAGTTGAAAAATATTTGAAGCAAAATGATTGACAACGACACTTATCTATCCTAAAAATAAAAATGAGTTGCATCGGGCTTTTTAGGATACCGTGTGATTGTGAATGACGTTTGAGCAGTCTAGTGTGCGAACTTGTTTAAAGTGAAGATATTCAAACACCAATTCAAAACATGTATCAGTAGTTGTCTTTGAGCATATGGTCTCGAAATTGAGATGTTAGTTAAGGTTGTTTAGTGGGACATTAAAAAGTACAGTGTTCGAGCTGATTTCATTATGAAAACTATATGAAGTCCCGCTCGATGCAGCAAAGAATAGCAAGAGGATGAGAGTAATACATTGAGGTTTCGATGGCGACGTCTTTTGAGTCAACGAGTTGTTCGCTCATGCTGTCGTGATTCGAATATGTGTCTATCGAAATGGAGTTATTGTGAAACAGAACCAGAGTATTGTGGCGATGGTTGTCAAGTTGGTTCCTGTACGGGAAATAGTGGAGGCAACAGTGGAATTAATTTATGTTTTATGTAGTTTCTTTCTATGTTCGATTCTCGATGTTGATATATTGAAATTGAAAATTAGTTAAAGAAGGTTTTAGAGACGCCAAAGAGTTTCAGAAAATTTATCAAGATTCTAAAAAAGTCTCGTAGAATTTTTACACAACACTAGACTTTCAGCGAATCAGATAGAAGCCTGACACTACTAAGTTCAGTGAATATATGTTTTCTGTAGATCTTTTATTGGTCTCAATTAGAACATTGCATCGGTTCGAGTTCAAAGATTATTTCAAAAGGCATAATATGAGAAGACAGAAGTCCTGAGCTTTTTCAGCTTATATTTATACTAGAATGTTCTTGACAAATACAAATCGTTGTCAATACGACTTTATCTGGATCAATTTGTAATAGATGAATCAGATTTGAAAAAATTTATTGAAATGCTCGATATGTTCTTACTCAGAGATGGTTTGAGAAGCAATTAAAGTCAGAACCATACTGACATGATTCTCAGCTTATAGCAAAGGTAGGTCAAGTTCATTAATGGAGGAGGATAAAAAAGAAAATATATTTTCTGGACTACTTATTGTAGTGTTTGTTTCGTCGATAGAAAAGTGACTCTCGAAAAGTAAAATATGATTTATTTTTAATTCCTTAAGATAGTTCTATCTTTCTGTTTTGTGTTTAGATGATACTTTCAAAGGAGAAGCTACACATTATAGTGTTAGTGTTGATTTTACAGCATGTGGAACACTGCACAGTGATAGTGAATATATCGCTGCCTTGAATTCAGTACAATTCAATCCACAAACGCCTAATGGCAATCCAAATAAAAATAGCTTATGTAATAAGCTAGTCAATGTAGTTGGTCCGGATGGATCAACAACAGTAAAAATAGTTGATAAATGCTCTGGATGTCGGTATGATGACCTAGGGTGTGGGTGTTGATGAAAAGAACACCCACATCCTACACCCACTCCGACACTCACACCCGAATAGTTGAATAATCGAATAGTTGAATAGTTGAAAAGTTGAATAGTTGACAAGTCGTTGAATAGTTGAAAAGTCGTTACGACTTAATGAGTTGTACACTACTGTTTTTCATAAGAAAAATTACATTGAATATTTTTTTGAAAGATACAGTCTTGTAGAGAATTAAATTCTCTACAAAATGATGTATTTGGTTACATGATTCCTATTTTCCTTAAGGTAGTTAAGGTCTTATCTTTTCAAGCGCATAATTGGTGCAGAAAGAAAAAAAAATTTTTTTTTCGTCCTGTCATAGACTGACTATACGTCCAGTTAGTCAGAGAGAATGAGACAAAAATATTTTTTCTTTCTGCACCAATTATGCACTTGAAAAGATAAGACCTTAACTACCTTAAGGAACATAGGAATCGTATAACCAAGTACATCATTTTGTAGAGAATTTATTTCCCTACAAGTCTGTATCTTTCAAAAAAATATTCAATGTAATTTTTCTTATGAAAAATTGAGATTAATGGAAGGTCTATACAAAAAGCTAATTATAATTAGTAATTAACATCTGATTTTTGTCAACATTTCTAAAAATAAAATATACCATTCGATTCAGTTTTTTTTCTCTATCGAATGATATATTTTGAGTTGACTTTTAACTTTCTTCAGACTGAAATCCTAAGGTTTTCTGTAAAACCTATGATGCTTCAGGCATTAGAGGGATTTTAAGGTTTCACCAGTATTTTTTAAATTGTTAGCTATACCAACGTGTAGAGAATTATTTTTTCTATCAGATGAGGTATAATTGAATAGGTTTTGACGAAAAATAGAGGAATTATCGAGAAAAAACCGTAAGTGTCCAAATAATTTTTTTGTCTGGGAAATTAAGTGGTTTCCTAAAAACCCTCAAAAACTTATGAAAATCTTGTTGTTTTTAAATTTTGTTTTGCTTGGACAATGAAGTAGAGATTTCAAGCTATCGAATGATATCAAGAAAGTCAAGAAAATATTCTTCCTTCGTGATGAAATTCGATTTATGAGATAGGTAAGATAGGTGTCCAAATAATTTTTTTACATACTGTATATCGGCACACCATAGATCCTTACCTTATCTTTAGTGTTACATAAGCGATTTACAGAGAGAGAACAAATTTTGTTAATGCACGTGCCTTCTCCTTTTTTTTGCAGAAAACGCACAAGGGACACTTCAATGGTTGCTGTCATTTGTGCAGCAAAACTTCAGCGAGAAAACAAAGAATGTCACCACTTTATTAGCTGTCAGCAATGTATTTCTCTCCAATTTCCAAGAAAAACAACACAAAGTCAATACTCAGGCGAAGCGGCGCTAAATCAGCAACTGCTGTTAATCATGAAAATTTTCTAGCAAAAAATGATATTGTATTTTCGAAGCGAAAGTTGATTCACATTGTTCTAAAGACTGAGAAAATGCTTTTGACGTGAAAGCGATCGAAGTGTTTTGTTGATATTCTGTGCAATTATTTCAATAATTCCATTTTTCTATCATTCGAATCAACAACTACAATTATTTGATAGCACATCATATATAGAAAAGAAAGACAAACTTTTTGGTGACAAACTCAAGTCGTTTCCTTGATAGTTGGTGTGGGTATTGGTTTGAATACGAGTGTGGATCTTTTATTCAACCATTCCCACCACACTCACACACTGCTTGCAATTGTAAGTGTACCAAGCAGAAGCAAAATGCACAGAACATCTACTGCTTCTGAGACATACGCTGTTTTATACATCACTCAGAAAAAGAAAGCGTACATAGTACACTTTGCTGAAGAAATTTACGTTTTGGTATCAGAATTTTAAGTATTGTATGTACGATTAAATCAAAGCTAATATTTTGATCATAGTACTAATAGCATCTAAACATAATCTGTAGCTTACGTTTGTTATAAAAACTCGTGTTTGTTCTCTTCGTTTATTTTCTTGTTAACGCGTCAGATGATAAATTGTTCGCGTAATTACCATTTATTTGTTTCTTAAGTATCAATTTATATTGCTCATGAAAGAAAAAATAGAAATATTACTTTCTATTTTTTTTACATTGTGACAAACTTGATTTTCGTACACTTTCATGCACTTTGTTAACGAAAATAAAGTGTTAATATACACTTTACTTATACGAGTAAAGTATACGAAAATATTTTGTTCCAGATTGCCATTGCAAACCCTACTTATAGCCATACTGTTAGACACATATCCTTAAAGCTATACCGTTTTACCAATATCACGATACTAATATAGCCTTATATGTATATTCGATGACTAAATCCTTACATTTATACTCAAATGTCTAAATACTTTAGTAAGTTTACTAGATGTAGTTTTAAGCAGTATATGACAAGCAGTAATAGTGAATAATATGATCTGAATCGATTCATTACATTCTATAGCAATTAACAAGTGAAGGTCGTTCACGTCGATCATGGTTCATGAATAAACATAATAAAAAACAATAATCGTGCAGTAAACCGTTTACAGTTGATGTTTGTGATGGCTTGCGATACTATCCAATTGTCATTTATAATCGGTGTATCATTATGCTTGTCGTTAACGGCTTTTTTTTCGTGGTCATCATAATTGTTCGATATGCATTCGTGTATGACTATGAGTGGTTGACTTGAGTCTCACAGTCAATTAATATGAAAACAAAAATCAAGGGCAGAAACATGCAAAACAGAAAATTACTTTTTCAAAGTCTTTAGTATGAAATCTACAGATTGTGAAGTTCGATTATTTCTTGAACTATTTCAGATAATTAAATCAATTTATATATAAATCTCCAGTGTCTTTTTCTAAACGAGTTTGTTTTTTCATCATGATGTCAACTGCTCAATTAAAAGATTTCATGTAGTAAGCATGAAATCTAGGTAAATTTTCAATTACATTTTATTAAATTCTTGTTAAACAACAAACACAAGCAAACAGACAAACATACAATATGATTCTCATTCTAAAATCGAATTATTATTTTCTTTTCAACATGGCTATGAATTCATCTTCATCACTATCTGACTTATTCGTCGATGGTACACTTGCGGGTGTTTTTGTTGGAGGTGGTTCAGTAGTAAATAATTGTGAAAAAGGACTCTTGGCTTGTGTTTCAAATCTAGGTGTTGTCGGTCGATTATTTTCATCTTCATCATTCTTTACATTTGCAGTTCGTTCCATATCACTATTAAGTCCATCATCATCGTCATCATCATTTTTTACATTTGTAATTCGTTCGATTTCACTATTAGGTTCATCATCATTTTCGTCATCATCATTATCACTTAACACTAATGAATCTTTCATCATTGTTGGTGATGGTGTTACTTCACTGACAATAGCTGATGTTGGTACTGGTTGTTCAATAGCTAATCTTCGATAAAATGGTGCTGGTACTGTTGGTGGTTTTGTTGTGGGATGAATTTGATGTTGATCATTTAACGTTAATAATGGTGGACCAAATGGATCAACTAATTGAGGAACTGATGAAAGTGTTGAATTAACACGAATATCTGTTGCTTGATCACCATATCTATTACGTGTACGAGCCCAGTTTGCTTTTATATCAACTTCACGTTGTCGTTCCGATGATGTGATGAAGGTTTTTGTTGTTGATACACATACAAATTGATCACGATTTAATTGATCAAATCGTTCAATCTATAATATGGATAAAATCATTCGTTAGCGAGACGACTTCACAAAATAAAAATATGAAAAAAACTCAGCACTAGAAATCTTTGTTCAGAGGAGGTGTCAGATAAAAAGCCAGCATTAACGGTGTAGCATAAAAAGAACATCGACATTCACTCCATGCATTTTAGTTTAACAAAACAAAAACTTCGAATGAAGGCAGCATTTTTGAAAACTATATAATACATTCTCTAGACAACTCCTGAAGCTACAAAATCCATGCCCAAAGCCTTTTCTGAACATGTCTAGATTTTTCAAAAAAAATCGATTTACTTTTCGTTAGCAACTTGACGGAATATGAAAATGTGCTCTTATAACCGAATGAGAAGTTGACAACCCACTTCAAACCGTATAAATCCTTCTTGAGAATCTCTAGAAAATCGTTTTTTTTAGGAGGAACATTTTTTGGCGTCTTATCTTGCTGAAAATTTCATCATAAATGCGATTCGTGTCGTAGAGACTATCCTACAGTTTTCGAATTTGAAATGGCTCATGCATACAGTTATAGAAATTCTTATTTGAAATCCTTTTTATTTAAGATACAACTTACTAAATGTCCATTTTCATCAAATAATGCTTGAATTGGTTGCATTAAATTCCATTTAAGTTTAGCATTATTCATTAATTCATTTAAATTACTACCAAAACATTGTATAGCTGTTTCTTTTGGTTCACCATTTAAATAAACCATAATTCGTTTCTAAATAAATATTAAAAAATAAATTGTTAATTTTTTAAATAAATATAAAATACAATTTTTGAATGTTGTCCAAGACGATCAGTTGCTGATGATGATATAGGTCGTGTTATTTCTGGTTGTTGTGACATACGAATTTCATCTAATGATGTCTTTAAAATGAAATAAAATAATAGAAATTTTTTTTTTTTTAGAAATAAATCTTTTACTCGTAATAATTCTACATCATCTTGTTTATCAAGTTCGACGTCTGTTTTTTCTGTCCAATGTCCTTTTTTCGAAACAGGTTCATCTGGATTTTGTTGAGGAATAAGTTCACCTAGTGATTGACCCGATATACGACGTCCTAAATAATATTTCAATAGAAATATAAGAAAATAATATTTAATAAAAACCTTTCATAAGACGTAATGCATGTTTTTCTCTTTCAAAATCATGTTCAACTATTGTACGTTGTTCACGTTGACTAATACGTAGACTTTGTCGTTGATCAACAGCTATAATCAAATTATTATAGAAAATAAAACGATAAAATTATTTTCTTTATTTCTTTTTTTTTTGACTAACTTGTTGGATTAACGAATGATTCACCCGATGAAACCCATATTTCAATAGGAAATTTTAATAAATAATTCATATCAATATCAGATTTTGTTGTTAATGAATTTTGTTTTATTGCTCGTTTTATATCAGATGCTTTTGGTAAACCTTGAAAACGTTGTTTTGTTGGACTTATATCACGTAATTTAGTTGATAATGTTGTTTTTTCTGATTGATTATCAACACTTGATCGACGTTTTGAATCAGGATCTAATCAAAATTGATGTTAAATATGAGAAAGACAAAAATAGAAAGTGTAAATCTTATTTACTTGGCGGTGGTAATGGTGTATTTAATTCAACATTATCAAGAAGTGATCCAGCTAAAATAATGCAGAGATTGTTTCTTTTGTTATATTTGAATATATGAGAAAAAAAATTTACATTTTGGTTTTATTAATTTATTATATCGTTTTATATAATACTCTTTTGCCCATTCAATAAGATCTTCAATAGTTAATATAACTGAACCATCAATAACATAAAGTCGTCGTGCAGCATTTATTAAACTTAATCGATGAGTAGCTTGATCAAGTAACTAGAATTAACTTTGATTTGTTTAGGACATAGCAAAAGTAGTGGCAAAGATATTTTAATTCCTTATAAAAAACTTAATGAACATTTATCAACAAGACAGTACATACCGAAAACAAAATGTAATCTAATACTATCATCATATATTATAACCAATAGCTCCTCACGTAGATAAATCCGATAGGATGTGATCATACTCGACAGAATTCTGAAGAACATCCAATGATATTCAACTGTCGGAACATGTAGAAATTTCGGCTGTAGGATTCTACCAGCCTTTTACGATCTTCGGATTTTTGTGTGCAGTGACGAATTGCGTAGGCATTCAAATCTGTATATACATAGAGTAGTGGATAAAAGTCTTCTTCTCCGTCGTAGAACTTTCCATCAGACTAATATAGATAAACAACACTAATCATCTTCTGATCAGTATCATGGTTCATTCCTTCGACATTGTTGTTATTTATTATCTCTGATATACCTCTGACATATGACTTTACTAGTGCAGCAGCAGTACGAAATTATAGGTTTTCTTTATCTTAGTATTTGTTAGATCCAAAACTCAGTCATGTGGTTGTGGCAACAACACTCCATTGTGGCCTGACAATGGTGAAATATTAGCTCAAAATATGGAGGCAGTCAAAAGACTGGATTGATTCAATTCGATTCGAAAACATGGTCAACAAATTATTGTACTCATCAAACAATAGACGTTCGTCACCAGCCGAAGTGGAAACGAGTCATGGTCAATGAGAGGACAGTGCAACATCGACTCAAAAAAAGTTTATCGAGAGAATCGTTTAAAATGGATGCAAGATTACGAGGCTATGAACTGAGACCAAATGAATTTTTCTAACGAAACTATCATCCGTCTGAATTCTACCAAAGTCAATGGTCGAAGTTTTAGTCGCGTCGTCTGTTTCGGACAGAATCCAGACACGAAAATGTTATGTGACATTTACAAGTATGGTCTCTTGTCAATAGCTCGAAAACAATTTTGGCTACGACTCGACGTTATAGAAGCAGCAAGAAGAGAATGACTCCAAACATACATCAAAGCAAGGGACCAATTGAAGAATAAATAATAGATTTCACAAAATTGATTGGTCGTTGATGACACTCGATCTTGCACCTATTGATAATGTTTGTCAACTCATCATAATGAAGTTACGAAGGAAAAAGCTCACAACTTATTAATCGTTGACTTCTACAACAAAACACGGATGTAAAGTTCATTCATGGGGAACTTTTGTCTACTACTGTATTTATAGGAGTAGCAGTTTATTCATGGAGTTCGATCCAACTAGATCTTATCGAAATTTTACCATTATAATATTAGCTGAAGAATAATACAATCTTCAAAGAAATAGAGCATTTTTTTGCTATTCGTCAATATAGAAAAAAAGTTGCTACATGTGTTTTTATAAAGAATTAAAATAACTCTGCCATTAATTTTGTTTTCAACTAACTGATACTTACACCAATAATACTTGAACCAACTAAAAGTTGACCTGGTTTTGTATGTCCATCTCCATTACGATAAGCAAGTAAATAAACAATTTGGATTGGTTTTGCAGCAGCTAATTCTCTAGCAATATTTCGAACACTTGCTTCTTGTCGTAATCTTTAATTTAAAAATGAAATTGTATATTCAAATAAAAAAACAGAAAAAAAAATGTACTGTTCGAGTTGTTCTTTTCGCTGAAGAAGTGTATTTTCAGCTTCATTTTGTGTTAAATCAATTTTATGATTTAAACATTGAAATGGTCCATGAAATTTAAGATCATGTCCTAAACAACAAAAGAAAAAAAAATGAAAATTATATTAAAACAAAATTTTACTTTTTCCAATAGCACAAGTAAATTTTTTATTTGAATCAATTTTAACTAAACGATATTTTCCACGCATTGCTTGTGCACATGCAAGACAAACAGGTACATCTTCAGATTGATCACTTGTATTAAGAATTGATGCAATAAATCCCTTAAAAAAAACAAGCAACAAGTTTACAAAAAAAATATCTTAAAAATTAATTCATATCTACCGGTTGAGATAATGCTTCATAACTAACTGTATATGAACAAATATTTGCTCGATTAGCTGCTGTTATTTCTAAAAAGAAAAATCATATTAGGTTTTGTTTTCCAAAATTATTCAATTTAATTTTTTTAAACTATTTTATTACCTTTATCGATGGATGTTGAATTAAATGAAAAAAGAAAACCAAGTTTTTCATTATAAGCCCATTTTTGATTAGCACAACCATTGTCGTCATATCGTCTTTGTTGTAATGTTATAGTACAGCCAACACAAGAAATATTGACTTCATTTGATTCATTTCCTGTACATGATGGAAGTAATACAGTTAAAACCATTGTTGGTCGAGCTTTCGAAGCTATTAAACTAATATGAAAGAAAAAAAAAGTATTGAAGAAAAAAAGAACACAATGAAATTTATTTTACAATGGTTTTGACAAGTCCATATGATGTTCATTTTGAATTTCTTCACCGATTGCAAACAAATTCCAACGTTGAAATATATCATCTGGATTACGACGTTTTAATATAACTTCAACAACTTTACTTTCAATTTCTTTAACGCCAAAAACTAAATTGAAATCATCCGTACATGATATATAACCAGCTGATGGTTCCCAATTAAATTTTTGCATTGAAACAGCTATTGATTTTGGTAATTTTCGATTTGATTTAGATAATGATAAACTTTAAAAATAAAAATAAAAAAGAATTTTTCTTTTTTGTTGATCAAAATAAACTTACGTATCTGCTGTTGGATTAAATGAATCGTCTAAATTCTGTTCATCATTACTTAACATAACAACATCATCATCATCTGTTTCTAGATTTAAACTTTTATTAGCAATTTTCTCCCATGGCCAACGAAATTTTTCTTTCGATTGTCTATCAATTGTTTTATGTGATCGTTCATGTGCCGTTCTACAATAAAAAACTTATTTTAGAAGGATGAAAAAAAAAAACAATCATGTCATTTTCTTGTTTTGCTTATTTTTGCAATACACACGCACACACAAAATTGTGATAGGGTGTTTTATTTTTTCGGATACATACTGGGGGCTAAAAATTAATAAAATGATAGGGATAAAAACATGGAGAATAGATAAATTATTAATTGGGAAAAGGGAGGAGAAAAATACCTTTTCTCTTGTAACTGTTCTTTAAATTCGTTTAAACTGATAAATTTAGTTCGTTGTTTTTTATTAAATCAAAAGAAAACTATTTGAGAATGTTTTTTTCTTACCTTGGTTCAATTTCAGTGGCTGCTTCTTCCATTGGTTCTTCGTTTTCAATAACATGTTCAATTAATTCACCACCTTCAACACGGCTACGTTGTTTAGCATTTAAAGAACATCTATTAAGAATTAATCGAGAATTTTCAATAAGACCTCGTTCTGTTGATACAACATATTCTATAAAAATTTTAAAAAAATTCATAATAAATGAAATAAATGAATAAATAAATAAACTCGTTTACCAGTTGGATTTCTCAAAGAACAATAGAAAGCAATCATACGAACATCATTACTTAAATAAGCTAATAATAATCGACGTTGTTGTTCAGCTTTTGTTAATTCTGGATCAATCCATTGTTCACCACATGTGACATATATGAATGAATCACGTTCAATTGATGTTAAATCAAATAATTCTGTACCATGAATATCAAATAAACGACGAGCAGCAAATGGTAGATTACAAAGCGTTGTACAATTTTCTAAAAACTATTTAAAAAAAAACAAATAATAAAATGTTATTTTATAAAAATTAATTTTGTAAATAAAAAACGAACTAATTTTATTTCACGTTGTCGAGCATCAGCCATACGTTTAATTTGTCGATGAGCACGTTGTTCTTTTTCAGGTTTAGGAATACGTAAACGTCGATACATATCACTTGAAGATTTAGGTTCAAGAATAAGCTATGAATAAATAAATATTTTAATATATAAAATTGAAAATCATAGATATATATATATTCATTACATTTGAAATATCAGGACCAACAACTGGTACAGATTTAGTAAGATCACGTTCTCCATTTTTTAATACTTGTAATCGAATAGGAACAACTATAAAAACAAAACAACAACAGCAGTCAATCATTATTGTTCTATATCACTTCAAACGTACAAGCTGGTGGTGTTTGAGTTGATTTGAGTGATTTAATAGGTGGTACGTTCGGAAGGAGACATCCCTCGATAGGCCATTGTAATTCCTAAAAAAAAAAAAGAACAAATGAGCAGAAATTTATTTTTGTCTTCATTGTTTTTAGAATATATTATGAAAAGAGCTTATTAGCGCTTCCCGCATTAAAACTAAAATGTGAAACGCACATTTCAATCGATGGATAGGGAAATCGTATGTCTTATTGATTTCTGCATTTCGAGCAGAAATTTTTTCTTTGCCTTATTCGTCATAGAGGTGTGAGTTCAGCTTTCGGTCCTGTCCACAGTCACACAACTTTTAAGATATATCAGTTGCACTGCTGTCGTTGCCAAAAATAGTTGTTGAAGACCTCAGTCGCTGCGACACAAAAATAGATAGTTGATTTCAAAAAATTTTCGATGTCCTAATTCAGTTTTCGAAGATGTTACCATTTGGTTTCTTGTCAATAAATTTTCTATCATCGTTTTCTCTCTTTTTCATTTCAAAATTTCTCGAAATTAAGAAAATTTTTAAAACACTCATTGAAAAATTTCAGCCGCCATCCATCATTGCATCGGCTTACATTCCTACTTGGTATTCCATTTTTCTTAATTTAATTGATAAATAAGCCTATTGTACGTATCTATTATATCCACAAAAGGTCTCAAGACACTATGATATATCTCGATAAGTTTAGAAACACTAATATAGATGATTTTCCAAAGTTATCACATGATCAGTTCATGCTTTTCATATTGATCATATGGCGACTGTGACAAATCAATGCATACCTATCTATTATCGTCGACATCTTGAATATAAATTTTTCTCTGCACACAAATCAGAAATCGTACTATTTAGGACATTCATAAATGTATGCCAGCCATGCAAATTTCGAGGAACGCTTTGAAATTTTCTAGAACAGTTTAAGTCTTGTTGTTAATATCGTTCAGCACCTTTTTCCATTGTTCAGGAGCTCTAGGAAAGAAGTCTGATGTGTATTGGTCTCGATTGCTATGTAAACGTACCTAACGACCGTTGGTCTTTCCCTCCTATGACGATATTAGTCGTCACTTATGTTCTCTCTTTCTTCTTGTTGTGTGTACATTTATTCATATTTGTGATTGCTTTGTTTTCTATACTTTTTCTCGTATTCATTTCATTTTTATCGTTTTCTCGTTAGTTACAAAAATTCTTTCATTATTATAATTAACTCTGCTTGCTCTTCATTGTACACATCTTTACTTCACCATTAAACTTCTTCTTGTTCTCTCTCTTCTCTTGATGAGTAAGAAGAGAGCTTCAAAACTTCGACTTAAAACTTACGGTTTACTATATTTTTCTTTTCTATCTCATTAACTTACAGGAATCTTTGCACCTGTTCCATCGACTGGCCATGTTAAAGCTAATTTATGCCATACAGGATTTTCAACTTTTGAATATTTCCAATTACCAATTGTAAAACCTGATGTTTGACGAATACCCCAGCTAAACGAAAATAAAAATAAAAATAAAATTTTGCATTTAATTTTTAATAGAAATTTGCTTTTACCGTTGTTGAGAAATAAATGGTGAGTTTGCGGAACATTTTGAACAAACAGCTAGATATAAAAAAAATGGATCGTCAGTATTCACTTGTATTCCTTTTGCAGTAAAGCTTCCATCTTCATCTGATTCTATAATTGCTACATTTGTCAATACAAGATTTGGATAAGCTTTTGAAACAATATAACCATCTGTTGTAAAGTCCCATATTTGATGAGGAGATAAATCTTTTTTGCATCGTAATTGAACACCATGACCATCTAGTAATTTTTGTGTCATCCTTTGACTTCCTAATGATTTACTAGATGTCCATGTTAATTGAATATTCTGTTCAGGGATAACAGTTAATACTAAAGAATTTATTTGTTTACTATAAATATAACCATCCTTAAAATAAAAAACATTTTATAAACTAGTGTCATGATGAATTATTATTGTTTTATTTTTACTTTATCGTAACACCATGCTTGTAAATCAATATCAGAAAAAATTCTTTTTGGTGGTGTTTTACCAGAAGTTGATTTTGGTTTTGAATCTGGTATTATAATTTGTTTTATTTTTAATTCTGGATAAATTAATTTTTTATTTTTAATAATAAATGTCACATTTTCACTAATGCGATCATGTATAGGTTTTTGATTTATTCCATTTTTTTCATCATCAGTTAAATCCTTTTCAAAAATTTTTTTATGAATATCATTTGGAATTGTTTCAATAGGTTTCCAATCGGCTGCTATTTGTCTTCAAATGAAAAATAAATAATTTTTGAAGTTGCAAACATATTTTAAACGGCATGAAGATTTTGTATAGATAGACAATATGTGACTGAATTCAAGATTTTAAAAAGTATAAGAGATTTAATCGAGGAAGAGAGTTCGAGTTTGAGGTCCACTGTTTTTATTTTGGAATCAATTAGATAAAACTTAGCCTTGAAATAAAATAAATGCATTTGAGATGATATTTATTTTTGATACTGTGTGTATATTTTCCACAGATTGAGAAAAAGAGAACAAACAAAATTTTAGGTCTATAAAGTTCCATGAAGACTGTTTTAAATAACTTTTTCTTCCATCCCTGGAAAATGTCGACAACCTTGATATCAACAAAGCACCTTTAGTCTTTTGATCTCAAACTCAAGTTGAAATTTTGATTGTTTTTTGTATTATTTTAAAAAGGTGATAGCTATTAACAGGTAGAAGTGATAACTCATTTTATGAATACTTGACACTTGTCTTATCTTGATTTTTTCTTTGCACCACTGTTACGTGTTCTTATTCGGATAGTTATCAAAGAAATGAAGATTAATTTACACACTGAATGTTCACTAGCGATGGTGTTGAACATGACGACTATCACTTGAAACGATCAGAAAAAGAAGTATACTTTCTTATAAATGTTGGGACAACTTATTAATGATGACTCTTTATCAAATAAACCTATACATCATATGAAGAATGCAAACAATTACTGAGAAGCCGATCAAAATGAAAAAGATGAAGACATTGATAACAATATAGAAGCAGAACAGAACAGGGAATAACTTTCATTAAACATAAATATCGGGAAGAGCACTTCTGGATTTAGTTATTAGAGTGCTTGATAGACATTTAAGATGATGCTTTTCTGTATTAATCCATTGTCATCTATGTAAAATATATTGATTTCAAAAAGCTTATGTTACATTTTTTTTTTACATACATATTTTCTTTCAACTTTTATATTAATCGAGTTCAATGATCTGTTAGTAATATTATACCATTATATAATCTATAGTGTCCTTTAGCAAACAATTAAGTATAGTGGTGAAATAATAAAAATTCGTTTCAGAAAAAGTGACTACACAAACCATTCCTTAAATTATATTTGAGACCAAATAATTATAGAACTGATAAACAATAGTAGAGGGCTATTTTTTAAGTCTCGTTTAGCAAAATTCTTTCTATGCTCAATGTCAGAAGTGACAACAAAAATAAAATCTACTCCTCTCCATATTTTATGACGCTACTAATAGATAAATATTTGCTTTGCCTTGTCAGCTTATCTCAAATCATTTCTATTTCTAGTTTAAATAATCATTTTTCATCTAATAAATATCATTGAAGCTATAAAAAGGGACAATATTCTTAAACAAATCTTTCTTTTACCTTGCTGTTCTTTTTTCATTATCTCCAACAGTTTCATCATCTGGTCGAAATGTCTTTATTAATAATCTTCCACCATCCTTTTCATAAACATCCACACTATTTATTTGAATAGTTAAACATGGTTCTAAAACAAAAAAAAGAAATTTCTATAAACTATTCTCATGGAACTAAGAACCCTTGTGACTATACTAAGTTCAGAGTTCCGTGCTACTAGAATCCATGGGGGTCGAAAATTTTCGGACCCAGTTTATTGAACTGTTTCGGGAATCGGATCTTGACTCGATTAATTGGAATTGTTCGGACTCGCAGGAGTGTCCCGAGCGCAAAATGTTTCTAAATGTTCAATCTACTAACTTTTTCAAATTCTCAGTGGAATATACAACCGAGATCCTATGGGACACTGGTAACAAGATACTCGAAAAAGTCTCTTGTTGACAATTCACTAAGTACATAAGCACCCGAGGGAGAAACAGCAATGGCCACAGTCGTGAAGTCTGCTGTTTCTTTTCTCCTTGCGAATGCTTTAAACTCAGTACATTTACTAGGGAAAACATTCAATTATACCAAATGCTGGTCGATAATCTTCTCCATATGAAATAAATAAATGTTGTTTTGATTGTAATTGTCCAAGAATTTTTATTTCATTTCCATTTATATCAAATACTCGTTTAGGACGTTGTCGTGCAAACATTTCAACTGATGTTTGTAAATATTGTAGAAGATATTCAATCGATGTTTGTAGCGTATATTTTAATGGTAAACTACGAAGATTTAAATAAATCATTGGATCAGAACGATTAAATGAACCGTTTTCATGAATCTAAATGAAATATTTAAATAATATAAAAAATCAAATAAAAATGAAATAGATTACTATTAAACAAAGAGGATGTCGTCCAACCATTTTATGATGAAATTCAAGTTCTGTTATATGATCACTAGGAAATCTTGGTCCTAATTCCTATAAAAGAAAAGATTTCATATGAATTATTAAAGAAAATTTAAATACCTTTTCTTCATTTTTAGCTGCTTCAATTTCAGCCATTTTCATTCTATATAATTCCATTAAATCTTCAATTTCTTTAATTTTATCTTCTAATGTCTAATCAAAAAAATAAAATAAAATCAGACTTTAAATTAATTCAATATTATTTTTACTTGTTTAGATTCTTTAAGTTCTTTATTTGTCATTGATAAAAGACTTTTATCTTTAATCGATGATTTATCATTAATTTTATTTTGTTCTTTATCTGTACCCTCAGTTGATGAAATTTGTTCATCATCACTTATTTCATTATTATCATTTTCATTCATCATTCTTTTTTTACGTGTTTTAATAACAATCATAATTTCTTTATAATGGTTTTTTAATTTTTTATATTGTAATTGAAATTCTTTATAACGTAATTCAAGATATGAATAAGCACCTGTTGGTCGAAATCTTTCACCTTTACTAATCCATATTGGTCCAAAAACACATTCATCATGTACAGTTTTTATTGTACATTCATTTGATTCCAAAACTAAAATTTATTTAATTAAAAAAAAACAACAATAAAGAAAATTTCTATTGAAATATTTACAAATTTTAAGTGATTTTATTTCATCACCACGATAATTAAATACTTTTCTTGCATGTGCTGTTAATTCTAATTTTTTTGTACACTCTTCAAGAAACTAAAAAAAATAAATCAATAGTAATCAATTAGAAATTTTAATAATAATTCGATAAAAAAAAAAACCTTTTCAAAATTTTCTTTTAATGCTGTATCAATTAACATATGACAAATAGCATCATTTTGACCATAACCATTCTCAAGAATTGTTAAATAGATACTTGTTTTGATTTGTTTGCTATAATAAAGAATAATATGATTAATTATGTTATAGAAAATTTTGATAAAGTGAAAGTAAAAATTTTAGAAACGAAGTATTTTTGACTTTTTTTTGCCTTAACGATAACAACTAGAATAAATCGCCAAAAAAATTTGATTAACTAAAAGAATCTCCTCTTAGAAGAGACACTTGTCGAGTTCCCATTAATAAGTTTTTAGAATTATGCGCAAAGTTTCAGGCCTCTCGATCTTGTACGACATCTTATTCTTGTATTTCTTTCAGATTAGTCATACATTATGTTTTAAATGGCTCACAAGAATAATTTCGGACTATGATTTTATGTGAACAGAAAATTCGTTCATCGTATATAAAAAACTATGCTATCTTAGAACAGATATAGTAAGATCGAGAAGCTTTAGATCGGATTGTTCGCGATAGGCTTCATGAATTTCAAACGAGGAAATTCATCTCACCGGTTCAAGTTGTCTGTCAGCTGCTATCCGAGCATTGGACATATGAATTAATAGAAGACACTCGAAGCATAATTTTGCCAGCAACTATTTCAAACTGACGAACAGTTAAAGCTCATCGAAACAAAAGTTCACACAAGTCTTAATAGCTACCTAACACAAGTTTTCAATTTTCATCTGAAAGACACAAGCCCATGGATATTTCCAACTTCCAAGCAGTGTTTCATTTAGCATGATGGCTAAGGGAGTAGCAGCCCCTCCGAAGATCGGGTTCGCTCTTCCGGATGAGAAAACTTGGATAAAACAGTACTCTCAAGAAATTTGCTGACAAAAATTATATGGAAGTATCTATTGATCAATTATGTTTCTCAGATGACTCCTTTCTGTTGATAAAACTAAAATATCAACTATACAAAATTAGACTCAATGACAGCAATGCAATTTTAGATATACTCGAAGCAGCTGTTAAAGACCTCTCAAAACATGATCTCAAACTCTACCTCCACAGACTATTTTAACCGAATGCATAAATGTAATTTCATGATAAAATTAAACATACTCTAAACGTTTTGAAATAACAGTTTTTGTTGTAAATGATTTTGGTTTAACAGCGTCTGTTTGTAAACCTTTCATAGTCCATGTTGAATTAAGACTATATTCAGTTTGTACTAAAAATAAAATAGTATTTTGTTTTTGTTTTTGTTTTTCAATTATTTACCTCGAATCGATTTAAATGGATCTTTAAAATTTTCTCCACTTGAAACATAATATTCTTGATTTGTTTGTATATCTTCAATACGATATATTTCTTGTCCATTTGCATCAAATAAACGACGAGCAGCATTTGCCATATGAAGTTTTTCAGTTGCATATTGTAAAATCTATTTTATATTTACTTGAAATAAATCTATTCTTTTAAAATATAACTTACTGCATTTAAAGAATGTGCTTTACAATAACAACTTTTATCATGATCACCATTACGATATATTGTTATACTACATATTTGACCTTTTGAATGTGTTTTATGAAGTGATGTTCCTGCACGTTTTTTCTTTGCTGATGAAGACATACTAAAAAGTAGATAAAACTAAAGTTTTCATTATTATAAATTTTTAATTAAAAAATACGTTCGTGTTGGAGCACTTGTTGGACGATTAAATGAATGATTACTACCAGCAAAAAATGAACTTAAATCCAAATGATCAACATTTGTTGGTTGATAAGCAGAATCAAGTAATTCTTCTCGTGTTCGACCTGTAGATGTTGAACGACGTCGACGACGACGTTGTTGTCGTCGTTGTTGTGTTGATGATGATGATGGTCGGGGAAGCATTACTTGAAGAAAATTTGAATGCGGTAATTTTTGTAGATATGGTGATATGCCAGGTTTTGTTACATTTGTTGAAGAACGTGTTGGTGGTATTGCTTGTTGATCATTTTGTAAACGATAAACTCCAGATCTAAAATAATTTAAACAAAAATTCAAAACAAAATAGAAAAAAAAGGAAGAAGATAAGAAATCAATGTAAATACTTCGATTGTGATTGGTGACCTGTTGCTATTTCATTTAGATACTCCGTACAAATTGTATCATCATTAATTGTATTATAATATTGATCTTGATCGTCAACTGAAAGTGATTGTTGCAAGGGATTCGTAGGAGGTCTAACAGAAACTGACGTTGTCATATTGATAGAATCTTTTAAATGTTTTTGATTCCAGTTGAATAATGAATAGTCATAGTTAAGGTTTTAGTTATGACATTGTCCTCTATATTTATTCACCTAGCGACCTATGTTACACAACAATTTATTGAATAATAGCGACATCTATGAAAAAAATCTTGATAGTCATGATCCTTGCTTGAATAATAGGTATGGAAAAGACAATTTTTATTTTTGAAGTCGATTCTAACATTTCTCTTTTTTTGCTGATGCGAGAAGATTAGATCTTACCCATGTAATTTAGCCGGACGAAAAATCGCCAGTAGTTGTTGGCTTTCCTCTCATCGGCAATCTACTGTCGCTATACTATCGAGTACTTATGAGCACTGCTGTATTTTTGCAAATTCCTTTTTCTGGTACCGGTTAAATCTAGTCATTGTTTCCTTCTCATTTATTTACTTTTGATTAAATGACATCTGTACAAAAAGAAAACGCATAGTTAATAATCTTGTTATTTTTATACAATCATTTTCTTGCTCTTAGTCATTGTAGTATAATATCTAATCATCGCTATCGATTTAGATTTTTTTTTTGAAGTTGTTATTCTTACTAATGGAAATTACTTCCAGTGAAAAAATAAATAGTTTAAGATCAATCCATAAGAAGGTTTGAAAGTGTACAATTGATTTCAAGATGAACCTTATGTATTCAGATTGTTAAAAGAAGTGCATCATTTTTTATGATTTTTATTCGTGTAATGTTTTTTCAATATTCAAATTCTTTTTTTATCTAGAATAATGTTTGTCTCTAGAATAAAATAACTAAAGAACATGTACAATTTCATCTATTTTATCTTGAGAATATAATGAAAGATAAGTACACAACAATATAAAAATTTTTTGAAAGTGACACTATTTGGATTATCCTTGTTTTATTAACACATATGAACACGATTATACAACATAAATTATCTTTTTTAATTAAAAATTTTTTTTTTTCCTAAAAATGCTTAAATTTGATCTAGAATAACGATTATTTTCATGATACAGTTTCTTACAAGATGAATAACAAAATTCTATTACCGTTTTGTAGTTTTAACCAGTATAGGCAATAATAAAATTCAAATTGAAATAATAATTCATTAATTGTTTTGATACAGACAAATACTTCCCATATGTGATTCAAACCAGACACAATCTTCCAGTAAACCATCAATATAGATTACCTCTTAATTTATAAACTTAACAAGTGAGTATAAAATGGGATAATAAAGGAAACTGTATTTCAGAAAGTATGAATCTATCAACAATTCAATTCCTTCTCTTAACTTTTCAGCATTTGATGTACATGCATTTTGAGAAATTCCTAGCAATAAAAATTTTCTTCGATGGCACAGGCGGTACACACGTTTGCTACTGGTGGCAATGCGAAGAAAAAGTACGACATGGGTTATGAAAGATACTTATTTTTTATATTAAAAAAATCTTTTTTTCTTTATTTATTTTCTTCTACATTAAAAAAAGAAACAACATAAAACAGACGCACTCTATCATATTGAAATAAATAAAAGAGATTTAAAGAAAATTCACATATAATTAATGTATTAAACATTGCCAGTTTTGATCGTTTTGATTAATAACTGTGCATTGTTTGCTTTAATGGCTTCACGACATTGATTAATAGCAATTGTTTTATATTTTCCAACTAAATAAAATAATATAGAAGAAAAATTTCTTTGTGTTAATCAAAATATATTTACTTCGTAAATTGCCAGCTTTTTGTACCATTTGATTAAGAAATCGTAAATTTTTCATTAATTCTTCATGATTTGTAGATCGAATTTTATAACCATGAATTAAATCACGATTTAAATTAAGTAAATCAATATAATTTCGTTTCATAACAGATCTAAATAATATAATTATTATGATTTTTTTATATCGAAAAAAAAAAAATTTTCTATTCATATTTACATATCACCAAGTAAACGTGCATCTTCAGCACGTATTAAAAAACTTCGAATAATATTTGAATGTTCAGCCATATCTGATGAAATTCTTTGACGTGCTACTTGATATTCTTCAATCTAAATAAATAAAATAATTATTTTTCGATTTTTAATAAAATTAAAAAAAAATAACTAATAAATTTTTACTTGAGAAAATACTTTTTGAAGCATTTCAAGTTCTTGTGGAAAATCTCCAGTTGTTTGTAAATCTTCAATATTTAAAAATTTACCCATTGATTGAACTATATTTCCAGCTAATTCCATATCATCAGTTTGGATTGTTACCTTTTATAAGAATTCAAATAAATAAAACATTAGTGAAAAAATAATTAACTAACTTGTCCATTCTGTTGCATTTTAATAATTAATTTTGAATCATTTCTAACAGCTAGAAAAGTAACATATAAACTTGGTGAATTTGGTGCATATTCTTGTGCAAGAAGAAAATGATGATTAATCCAAGCAAGAACCTGTCATTTTTTTTTTATTTGAAAAATAATAACATATAGAAAATAAACGCAAAAATATTAGTTAACTCACTCGTGGAATACGTTCATTAATATAAAATGTAACAAAACCTTTTGGTTCTTGATCAGATGAATTTTCAATGAGTAGATACATTGCAAAAATAGGTAATGGTCGAGCCAATTCAAATACATGAAAAAGTGTACTATGAAGTTCAAAATAAGATTTTACGTAAATAGAAATTTCTATTTTACCTCGATTTAAGTCCAACAAAAACTTGAATATGTAAATCGACAGGAACGTCTCGAGGTGAAATAATAGGTACAACAATACTTTGATGAACTTGACTAGCAGCTGGATGACTAAACTCAGCGAAAATCAATTATATGAAATTATATCGATTTACCAAAAGGTCGCCAATATGAATGAGAATCTACTAAACGTTAGATATATGCATCGCACAGAAAATGGGAATACAAGGAAATCAAGTGGAAATCAGTGTTTGAAGCATTCACATCGAGTATTGTATGTGCTAGTCTTTGTAACTCAGTCAGTGGGGTTGGATGTATAGCACTATTTCACACCTCATCATTGTAGAATGTCTTGAATGTTTCGAAATCCAAGGAATCCAAGAAAATCAAATGAAATCCACTATTCGAAAGTCTTTAATTGAGATTGCATGTATCAATTTTTATAAGTTCTTCGACAGAGTTGTGTATCACAGTATTTCAAACTATCCTCATTGTAGATCCATGCCGTCAACTTTTCATCCTGTCGCGACGGTGACAACTTTTTATATAGCTCATCTCGTCGCGGAAATGACAGATTTTCAATAGCGATAGACATCTCTGCTGCTAACACACATATTTAAATCCTTCATTTTCTTGAATTACTAATTTCTGGATAATGGATATTGTTAGTGACAATGAGTGAAAGTCAACAAGACCTTTGCAAAACAGTTAGCGGAATTTTTATCATATTGATAACTTACACAACAAGACATTCGCCTTTGAATAAACCTTCAGCAAAAATAGTTACTACTCGAATGATTGTATCTGAATGAAAAGAATGATCATAAGATAAAATAAAATATAGATTATTATTATTATTCTTACGATTTGAAGTTTTCATTTTGACTGCAATATGTGCCTTAAAAAAAAGAGAATCTTCAATTGTTTTAAATCAGACGAGTTTATTTACTGGAAAATTATTTTGTCGTTTTTCTACTGTTAATACTGTTTGAATTTCTGTATTCGCCTAAACAAAAAAAATAAAGAAATACCGAAGATTATTTCGTCGTTTCTTTTTGACATTTACGAACTGGAATTTCTGCTTCGGAATCAAATACCATTGTTTTGTTTTGTCTACTGTTTGTTACTTGAGATTGTTTTATTGCTTCTTGAAGATGATCAAGTTCAAGTAAAAGAGCCTAGAATAATAACAACAAAATTTCAAAGTCTCATTTGATTATTTTCAACAATTTTCTTACTTGTTTTTTCTGAGCTAAATCTCGTATTGCTTCTTGTCGATCTTTATATAGATTAGCAGCAACTGCATTTGAATCTTGACGAGAAAATTTAAAACCACGAACTTCACCTTCATTGGAACAACAAATAAGTAATTTTTCACCTGGTACTCGATAATCAGCCTAAGAAAAAATTAATCTATTAATAATTTATTTAATTCGATTCTTACTTTAACAATTCCAGCTATTGATGAATTAAGACTTTCTTTAAATATAACTTCACCATGACGATCACTTCGAATATCAACCTAATGCAAAAAATGAAAACAAAAAACTTATTTTCTTATAAAAAGAAAAAATAAATATGAATTTACTTTGCCATTACTCCAACCAGTGACTAATTCATCAACACCATCACCATCAACATCAAATGCTTGTAAAACAACTGCAATATTTCTTGATTTAATACGCCAACTACGATTTGATCGTTCATATATTCCAACTGTTCCATTAGCTAATGCATATCCAAATCTTGTACCATCTAATGAACATATTGATACAATTGTTTCTGTTTCTTGCATTTCAGCTATTAATTGATCTTCACGAAATACTCGTATATCGTAATCTTCTGAACCAACAACAAGCTATTCAAAAACAAAAATTAATTAATTAAATAATTTAAGAGTCATTCCATATAAGCCACGACCGACTTCCTATAGAATTTTCTGAAGTCACTATCACCAAAAACCCACACTTTTTGCAATAGGTATATCCCATCATGGATAAATTTGTTTGGCTTGAAATTTTCAGTATGAGCACATCTGAGATTCAAATACTTATCATAAAAAATAAGCTCAAACAGATAAATCATTCATTCATGAATTGATCAATACTATCCTGTAGTAAAAATTTCATCCTTCTAGATAGTTCCTGTCGGACAGGGAGATCTTCGTCAAAATCTTGATTGTGCTCAAAATCACGATTTGGGGAGGAATCGATCTAGACAAAAATCTGATCTATAGAAGTTCGAGTTGTATAGTTTTCAACTACACACTGAGTACTACAAAGTTCTACAAAAATTGGTCTAGGATATCATACAATAACCTGCGGAACTTTGAAATAGCTCTTTTTCATGCTTAATATAAACAAATCGTTCATAAACTAAGAGAAAAATTCCTACATATGGAACAATTTTGTATCCAGTATAAATCAGCACTTGATCGTTTGTTAATTGACACATATAACTTCTTTGAAAATGACAAAAAACTTTTTGTTTTAATTTTCCATACTCCCTCCAGAGTTTGAAAGTCAAAAACGTTTTTTTGTCATTTTCAAAGAAGTTATATATGTTAATCAATAGAGGATCAATTGCTGATTATTCCGTATATAGAAATTTTTCGCTCAAGCTCTGAACGATGTGAGTACATTCAGCATGAAAAAGAGCCAGTTTAGGATTCAGCAGGTTACTCTACGATGTCTTAGACTGATTTTTGCAGGACTTCACAATAATCTCTGTTTAGTTTACAACTATACAAGTCCAAGTACTATAGACCAGGTTATTCTCTAGATTGGACCCTTCTAAAACCGTAATTTTGAGCAGAATCACGATCTTGGTGAGGATCTTCTGACTGACAGGAACTATTTAGAAGGATGAAGTTTTTACTACGTGGTAGTATTGATCAACTCATGAATGAATGATTCATCTGTTTGAGCTTATTTTTTTTATGGTAAGTATCTGAAGTTCAGATATATTCATACTGAAAATTTCAAGCCACACAGATTGATCTATGATGAGATATAGCCGTCACAAACAAATGTGCTTTTCTGTTTGGCGATAGTGACCTCAAAAAATTCATCAAACACTTTGCTCCTTATAACATATATAAAAAACAACCAAATTGACGACCATCAATTGAGCAACTTCTATTGAAGTCAGTCATGGCTTATGTAGAATAGCTCTCAAATAAAAAAAAAACATACTTCATTATAACCATCACTATTAAAATCAAGTAAAGCAAGTGATGAAACATTATCACCTGTTACTGTCCATAAAACATCTTCACTTTTTTTATTAAAACCATGTATTGAACAATTACCACCAACAATAGCTAATTGTTCGGGTAATTCTCCCCATTGACCAATTGTAATAGCATGTGCACCATCTGGATTCTTAAAAAAACAAAATAAGAATTTGTATTGAAATTGAACATTAAAAAAAAAAAGAAAAAAGAAACCAACTTCTTTAAAGAAAATATCAACATTTCGATCAATATCATAAGCGACAATATTTGTACTTGTTCCAACAACAAGTAAATCTTTTTTTAATTGTTCATCAAGTTGACCACATGCTAAACTCGTTATTACTTGATTAACATTAAGAAGAGATATATTTCCTTCTAATTGTTGTGCTTGTGGATTGATATCACGTGGTGAATGAATAAAAACCTATGAATAAAATTATTCGTGATTATTTTTAACTCAAAAAAAAAAAAAAAAAAAAAAAATAGGAAATTCTATACTTTATTTCCTGCAGTAGCACCAACAAGGCATGATTGTTTTCCATTAAATTTACCAACGGCAACAGTACGTGGAAAAACTTTATTATTTAATTGTAATGAAAAAACTGGTACTAACATTTAAAAGATTATTTATGGGATTATTAGATTTTTAAATTGTAAATTTAGATATTTTTAAGATTACCATGTCAGATTATTTTACTATGCCTTTTCCTCTATCGTGAATTTTAAATAAACGTTCATTTGAGAAGAGAATAAGCGAATAAAAAAAAGATGAATAGAAGAATGAATGAATCAGAGAGTTAGTTAACAATGAATCATATATTTATTTGGACGTAACTTACAAGTTATAAACTAGACAAACAGAAGAAAATATTGTTGACAACGTCGCCCTATATCGATTAGGTAAGTTTTGTTTTTTCATAACATTATTATATATATTTTCTTTTACAAATAACTCTTGTGCTTTTCATATACGATGCGCATAATATACATACATAGTTGGTTTATTTATTGCCTAGAAACATGAAAATATGAGACGTCTGTCTTTATTTTTTTAATCTTTACTTGCTTATTCTAAATGATTATATATCACATTTTGAGCAATCTGTCATTATTATTTCTTTGGCAAGAAATGCGTCTGATATTTTTTTTCGATACTGTGTCATTTTTCAATTGAATACAGAAAGAACAACAGTGATGACGCCGCTGTAGTTATACAATCAGACCTTTATTATATACATAACAGAACAATTCGATATGCCAAGTGGACGAACGAACGAACGAATGAATGAACATGATCCGCTTATGGGTGTGTGCGTGTGTTTGTGCACTGAGTAAAAGACAGTATGGGCGGTGAACAGGGAGGAGTAAACGGGAACAATCGCCAATTCTTTTTTTTCTCTTTCTTTCATTCTTTTGCGTTTTTTTTGTTATGTTCACTAACTCGTATACACACACACACCTTGTCTTTACCTGGTCAAATAACAATAGAGATCGATGATGATCATCAACCATCGGGACATTTGTTCGAATACATAAAAGATCTACTCATCATTAATGTAAAGTAAAAGATCTTTGCAACACAAAAAAAAACTGAAAGAAATGTATCGCCATAAACAACAGATAAAAGTCAATTGTAAGTAATAAAATAGAATGGTTAGTTTTTTCGTTTTGAGCTTGTTCAATGACCAACAAAAAGTAACTTATTATATGTTTGAGTATTCGAAATTTTTTTTTTGAGTATTTTTTTTTCTTCTGTTGTTTGTCTGCTTAAAAAAAACCGAAGAGTAATGTCATACATCTTTGTTTACTTCTATCAATAGAACACCTGCCTATGATTTGCTCTCAAATTCTCATCATTTCCAATGTACACATTTTTTTTTCGTGTTCTGTTTCATTGCTAACCTATTTTTTTCTGCTCACAAGTTAACTTACACATGTATAAATTCTATGTAAATGACTATATTTTTTTTTGCGAAGACTCCAATATAAATATTTGCTTTCTTATATTT
>CAJNOL010000117.1:0-82422 GCA_905250125.1 Rotaria sordida
AGTTAAACAAAATACCAGATATATAATGCCTAATGCAAATGCACCATCTTTAGCATGATCTGATGATGTTTGAAATATTTGTGTAACATTATAAGACATAAAAATAAGAAAAAACGACAAACTTAAATGAATTACATTGTAAAAATTCGATCGATCCATTTATTCGTCAATGAATAATATAATATGATAGAACGCGTTTCAACATATTAACCTTAGTCGACTGTTTTGTTTTTGTTTTACGTTGCTTATTTAAAACAAAGAAATCGATTGTTTTTCTCCGATTACATATCTCGTGCAAGTAAAGGTGAAGTAGCATCATGTAGTTTAACATTACATGCACAAATATAACTGACAAAAAAAATCAATCGATTATAGATAGAAATAAGTTTATAAAAGAAAATATTTTTGATTATGTTTTATTTTTAACATAGAAAAAATATATGCTTAGATGAAAAAAACTCAATAAAATAGATTTTGGTTATTCACATGTGTATGAAGTGGAATTGTTTAGATTAAGATTTGACAAAAATGATTATGATGAAATGCAACTTATATATATTAATAAATAACTCGAAAAAAAAAATATTGTTTTAATAACTGTTCATTTGATTCTTTTCTCTTTATCAAAATAAGTGTGGCAAATATATTCTTTTCACAAAAGCTAATGGAAAGTTCTATTTCTGAAGCTCCTGTTTGACTCGATCATTTATTTGAAATAATCAACAAAAATTATAATAAGAATATAGAATCTAGATTTTCATCATATCATTACAAAGGCACATATGATTATTAAAGGCATAGAAAAAAATCAGTAAACTATTATTTTATAGAATATTGTTAAGATGAATTGAAATAAAAGAGATGATTATAACCTCGATCATTATTTTCCATTCTTTCATCAAATAATCCTGTGAACAACTAATTATGTTGAAAAAAAAAATATATTTAACAAATAAACATTTTGATAGAAATGATTCTCATAATTTGATTTATAATATTATTGAACAAATATCACATAGATATGTCGTCATCATCAATAAACATTTTATATTTCTCTCAAGTAAAATATATAACATCTTTTATTATAATCGGCGTGATCGTTTAGAAAATATATCTCCGGAAAAAAAAACAAAAATTATATAGTCATATTTAGCTTGAAGCAGTAGTCGATTTTTTTTAATTGTATTTGCATATCGGTTCTAATTGAATTGCATGATTTAGAATTGATCATTTTTCGATGACATTTATATTAATTAGTGACTCAATTTTCAATATGACGATAGATTAGTTTTTTTTTGTTAAACTGAACATTTACGTTGAAAACAAAAAAGAACTTAAGAGAATAAACATGATACCGTATAGAGTATACGAGACACTCGACCAAAACAAGTTTTCCCTTTTTTTGTGCATTCAATACATTGGTGTCTGAAATCACCAACTCGAAAGTCGATATCGGCTTTTTACCACCATAATTTCTTTATGAGAAAAAAACAACTAAAATTTGTCTATAAAAGTTGTAGTCGTTTTCGTTTCAACGAATTATTGAGGTTTTTTTTTATAAATTATACTAAAGGATAGAGAATTAAAAATTGAACAAAACGTAGTATTTCAATATAATATGATGTCTACTGGATCATGTTTTACGAGGTCAACATGAATGAAAAGTAGTTCTTTTGATGAACTTACGATGTCCACTTTATAACAATCTATCTGCTGTCGGAATTCAGAATAAGAAAGTGTCAAGCCGAATTTTATATATGTTATGTAACTTTTATTCTCTACAAAATGATAGATTCGGAGTGTAACATGGTTTCTCCCAGTGAAAAATATTCTTATGAAAATCAGGATTACAATTGATTACCACTATATAAATCTCAAATTATTTCTCAATCATCTAATTTTGGCACTATAATATGATTGAAATTGATTATAATCCTCAAATCTATTGAGAAAATAATTCGGTCAATCGATTTTTACTTATTTTTTACTTAAAATTCAATTTTAATTTTTTTAATCGATTGAAATCTCAATCAACAGAAATCATTATGTTGGATTCTAATACGATTACTAAACATTATGTTAATGGTCATCGGATTTTAATCTTGTTAATCGATTAAATTCTCAATCGACAAAAAGTGAATTGATAGATTTCTAATCGATTGCTAACGACTGTTTCAATTATAATCCGATTTTAATCTTGTCAATCAGTTAAAATCTTAATCGATATAAATCAGATTTATGGATTTTCAATCGATTATTAACGATTATCTCAGTTGTAATCTGATGTTAATCAATTGAAATTTCATCAAAAACACGGATCATCTTTGATCAATTTTCGAAATTAGTAATGAAGTAAATCTGATTATTTTCGTAAGTAGCAAATAAACATTAAATGAGTACAATGCGTGAGGATAGCAATTATAAAAGTGATTTAGATATACAAAAAAATCTTATATAGAAAAAAGTGAAAATATCCATGCAACTGATTCAAATCGATTCAGATATTTTGTTTAATTTTAATCGTTTTTTAGTAAAACTTACACAGTATATTTGAGGATAGAGTTATTAATAACAACGTCTATACTTAGAAAATATTTTTATGTGAAACAAGGCTTAAATAATGATATGATCGATTAAAACCGATTACAAAGTAAAAATACATTAAAATCAATTAAAAAGTAAGTATAGATTAGAATCGATTAGAAAATACGAATAGATTATAATCGATTAAAAGGTAAGAATAGATGAAAATTGATTAACAGGTAGTAAGAGTCAATAATTGCCATGTAAAAAAACAATAAAAAAAACTGACTTTAATCGATTTTTTCATGTTTTTTCTTAGATGGTAAAAGGTCTTTATTTAATTGTATTCCATTTTATCGTTTACAAAGCAGCACAACAGTGTAAAAAATTGATCAAAATCATGCTGAATTCAATTATATGAGAATTTTCATCATGGCTATTGCGGAACCAAATCCCAATTATCATTGGGTTCTTTAATCAACTACATTCTTCTAATCTGTAGTAATCGATTAGTATATCATAGGATTTTGAAATTTTAATTGATTTTAATCGCTAAAATTTTTCACTAGATTACGTCTCTTATATATAGCGATTTTTGAAGCTCTTTTTAAAGAAAAAAAAAAAATCTTAAACAGTTTTCATTTTCATGAGACAAGTGTAAAGCAAAATAAATGTGACGCTCGGAACCAGCGCTAAAAACAACACCGAATTGTATACATTTTAGAGAAATTTTTTCTTGTGAAAAAATCACCTATGGTACCTCACAACTGTAATTTATTAAAATTATGCCCTGTCGTTTCCCAGAGGTTAGGCTTTTGCAGGAAAATTTTTTTCTAAAATGTATCTGACTCACTGTCGTTTGTAATGCTGATTTCGAATGTCACATTCGTTTGACTTTACAATTGTGTTCTAACAATGAAGACTGCTAAAAATGTTTTTTTTTTCTTTAGAAAAATCATCAAAAAGCACGATATAAGAGAGAGAAATGAACTCCGTCTCGCTCCAAACATACCATTTATTTTTGAATATCTTTTTGGCATTTTTGTAGAGAATAAAAATTTACATAACATATAAAAATCAACTTGGCACCCTCTTATTTTTAATCTCGGCATCTTAGACTCATCAAAAGAACCTTATAAAACATGACTGAGTCAACATTCTATTATATTGAAATAGCTTGTTTTGTTCAGTTTTTAATTCTCTACCCTTTAGTATAATGTATTTAAAAAAACTCAATAATTCGTTGAAATGAAAACGAGTACAACTTTCACAGGAAAATTTTCGTTGTCTTTCTTCTTATAAGGACATGACAGTCGTAAAAAGTCGATATCGACTAAGTTTACAAGGAAAAAAAAAGAGAAACTTTTTCCGGTCGAGTGTCTCATGCACTCGATGGTATTACGATTCCTCTCTTAAATATTAAATTGAATTTATTCGTACCCAAAATCATCCATCATGATCTTGAAGAGTTGTATCACATTCAGCTGAACAATATATTGGACTATTTGAATCACCACCATCGTTATTTATTCCTGTTAGTCAATTCGGATCAGGTGTAACGCCCGTTTCGGTACTAGTCCAGTGAACAGGATTAGACAAGATACCATAACCATTTAATGTGTCACTTCTTGAGATTGAAGATGGGCAAGTAATGTAGTTATGGAGTGTTTTAATATCGATGTATAGCAACATAAACATAAAATAGAGGAGGATTAATACTTTGGACTATCCAAAAGTAGTGGAAGTGGTACTTTAATTCCTTATGAAAACTTTGAAGAAACTTTTTCTCTATATAGATTGATAGTAAAAACGATGCTCTATTTATCTGTATTATTACATCATTCCTTAAGTAATATCATAATGATAAAATTTGGAAAACATCTATTTTTCTACCATATGTACCGGCTATACTAATGTCTATTTAAAAAAAGGCGGAGTGAACATATTTTGAATAACTTCTGATAGAAAAGAGATAGAGAGCTGCAGCTTTCGTTGTTTGAAAGAGGAAACAAAGATACAACGAATCGTAAATTATACAGTTTCTTTTTGACATGATTGTTTTAAGGTTTTCAATCGATATCTTTAGAAATAGACCTGTCCTATGAGGCAGTCACAGCAAATTTACAATTGTCACAGATGTTTTCAAATAGCCAATTGAAGATCTACAAGACTGCACAATTTTCGGATATTCAGAATGAACCACTCAGAAATTATTGGTATTGCAGTCGAAGCTTTCAGTGATTTTTCTACCCATTATTTTGAAAGATGCTTTTTCCCTTTTTCTTTTCTGATAAAACAACATTTTTTTCATACTTAGAAAATTGATTAAACAAACTGTAAAACACATATTAGGAAAATGTATAATATAAGATTCGATGTATCTTTTCCTTCTCTTTCGAACGACGAAAGCTGCAGCTCTCTATTTCTTTTCGATCAGAAGTTATTCAAAATATATTCATTTTGCCTTTTAAATAGGCATTAGCATAACCGCTATATATGATAGAAAAATAGATGTTACCGAAATTTTATTATTATGATATTACTTGAGGAATGATCTAATAGCACAGAAAAATAGAGCTTAGCTTTTACTATAAGTCTATATAGAGAAAGAGTTTCTCGAAGCTTTTCATGAGGAATAAAACTACTACTGGCACTACTTCTCTCAAAAGAACAAAGGTTGCCTTACATCTTCAAGTCCTAGTGCAGAACGTGTTAATCTTTGAACAGTTGATTATTTCATAGCTAGCCACAGGAACGTAACTCATCATTGAAGGCATGGGGCGCACTATTGGTAACTGTCAAAAAAGGGGGCTCCAGCATTGGTAAGCATCATAGAACAGGGACGGTGTACACGGCAGTGTCAAAGGCAAGAAGTGTTACATCACACAGGCTCCACCATATGCCCGACCCTGGCCAGCCATATATTTCGTGCAATGCCATAATTTCACTATTTATTCAAATCATTATTCTCACTCAAAATAGATTATCTTCGTTATTTTATTTAAAATTATGGACATCTAGAAAACATCCAATGAACTTATCATATGTTTTGAGACTTTAACATTTTACTTCCACTTTATTAGAGTGTATTATTCATCTCCCGATAGACCATGCTCTCATATAAGATAATACATAATTGACACTACGTCTCTTCGATTTGAGATTAAATTATTTACAATCTGGTTAGAGTTTATCCCGTCTTCATGATAGAGTGCTCCGATTTGCTTTTATTAATTATGTAATCTTTCAATTTTATGGCCAGAAATACATCTGAAGATGTAGTTAATATTTAATTAGAGTGATTGATTGGTATTCTATATACACTCTATTCGTTTTTTTTTATGGACAGTTTTGTAATCACTCTTGTATCATTGAATTTTTTTATTTCCGAAAAATAAAAAAACTACATAACACAAAACTAAAATCTATTTCACAATTGCAAATGAAATGATAATCAAGAAGAACAATAATTGAATTCTAATATTGTTTGCATGAATATTGCTAAATATATATATGGGTTTTTGATTTTTAAATCATAATTTTTGTTGTGACATTATTTATGTTTCATTCGATAATGTTGCGTAAGCGAATTGTCCTTCTATGTCGGCTTCAGTTTCTTTTTTATTTTCCTTTTGAATTGACATTCTTGTTTTGCCTGTATCTAATGATATAATACCATAATGTTCATAAATAAGTGTAATAAAAGCTAATGACAAAAGAATAATTAGACATAAGACTTGTATAGAAAATGGAACATATACGTCTTCAACAAATGCTATCGCTGTAGAGCCTGCTTGAAATACTTTTAAGCATGCAAAAGCATCTGCTAGCCGTGATTCTTCATAGAAAGTGCCTATGATAGAATATAATAATGTCCCAAATATAGCATCACCTATACTTAAACCAATAACCAATATAAGAAATATTTCAGTATTATTTTGGTCCAATGGTGGTTCCCATACTATTAATAAAAGTACAAAAATAGTCATATGAGCAAGTGCACCAATAGCAAAAATAACAAGACGACGACCAATTAAATCACTTAAATTTCCAAAGAAGACATAACTAACAGCACTAACAGTACCAAATAAACCAAATATTAAATATTTCCAACTTTTATCAACAATCAATGGAGGTACGGCAGCAGCAATGAACCCTTGAGATAATCCACTATAACACATTGTTGGAATAAGAAAAAGAAAACGAATATCGAAAAGTATTGATACACTCGATAGAATCGACTGTTTCTCTAGAAAATATAAAATGAAATATTATTCATAGAATATAAAATAATCAATGTTTTACTTCCATCTTTTGGTATTTCTACAGGTCGTAGAAAAATTAAACTGAATGTTCCTAATCCACAAATACTTGTCAGTATTGTAAAAATGATCCATTCATCAAGCTTTATATGAAATAAAAATGAGACAAGCAAATTTCCAATAATTTGATGTAATTGAAATATACCGAAAAATGTACCATTCATTAAACCCCTTGTGGATGATGGTACTAGATTATTTACTTGTTCATGTTTATTTGTTGAGATGGTAACATAGACACCTTGAGCTGTCCATAATAAAGCTGCACCAACACCAACTAAGAATCCAGATATGTATAATGTCCATCTATTATATTTTATATTAGAGGCAATAAATGGCACGTATGCCACACTCGAAAAAATTAATGTTAATCGTACACCTAATGATCGAGTTATATATGATGATAGAACTAAATTAGTTAAACAAAATACCAGACTTGTAATAGCTAGTGCAAATGCACCATCTTTAGCGTGATCTGATGATGTTTGAAATATTTGTGTAACACCAAAAGGTGTAAGAATAAGAAAAAACGATAAACTTAAATGAATTATATTGTAAAAATTCGATCGATCCATTTATTCGTCAATGAATAATATAATACGATAGAATGGGTTTCAACATACTAACCTTGATCGACTGTTTTGTTTTTGTTTTTCGTTGCTTATTTAAGACAAACAAATCAACTTTTTATTTTTCGATTAGGTGTCTTGTTCTAGTCAAGGTGAAGTAGTAACATATAGTTTAACAGCACATACACAAATATAACTGACAAAAAAATCAATCGATTATAGATAGAAATAAGTTTGTAAAAGAAAATATTTTTTTTTTATTATGTTTTATTTACAATATCGAAAAAATATATACTTAGATAAGAAAATTCGATGAAATAAATTTTGGTTTTTTATATGTGTATCCAGCGGGATTCTTTAGATGAAGGTTTAATGAAAATGTCGATAATGAAATATAACTTACATATATATATTAACAAATAACTCAAAAAGAAATACATTGCTTTAATAACTGTTCATTTAGTTTCTTTCTCGTTATCACAATAAGTATTATAAATATATTCTTTTCAAAAAAGCCAATGAATTTACTTGTTTGTCAATAATAGTGTCACTAAGATGGGACTAGATTGTGCAGAGCCCAACCACAGACCATTTACAAAAAGCAGTTGTGTTTTTTTGGAACGATAAAATCAACAAAATGCAAGACATTTACATTTTCTTCGTGTTTCTTCGTGATGAAGTTAGGTGGTATGACGTTCAAACATCCAGCAATTTGTAAGAGGACACTCTTTTTTAAGAAGGTGAAAATAATATAAACGCAAATCATTCACACTATTTTTGTACCCTATCCTAGTGTCAAGTTGACTGATGAATCAATTGAGCATTCTTTAGTTCGTTTGTTAAATAAGGGAATTGTGTTGTACTAGCAATAATTGGTAGAATGTCGTTTCAAGGGTAAATTACTCTCTTAGTCATGTTTATTATAGCTATCATGTAAACAAGTTTTTATGAAGTTGAATTTATAAGATTTATATTTGTCTTAAAACTCATCCAGATGATAAAAAGATAAAATATGCTACTATTTAGCTGATTTTTAGCCCATCTGCGACCAAAGAAAGTGAAAAATTTGAATTTTTTACGTTAATTAAAAATGATTTTTTTTTATAGATAATAGAATTAATTATAAGTACTTGTTATTTTGAGGAATGGCCCTCTCAAACTGATGTTATCATTATCATACATAACAAAAGAATCTCAAAAAAGTCGCTATTAATCTTACAGATATCAGTCTTTCCTTTCATAGATGAATCTTCAGCTCAGTTGAAATTATCGTTGAATGGAACAGACAAACATGAGAGTTAATTTTACTTACACTCGTATTCAATAACAACAAGTTCTGTCTTTAGCTATTATTACTGTTGCTGTAGCCATAGATCTAATTTGTTACATATAGTAAAAAAAAAAGAAGTTTATTCTCTACATAACATAATTCAGTTGTAGATAGTCTATTTTTTCCTCTAACTTCTTTTGATATTGATTATTTGAATCTATCGTAGGTTGTGTTTCTATTACCTACAATTTCAAAAACAAAAATACGCATTTGTTACTCTTTGCTATAATTAGAAACACTAACCAACGAAAAATCAACATTTCTATTAGTCATGTCGGAGCTACAATATAATAAAATCGGAAAGAATCTTACTGATCTATTTTCGAAGGCACAAATAAAACAATTTCAGTTTGCTTGTTGCAAAGTTTGTGATGCTTACTGTAAATATAAAAATAACACCTTGCATAAACAGACAGATTCAAATTATAAAGTTTATTCGATATGTAAAAATTGTCAAATTATAGTTATGAATACTTTTGATAAAAGACTCATTGAATTGATTCAAGAAAGAAAGAATTTAAGTTACCTAAAGATAATTCTAGTTTTTTAATGTTCACAAGTTCTAGTTAAGATTCAGTAATTGCGATAATTTTATAAAAATATGGTTGTTAAGACTGTTCCATTTTTTAGGACAATATACTTTTGCAATTATGATGATGCTAAATATCTCTCGTCGGATATTAAAAATGAACGAAATCAATGCAACGTTATTTTAAAATTTTTTCTCAAAGAAAAATATGCTATCGTCAATTTTGTTATGTAACAAAGAAATAGCCTTTATGATAACAAATAAAGTTTCAAAAACTAATAGAGTAGCATCCAACCATCCAAGGATTTCTGATTACGCTACTATTTTTCTAGCTCTTATATTTGACTCGATCATTCATTTGAAATAATCAACAAAAATTATAATAAGAATATAGAATCTAGATTTTCATCATATCATTACAAAGGTACATATGATTATTAAAGGTATAGAAAAAAAATCAGTAAATTATTATTTTATCGAATATTGTCAAGATAAGTTGAAAAAAAAATATATTTAACAAATAAACATTTTGATAGAAATGATTCTCATAGTTTGATTTATAATTTTATTAAACAAAAAACCACATAGAAATGTTATCGTCATCACTAAACATTTTATATTTTTTTTCTCAAGTAAAATAGATAACATCTTTTATTATAATCAGTCTGATCGTTTAGAAAATATATCTCCGGAAGAAAAAAAAAAAAAATTATATAGTCATATTTAGCTTGAAGCAATAATCGATGTTTTTCAAGAGTATTTGCATATCGGTCTTAATCGAATTGCATGATTTAGAATTGATCATTTTTCGATGACATTTATATGAATTAGTCACTCAATTCTTAATATTACTTTTGATCAGACTTTTTTTCTTCTTTTTTGTTAAACTGAATATTTACAATAAAAACAAAAACAAACTTAAATATTTTATGAATACTAATTATTTAATCTGATATCAGTTGCATGGTTTATTGTCAAATTACTAATATGATTTTAGTGGCATCTGTTAATGTGACAATAGACAAGAAGAAAACAACAAGGACAGAAACAATAAGAACAATAATATTTAGATTTCACTCTTAATTTCTTTTTCTTTTGATTCACATATTTTCACTTTCAAAAAAAAACAAAAACAAACAAACAAACAAAAACAGTAAATTTTTCAAACTACCAAAAGAAAAAACAAATGCACATATCAAAATCGAAAAAAAAACCAGACATAAATTTATCATTTGATTTTTAATGATTTTTTTGAAATCTTTAAGATGTACAAACATAAGAAAAGAGAAGATACAGACGTCAAAAAAAACAAACAACATAAACAGATGATAATTTACCATTCTAAAGTTGAATTCAGTAAGACAGCCGGAAATTTTCGTTCGTTAATTTTGCACAAAACTAAACGCACCTATTGATATATTTATAAATTGCGATAAATAATCAGTTTTGTGTAGAATTTACATTGGATGGATTATCAAACAAACAAATCAGGAAGACATTATAGAAGAATTTATACGTTTAAATCGTTCGAGTACTTGACTAAATGATGGTCGTCGATCAGGATCAGCATGCCAAGTTTGACGCATAATATCACCTACTTCTTGTGGACAACCATCTGGTGGTTCCATTCGATGACCTTGTTTTAAATTGAGCAATACATCATTAGCAGGCTAGATAATACAAAAAACTAAAAATGTTTTTTTTCTTTTTCTTTCAATAAAATAGAAAACTTACAATACGAGGATAGGGACATCGTCCATAAGAGAAGATTTCCCAAAGAAGAATACCATATGACCACATATCACTTTTATGTGTATATCTCTAAAGAAATAACATAAAATCTTGACTTTTTTTTTTTGTTTTTGATATAATTTACTTTTGATTCAAGTGCTTCTGGTGCTGTCCATTTCGTTCTACATTTAATTTTTTCTGTTGTTATTATATTTCCATTTGAATCTTGATTTCCATTTTCTTTTCCTGTTGTTTCAACAAATTTTGCTAAACCAAAATCAGCTACTTTAGCTGTATTATCATCAGCAATTAATACATTGCTTGCAGCAACATCACGATGTACAATATGATTTTCTTCTAAATAAGTTAAACCTTCACATGTATCACTAAATAAATAACAAAAAAAAAATGAATTATTCATTATATGAAAATTTCTTTACATTGCAAAACCAAGTAAATCTTTTTGAGAAATAACTGATCGTCCACGTGTTGTTAAATAATGAAGAAGTGAACCTTTAGCCATAAATTCTGTAACTATATAAATAATATTATCTGGCTTTTGTGCTACACCCAAAAAATTAACTAGATTTCGATGTTTTAATGAACTGAAAAAAATAATAATTTAAAAAAAAAAGTGAAATTAATCAAAATAAAGATATATATATATATATACCTCATTATATCAGCTTCATGACGAAAAAGAGCTGCTGAAGTTGCTTCTTTTAGTACTTTAATAGCAACACGAGCTTTTCTGTATGTACCTTCATAAACCTCTAAAAAACAAAATCAATTAAAAATAGTCAATCATGCATTTGTTGACAACATTTCACATTTCTCCCTTTCCCTCCCCTTGCCTCTTTTTATTCTACAATTTAGCCATGCTGTATCAAATATTAAAATTTTAAGGATATTATTGATCACAATATAGTATAAGACTGATCAATATGAAGATTTTATATTATTAATAAATGTTATAAAAAAAAAAACTTAATAAGTAGAATTCTATGATTTGTTTAATTTATTTTTATGTTCGATTAAAAATATCGTGTCATACATACAAATCTAGATAAGCCAAGAAGAGAAATTATCAAATCATAGAACAATTTTGTTAAGCAACTCTTACGTAATAATAATCAATAAATAGAATTATGTATTGTAGTAAATTATAATCAGTCTTATGCTATATTATAATAAAACTTCATTCTTGTAAATAAGATATGAAATGAATGTAGTACACAATTCAAAATAAACATAGAATAGAAATAAGTTTTATCAAACAAAAAAAAAAAATAATATGTCAAAATATTAAAAAAAATTTTACCAGCAAATTCTCCTGATCCAACAAGTTTTCCAAGATGAAGTTCTCTATAATCAATTGTTGATGATGTTTCACATGAAACAACAACTACTGATGGTGCTTGTTGAACTGTTCCTCCAATTTTAATTGAATCAACTGTATCTTGTTTATTATTCAATGCTTTTTCTAATCGACAACATAATCCATCAGCATCAAGTTCATAATGCTATTTTTTTTTAAAAAAAAAAACAAAAAAAATCAATCATTTTTCTGTAAGCAAAAATAAAATGATGAATGAATTTATTCAAACCTCAACAAGTAAACGAAGATCAGGGAAATATAGTTCATCATCAACTGTATATGTGTGTCGTATTGGATCAAGTTTAACTCTATAATGTTGAATTTTTGCATCATCTTTTATTGATAATGTTAAATCTCCTGGATAATGTTCACTTTCACGTATAAGAAATGTTCCAACAAGTTCATCAATTAATAACTGTTCAGCACGTATTCGTGGTAATTTACCAAAATTCCAACTATATGATGATGAAGATGATTTCAATTGTGATTTTGGTGATCTAATCATGAACAAAAACAAAGATTTTTATATCATTTTTCAATTCAACTTGTTTTGAAATTCATATCTTTTTTTTTTCTTTATTTTCTATCAAAAAAAAAATTTAAAAATTCCTTACGGCACTTTGACAATAGTTGGTGCCAAAGTTTCATCGTCGTTCACCATCGAATAAAGTGTACACTTATGTAAATGTAAAATACGTGCCAAGATCTATTAAACAAATGAACGAACGAATGAAAACAAACATAAAGAATAGAAACAAATAATGTAGCAGCAGCAGGAGAAGTTCAATTAGATTTTTATCAATGGTGTTTTATATTAACCAATAATATTTCTTAAAAACTATTCATTTATGCATTTAAAACTGTCTAGATTATCCTCCTCTGTCAGACATCGATCAATACATAAAAATGGCCACTGTCAGCTTCTATATGATTGCTCCGTTCGTCGATACGGACGGACATATTATATATATCTATATTGATCGATCAATGTATATGTTTCTTTTGTTTTATTATCGGACATTCTAGATTATCATATATTTCAAATTTTCCGTTCATATTTTTTATTTTATCTTTCAATCAAATATAAAATAATAATTTCATTTTTTTTTTAAAACAAAAGAATTATGATCTAAAGTATGTTAAGATAAAATTTATTCGTTGTTCATCATCTTTGTTTTTGTTTTTGTTTTTTTTTTTTTTTTTTTGTAAAATAGAAAAAATGTTTACTAACAGTAGTAATAATAATCGTTCCACTACAGGTGCTGGTAGTGGATATGAATTTAGTGTTAATGATGTATGTGATCGATTAGAAAAAGAATTTACACATATGCAAGGTGAACGAGCACAATTACGTATTGAATGTGAAAAATTAACTGCAGAAAAAAATGAAGTACAAAGACAATATTGTCTTTATTATGAAATGGCATATCGTTTATCATATGAAATGCATAAACAAACAGAAATAACAAAACGTTTAATAGCATTATTACATCAAATCATTCCTTATTTAACACCTGAACAACAAGCACATGCATTACCTGCACTTGAACGTGCTAAACAAGTTACAGTAAATGATCTTAACAGGTAGACTGATTAATTTTCTTTGATTCTTTTTTTAAAAATTAAAAAAGAAAATAAAACATAGAAAATATTTTTTTTTTCTTTTTCCTGAATTTTTTGTTCTTTTGATATTTGGATTTTTTTTTTTGTTTTTGTTTTTTTTTCTTTTTATTGAAGTGTGATTCAACAACAATTTCATGCACAAGCAACAGCAGTTGCACTTGCTGCTGCTTCGAATTCATCACCAACTGGTGCTGGTCTTCCACCATTACCTGGTGGAATTCCTGGTTTATCTTCTGGTCTTGGTTCAGCACCTCATCTTCAATTACCCGGTCCACCAGGTCTTCCAGGTTCTGGTGCTGGTCTTCCACCAGGCATGCTAAACTATACATCAGTATTAAGCAGTTTAGCTTCTCAATATGCACCAGGTATTAAAGAAGAAGGTGCTTCATCAATGTCAAAAGAAAATGCATCATCACCTCGAGCTAATAATAGTGATTTAACATTAGGAACAAAAGGTACAACAAGTAGTAGTCGATCATCAACAAATGGAAAATCATCTAAACATCGACCATCAAGTAATAGTAGTAATATGCCTAAACCAATAAAACCATCAACAACAGAAAGTGATGGTGAACGAAGTGAATCAGATTTAGTTATTGATACAAGTATTGGAAATCCTAAACATACAAATGGTAGTAATAATTCTGGTAGTGGACTTCTTTTACCAAATGGAATTAAATCAGAAATAACTGATAATACAACAGGTTCAATAACAACAAATGAAACTATGCCAGCAACACCACCAGTATCAACAGCTAATGGTGCTGGCAGTGGAGGTTCATCAAAAACTCGACGTGATCGAAGTCCTATGTCTGATAAAGATAATTCACAAAGAAATAGTATGTCATCATCAACTATTAAAAAAGAACGAAATACACCACAACCTAATAAATCGATGACACCAACAACAGGATCAAATGTTGTACAATCAAATGTTGGTGCTCCTCAATTACAACAAGGTGGTCCATTAGGTTTACCACATGGACTTTCTGGACGTATGCCAACTGGTGCTCCATTCGGGTATGTTTTTTGTTTGCTCAATTCTATTAATGACTTCTTTTTTTTTTGTTTCATTCTATTTAGTTTTAATCCAGGTCCGTTTTCTTCACCTGAAGCATTAGCAGCTGCTTTTGGTGCACTTGGTCCACATCATGGAAATCCATTAAATCCATTTGGACCATTTGGTCATCCATTTGCACAGGCTGAAGTTGCTCAAGCAATGGCTATGGCTGCTCAACATCAACATGCTCAACAAATGGCCCAAGCACAAGCAGCTGCTGCTGCAGCTCAAGCAGCAGCTGTTGCAGCAGTACAACGACAACAGCAACAACAACAACAACAACAACAGCACCAACAACAACATGGATCTAGTAATCATCATCATGTAATGAATCAAGCTTATTCATTTTTTACTACAACCGATGGTCAAGGTAATCCAGTAACAACACCTGTTAATATGACACCTGAAGCATTAACTGGTCCTAATATACCAACGTCAGCACGAGAACTTGCTACATTAATGCATGGTGAAGTTGTTTGTGCAGTAACCATTAGTGAACAATCAAAACGCATTTATACTGTAAATATAATTAAGAAAATACAAAACTAATAAAACTTTTTTTATTTTTTGAATAGGGTGGTAAAGGTTGTGTTAAAGTTTGGGATCTTAAACAAACAGGAACTGTACGAACACCATTATCTTATTTTAAATGTCTTAATGATGATAGTTATATACGTTTTTGTAAATTACTTGCTGATGATCGTACACTTGTTGTTGGTGGTGAAGCAAATGTTATATCAATTTGTGATCTATCAGCAGTTACTGGTGGTTCAGCATCTAATACTCGTTCATCAACACCAAATTCAAATGCATCATCACCAACACCATCATCTAATCAACCACCATCATCAACATCACCAAGAATAAAAGGTGAATTAAAATTAAATGCTCCAGCTTGTTATGCACTTGCTATTGGTCCATCGGATTCTAAACTATGCTATTGTTGTTGTTCAGATGGTTCAATAGCTATTTATGATATTCATAATCAATCACTTGTTAAATCTTTTGTTGGACATAGTAAGTCGTATTTAGTTTTTTTTTTGTTTTTCATTTTTGATTGTTTTATTTTTGTCTAGCTGACGGTACATCATGTATTGATATAGCACCTGATGGTCGTACAATGTGGACAGGTGGATTAGATAATACAGTTCGATGTTGGGATCTTCGTAATGATTATGCTCCATTACAAACATATGAATTTGATTCACAAATATTTACATTGGGATATTGTCCAACAGGTGAATGGCTTGCTGTTGGTATGGAATCATCAACTGTTGAATTAATTAATATTTCATCAGCAATGAGTAATTCATCAAGTCCATCAATGAAAAAAAATCATGATAAATATACACTTAGTTTACATGAAAGTTGTGTTTTAGCACTTAAATTTGCTCATCAAGGTAAATGGTTTATATCAGCTGGAAAAGATAATTATATTCATTGTTGTCGTACACCAACTGGTCTTCTTTTATTTCAATCAAAAGAATCATCAAGCGTTCTTTGTTGTGACATTTCAGCTGATGATAGATATATTTTGACAGGTTCAGGCGATAAAAAAGCCACACTCTATGAAGTCACATATTGAATTCTTCTCTGTTGGTCTCTGTGTGTGTGTGTGTGTGTAATCTTTTTCCTTCTGAATGTTGTCTGTTAATAGTGACTGTGTTCTGTTTTTGTCAAAAAAAAAAAAACTCGTTTTTTTTCCTCTTTTTCATTCATTATCTTTTGTACATATTGTACCATTAGACAGTTAGTAGAATCGATCTGCGCTATGTTTCTGTCTATTTTACAAACAGGCACATAGATCTATGTTCTTTCTTTCTCAAATATGTGCTTACTGCGCTCCTTCTCATTTTGTGTGCGTGTGTATGTGTGTGTCTAATGTCTATTACTACACAACAAACATTCGTCGTCTTCTTTTTCTTCTTTTTTTTCATATATTCACTTATGTATTTGTCAATGAATTTAATATGGAGGATGATGAACAAAAAAGAACAACAAAAAAAAAAAAAAAACAAACGAAATTTCTTTGCAATGATAGTTTATTAAACTAATTAGAAGAAAAAAAAGCAGAATAATTGTTTATGTATTATTTTACAAAAGAAAAATTAATACAAATCAACAAAGTATTTCTTAATATATTATGAGTATTGATTATTAAGAATTGTATTCAAGATCGTAATTATTAACAACATAAATTATAATGAATGATGACTTAGAATATAATATATATATATATATATATAGTTTCTTTTTTTTTTCTTTCATGGTTGTTTTTTGTTGTGATTTGAAAAAGAAAATATAAAATGAAGTAGTTTTGTTTTTCTTTTCGTCATTTCTATAAATTTCAGAAATTGTGCAGATCATTAAAAAAAAAATACGATTGAAATATTAATAATATAATGAGAATTTCATTTCATGTTGATGAAAAATTCTTTTTTTTTTGTTTGCTTTTTTTTTAACAATCTCATCAAATATTCAAGAGCTACTTCTAAATTACATTTATATTAATCAGAACAAAAAGAAAAGGTTTCAACGTCAAATTTTACTTTTTTTTCCAAGATGATCAAACAAATCTTTATTCTCTATTGATAAATTGTATATAAAAAAAAACATTATTCTAATCATCAATTATGATTTGATAAAGAATTTTAGAATATATTTATTTGAATATTTGAAAATTGATTAATTTAAATTGTTTTAAATAATAGAAAAATATTCAAATATTATTTTAATTCATAACAAATAAATTTTATTGATATGAATGAATAGTAAAAAATAAAATTGATTCATTCTAAAATGTTCATCAGTAAATATTAGAATGAATGTATATTTGATCAGTAGTAATGACAACTTGATCAAACTCAATATCCTTGATAATTAAATTATTTCAAGTTTTTTTCTTAATTATCAATAATTATATGTCAATGAACAGAAAAATAAAATTCATTATTATTATTATTCATTAAATATAAATGAAAAATGATGAAAAAAAGAAAAAATTTCATATGATTGCTTACATTTTTATCTGAAGGGTATTTGAATGTTTTTTTCAAAAACGAAGATTTTATTTTGCTATAGATCATTGTCATCCAAACAGACGGTAATTAGTTGCGGATGAATACGTGATCAGTTAAGGGTTTGCTGTCGATCAACCTGTTTCTATAATGATGTATGTTTTTTCTCCTATTCTTTTTTTCGTTTGCCTAGTTGATAATTGATCAATTGGCAAATATATGCATATATATACCTGTATGTGTGCGAATTTGACTTGCCCGACAGTCTTCTATCGAAGTTACGAATATACATATGCATATAAGGAAAAAAAAAAAGAAAAAAAATAGAGAAAGAGCAAGATTATGCACATCAACGACAGCGATGGTGTCAACATCAAGCAAGGTTGAAGCTTTTTCTCTTCTTATGTACCAGTAAGCATCCTACATACACCACGTTCAATGAACAAAAACATATAAACATATTTATTTATATTTATATTGAAAATAGGAGAAGAGGGACTGAGAAGGTAGGAACAAACTAATAATGCAATGATGATAGACATATTGTCAACGTTGATAGAATGTGCACATAAATATATGTAGAAGAGTCGTAATTGAAAAACAGAGTGAAAGAAAATAAGAAACGAGAGAGATAGAAAGAGTGGTCCCATGGTTCATAAAAAACCTTTCGACGATTCTAGAAAAATGTAAGTTAAGTAAAAAAAATAATATCTTGAAGAATCTGACGAGAGATTATCGTTGATTACCACAGAATAGAAATGTACATATCATTAAAATTGAGAGTTAAATATTGTTTTTTTTTTTAAATATAAAGTATTTAAACGAGTTTTACAATAAACGATAAAACGCATAGTGTACATATAGAGGATAAATTATTAATGATATTTGTCTTGTTTTTTCTTGACGTGGAGAACTGAAATTTTTTTATCGCGTATATATATCTAATCAAGATTCATTATTTCTCAAAGTTTCAGCTCTCTGGCTATAACTACTGGTGAAATACATCGACACGATTGAAATACTTAAATTTTCTTACTTATTTTTTTTTTTTTGCATTTTATTTTGAGATGTATTTCACCACTAGTTATAGTTAGAGGGTTAAAACTTTCAGAAATAATGAATCATGATTAGATATATATATGATAAAAATTTCAGCTTTCTACGTCAAAAAAAAAAAAGTGTGAAAAATATCATTAATAATTTATCTTCAGTTATTATGAAACACTCTTTATATCAGTATTGTTTTATTTTTAGACTCATCATAAATTATTATTCTCATATGAAATTATTCATTTGTATTATAATTTTAGGATTCTCTAAATAACCGGCGTGCATGAGCACTGACATGCACTGCCGGTCGTCCTACGGCATTAATACTTCATTTCTTTCTGCTCGTCCCGGTTCTATTACAAGTTCAAATAATATAACTTATGTTTCTTCACCTTATCATCATTATGATCAAACATCACCTCCACCAGCAGAAGCAAGGCGTCGTCGTCGATTAGAAGATCCAATAACTACTTATGCTTCAAACTATTATGTTACGTTTCCTCGTCAGATGTCCCAGTCACCATCACAACAAGCTTCATTACTTCCATTACAATATTCTTCGTTATCGTCATCTCGTCAACAATATCACCAATCAAATCATAAGAATATTTATTGTGATCTTTTTAATTTACTTGAACGTCCTTCTTCACCAACACCATCATTAATTAAACAAAGAAAAAAATATGGATCTAATGATTACAGTCCATGTCGTCATCATTGTCTCATGGATTTGAAAAATTCTCATACAAAAGTAAAATGTACTAATGATCGAAAACGTCGTCATAAAAGATATACTTATAATAAAGAAAATAAATGTCAAGATGATAAGTTATCATCCATCGAGCAATATGATTTACCATCAGAAAAAGCAAAAAAAATTAATGATATTTATCAACGACGTTCATCAAAGAGAGGATTCTTTCGACGATTGGTGTACAATTATTTTTGTTTAACCTCAACACTTGCTAATAAAGGGTATTCTAGTTAGAATATCTATCTTAAATACAAATAAAACGAAGATTCTTGTAATAGAAAAACAAAGAGATTTTATATTAATATGAATAGAAAAATCTCAATCGGTTTATCATTGATTTGATGATAGAAAAGTTTCGTTATTTTTTAGTTGATCAAGATATGAACAAATTTCAAAAGACAACAGAAATGCATCATATTACAGAATTATTAAGAGATTATGTTTGTGTGATGATTATATAACTTTTAAGTTAATCACTGTATCATAAATTTGTGCCATTAGATATTTATTCTGATATTTGTGCTGATTTTATTTAACTATTATTAAAATAGACAAGCTAAAATTCATCTAATTCACATAGAATAATTTTTAATATAGCATGTCAATAGAAAGTAACTAGTTGAAAGATAGATTCATAGAAAATCAATAATTATTCTTAGATCTACTCTAATGTATCGTCTTGAAATCTGAAACTTATGTAAAAAGTCATAGACTATTAAAAAATAAATGTTGCTATAAAAATAAGTTATTTTGTCATTTTACTTATAATCAATTGTATTATATTGAATAAATAAATATCGGAGTTATCAAATCTATAGGAAGATAATAATTAGAATATCTGTTAAATTGAATAAGAAAATTAAATTTAATTAAGTAGAATATTTCTAGTATGATAGTGCAAAAAATCAATTTGTAGATATGTTCAACAATATTAATTCTTTTTTCAGAGATCGTTTCATTATATTTCAAAGTAGTAGTGACTCGAAGAAAACTAAAAAAACAGAAATAATTCTATCAAGTTTTATTTCATCAAATGTTCAAAGAAGCCGTTCGAATTATTTATACATCATAGCATCCATTGAATTCTTTTACTAAGTATTTTGAACATCTCAAGTATATATTATATTCATTATATATTTTCATAGATTTAATATTTTAGACTGAAAACGTATATTTTAAGTTTTTGATATTGATCAGCAGTGAACACTAGGACGAATCGATCGATAAATTGTTTCTATTTATGTAGAAATACTTCATACCAAATAATGGCGTACATATCAAGGAGAAATCGAATGAAAAAATGTGGGTTGGTGAATTTTCAGCACGGAACGTTCAGCACGGAATTTTCAGCACAGGAACGTTCAGCACTAGGAATAATCAGCACGTTGAATTTTCAGCACGCGAACGTCCATCATGAAAAACACACTGTGAGGCTCTTGGTATAGGTAAGAGCGTAGCTGCAGGTGCCGGATGGGTGTTGGTCTGGTACTGGGCATCCTTCTCTATGTGTGGGTTAGCGGAGTGTATTTCTTACTCATTTTCGTCCATACCCACACCTAGATTCACACTCAGATCGGCACCAGAACCTCACAAACACATAAACTCCATCTATGCCTCCGCCCGCAACGACACCCACATCTACGCATATTATCTCACTTACACCCACAGGCACCTACAGCCATACCAAGAACCTCGCGGTGTGGTTTTTGATGATGGATGTTCGCGTGCTGAAAACTCAACGTGCTGATTATTCCTAGTGCTGAACGTTCCTGTGCTGAAAATTCCGTGCTGAACGTTCCGTGCTGAAAATTCCCGTGCTGAAAATTCCGGTTCCCAAAAAATGTATACATATCTATCATTCATTGTTCTTATCCGTACATTTCATTTTCTTATAATCTCCCGGTACAATCAAAAAAAAATCACATAATTGTTATCTAACTAAGCCTTTTGGACTTCTGCTTGTGAAGTTAGAAATTGTTGAAGAATTTCTTCTTTGTGAATATTTCATTGCTTCTATTGTAAATTGATTAAAGTAACGGCTGCTAATTTTTTAAGAAAACATTTTTCTCTTTGACTTTGTGGTGATGAACTATTGTTGTTGGAATTAGAACAATTCCCTTGTTTTGAGGAAAATTGTCTAATGTAATGGTAAATAGCTTTCATCAAAGTTTTATTATGATGGTAGCAATTGAAGAATGATGAAATATAGAGCACTGTTTATGTTATCAGTACTTTTCATATGTCCTAAATATTTCAAATAATGTTTACAAACGACATCAAGAAAAAAGTTTAGTTTTTAGATCTCATTTAGTCGAACTGTCAAATAAAATCCTTGATGCTTTGAATTGAATTCTGATTGTATGGATTAAAGCGATTCAAGGTAGACATAATTGCTAGCAATGAAAACAAGAATTTTGCTAATTATTTTTTAAAATGTTCTTCTGAATATTATTTATTTGTTTTCTTTTTTTTTTTGGTATATCTGAATTCATTCTTTAATAAAAATTCAATCGAATTTTATAAAATTACTATGTTACCAAAGATTCATATGCTACTGAATCATAACAATTCTTCGATTCTACATAGATTTCTAAATAGCTGAAAGAAAAAGTATTGCATGGATTTCATCTTCACAATATCTTTGTTTTCAATTCAATATTTCTCGTTTTATTTATCATACAGAACAACAAACCACTTTGAATATATGTATTTTTCATTATTTAACCGTAAAAAGTTTATTTGCTTCAAGCTTAAGATAAGTATATATGTGAGAACGATAACACAGAGAAAAGAGATCTATGTAAGAACAATGAAAAAGAAAAAACATACGGTAATGAGCTCGATTAGATATTTCAGAATATTTAGTCAATTAAGAAAAGCACTACTTGTATTTTCGGACTTAACCATTTTTCACGAATTACTTTATTTCGTTTTGAGTTCTCAAAGAGCTTGATCAACGGCACGACGTCGACCACAGCACCAATATAAAATTAAACCTTAGAAGGAAATATAAAAAAATGAGTCAGAAACAAAACAAAAAAAAAAACAACATACCACCAATCGGAAAAAAGAGAATAATTAAAATCCAAATAAGCTTTGAAAGTATACCACGACCGCCCGATGTAAGTAATTCAAAAATAGCAATTAAATCAAGAATTAAAATAATCTAAAGATTATAAAAAAAGAAAACAAATCTTTCTTTATTGGAATAAATTGATTCTTTTCTTTTTAATTACTAAACCAATAATACCACCAATGCTTGATCCAATTATAACTCGATCATCACGAACAGCAGGTGCACCTGAGATCGATACTAATAGTACCAAAATAATATTGATAAAAACAATTGTATGCATTTTTCTGATAAGAAACAAAAGAATCAAATTCTAAAAAAAATATTCATAATATGTATAAAGCAAAGACAAAAACAAAGATTAGTCAGAACATATACAAAATCCAATTGTTTATATCGAACAATGTTACTTAATTCTAACAGATACAATCAATACAAACGCTGATTTGTCACTGTGCATGTGAGCTGAAGCTTATATAATGTACTTTTATATTTAGACATCAGCGCTTTTTTTTTTCGATCTATAGTCATTTGTTAATGCAAAAAAAAGAATAAATATGAGTAAGAGAATGTTGTCGTATGTTTCAAAACAAATGAAAACATAATATGATTGGAAAGAAAAAACGTGAGATGGCGGGCTATAGATGAAAGTACAGAAACATTAAAAAAAAAAGAGCATCCTAGAAAGACAAAGAAAGAAAAAAAATCCTTTTGATCAATTTGTTTTTTTGTATTATCCTATTTTTAGGATCAATATAGAAAAATATAACTGTTAACAAAGATTAGTTCAAAAGCAACAGTCAATTTCTAGAAGTAAACAGTAATAACTATCAGTTAGATGTATAAAAAGCTTTATTCATCTTCAATCGGAAAAATAAAGCATAGTTTCAAAAAGTATATACATATTTATGAATGATTCTTAATATATTTCACATACAAAAAAAATATTCTAACGGTAGTGTACATTGGTAATGATCAAATACTAACAAAGTATTTATTTTTGTCCTTTACCTTGTTTTCACTAATCTTTAGTGCATAAATATAACACATACAAATAGCTTATTATAATATATTTTCGAAATGGTTTTGTTACTGACGATAGCTATTCTTTGCTTTTTTTTACTACTTGTCATTGCATATTACATATTATCCCCTGTACTGCAACTTACATAAATACAAAAAGAATATCGAAATATATCATTTCTCCCTCTCTCATCGATTTCATTTATTAGAAATATATGTCAATTCGATGAACAGTAGCATATTTTGCTTTGAATTACTTAGTCACAATTGGCAAAATAATCTCAATATTAAGACAAAGGTCTTTTTTGTATATGGATTAGAATAACATCGAGAATATTTTTATGTTCTAGCGAAGGACTTGAAGTAACCTCTGTTGCAAAAGTCTTTAGACAAAATGTTCGTTCGTTTTCCGATCACTTAAAAGCAATTAGTGGGAGTCAAAAGCAGTTAGTAAGACTCAGAATTTTGTGCTCTTTCCGAAAATGGACTCAGAAATTTTGCGTCTGTTTTTGTTCGAGAGTAGTGAGGACATCTTTGAAAGACCTAAAAAATTAGTTTGGACGGAAAATTTTTTCGTACATTTTCACTATTGGGATCCGAAACTAAAAGTTGAAATTTTTGTTGATAGATTAGCTTGTAGAGCAAAATTTACCCTACAAAACGCACTATTTGACTTTCTTTTTATCTTCCAATAAGGTACCTAAATTTTCGTTTTTCTGTATCACCCTCATTTTGGAAAATCGACTTTTTGACGAAAGCGCGTTTTACGTAGAAAGTAGTTCTTGAGAATATGCTTATAGGTTCAAGCTAGAGCTTAGTGCGATATCACGTTTTGTAAAGAAGTGTTCGCTCTACAAAATCACCGACTCCGACAATTTTTAGCACCTTCGCAAAGGGATTTATGGGAGTTAGCAAAAACCCTGTTTATTCGTCGTCCAAACCAATTTTTAGACCTTTCAAAGATTCCTTCACTTCTCCCAAACAAAAACAGACATCCAATTTCTGAGTGCATATTCGGAAAGAGCATAAGATTCTGGTAATAACCTATAGTTTTCCACTCGTCTAAAATACTTTCAAGCATGCCAAAAAAGAACAAACATTGTGTCCAGAAACTTCGGCACACCCGTTCCGTCCAAACTAATTTTTTAGGCCTTTCAAACATTTCCTCACTACTCTCGAACAAAAACAGACACAACATTTCTGAGTCCATATTCGGAAAGAGCACAAAATTCTGAGTCTTACTAACTGCTTTTGACTCGCACTAGTTGCTTTTAAGTGATCGGAAAACGAACGAACATTTTGTCTAAAGACTTTTGCAACAGAGGTTATGTACATTAGATTATTTCTTGTTTGTAAACACTTTCTTTATTATCTCGTTAATCATTTATTAATAATAGTAAACAACCTGTTAAATCTTTTCATTACACTTTTATTGAACCTTGACTTAAAACTAAAATTAAAAATAGTGTAGTCATCGTTGTCGTTTAATCACATCTTCATTTCATGATACTCAATTATTACATAATTTGATGCTTATATTCAATAAACAATTATGTATTCTTGCCATATATTGTTTAATTTCATCTATTTTTTCAAAAATAAGTTTTATTTTTCGATCAAAGTGATTAAAGAACACCTTGTTACATTGAATTCTGAACATATAATAAATAAAAATGAAGAGAAGAAATAAATACATCGTCTTGTTATTTTTCGATAGTCTTATTGATCAAATCCATGATGAAAAACTTTCATTTGATGATATTCAAGAAGAAGTGAATACATTTATATTTGAAGGTCATGTTACAACTACAACTGCAATCAATTTTTGTTGCTATTTAGTTGAATGTTATCAAGATGTTCAAAGAAAAGTTGATATTGGAATGGATGCAAACTTTGGTGGTAACTATCTGTATTCAATCCTTCTTGAAGTTATTTGATTTATTTTTGTTTATATTTTTAAAGATGATTAAGAAAGATCATGTACAATGGAAGATATTCAACAAATTGGTTATTTTGATTGTATTACCAAAGTAAGCAATAATTCAATATTTAATCTCACAGAGAAAAAAATTTCCTTAAAAATTTGATTCTCGCTGTCAAGTTTAGTTTGTCAGACGATATGCAAGGGAGTAATTGTTTATAGTTTTCGATCAGCCGAATGATTTATACTGAGAGGATCAAAATAAAAAAGATTTTTTTTTGTATAGATGCCTCATTCTCGAATCGTCGAAACCCATGGAATAAACGTGAAGGAGGAAATTCGAACATGGATACTTACGATTAACATTTGTCGAACATCTAAACTAAATATATTGTTATTTTAACATTTGTTAACAATTTTCGACAATTAAAAAAAAACTTTTTGATCGAATAAAAACATCTTTTGCATGCCTCTAACTACAAAAAAGGTTTTGTTTTTTGAGTCTCAGATGCCATGTACAAATTTTTCAAATATTCAAAATGCAAAATTTGTTAGAGCTGTGTTTTTCATCAAAAGTGCTTATGTATTACAATCTTACTTGTTATTTTTCATTAGTTAATGTTAAATATTTTTTAGAAAATCATGAAATTACGAAAAATATATGTCGAACAATTATCATCCTACTAAGGTACCTGAATGAAAGAAACATTTGTAAATCACTTTTTGAAGAAGTTTCACGAAATAAAAAATAATCTCACCGCTTGAAATTGTCATTCTGCTAGACTTATTTCTACTGGGACACTCGATATTACGCTTTCGATATGTTTCTTTTTTCGCGTACTCGAAACTTCGATGAGTATCAAGGGATTAACAGTGTTTGTGGAGCCGAAAATGAATTACCGATAGGATACAGTTTTCGAGTGGTAGGAATCCGATGGTTGCCGAGGGGCTCGAAATCAGAACAGAACGAACAAAAAATATATATTTCAAATTTTCGAGCGCTCGTCGTATGCTTTTTAAAGTATGTCGGGGTAGTTAGTAACTCATCATTCAGGTAATGCTGTAGATACACGGTTAGCGATATTTTTAAAACATGAACGAACATTGTCCGGGTTTAATTTAGATGGAAAATAAATGTCACTTTGATGTTCAATAAATACATGTTGATTATTATTTAACAAAATGATGAAGCCAATACATAGACTGATATCTGTTGCTCCCAGCCAATCAACTGAATAACCAAAATGATACATATCTATATCATTTATTGAGAGATGTGATATCTTCGATCATACATCATCATTTCTTTCTTTTCGTTAAAAATCCTCGATGCGTGTGATCATATATAAGTGCGCGTTTGTTCTTTTCTTTTTGCTTCGTTATGTGGCTTAATTGTTACATGTGTGTGAAGACATTTTCGATTTAGTAAAAAATAAAGGAACAGATGAGCCATCTTTTTTCCCTAACAGTGGTTGATGTCATTTTAAATGTTATTTTTTTAGTAGTCTCCTTAGATAATGAACAATCTATATTTCTGATGATAGATAACAGGAAAAAAAAAGAATGACACTTCTGCATACATATATATGTATAGACAAACTTAATAATTGATGCGACGTCAACACTTGCTACATGTATACAATCATTTCACTTTTAAAAAAGTATTCATTTAAGTGCAAAGTAATTATTATTAAAAACTAAGTAGAATAAAATCAAATTTTCACAGAGATACGATAAAAGTAACCAACGGGTGAGTCGGAAGTTTTGAGACAAAATGTTTGTTCATTTTTAGTTTGCTTGAAAGTATTTTCAACGAGTCAAAATCTGTGGGTTATGATCAGAATTTTGTGCTCTTTCCGAATATGAGCTTAGAAATTTTGTCTTAGTTTTTGTTCGAGAGTGGTGAGATAATCTTCGAAAGATCTAAAAATTAGCTTGAATGATGCAGCAATAGGTTTTTGTTGACCTCTATAAGTTTCTTTCCAAAGATGCTAAGATTTGTCGAAGTTGATTGTTTTATAGAACGAAGACTTGTTTAAAAAATGTGGTATTGAACTAAGCTATCACTTTTAGTCAAGTGAAGTTATAGGCATTTTGTCAAGAGCTCTTTTCTAAGTAAAGTAGTTTCTGGTCAAAAAGTCGATTTTTCCCAAAATAAGGATTTAAGAAAAATGAAAATTGAGATGTCTTATCAAAAAAGAAAAAGAACCTCAACTAATACATTTTGTAGGGTATCATCTGCTTCACAGGCTGATTTATTAATAAAGGTTCTAACATTTAGTTTCGAATTGCAACCGCGAAGATACAAAAATGTGCGAAAATATTTTCCGTCCAAACTAATTTTTTGGACTTTTCAAAGATTATCTTACTACTTTTTGACTGCCCTATGTAATTGAACTGGAAATTCAGGTATATAAAGTCAAGTGCTAATCAAACTTGGTTGAGTTTTATTTTAGCTGGCCAGACAATTTGTAAAGGTACCAATATTGTCATCTTCATATATGATATTCATCATGATAATAACATGTTTCCTAATCCTGAAAAGTTCGATCCCGAATGATTTACTGATCAGAATCTTATATCAATATGAGTTTTCACCTTTTGCATATATTCCATTCTCATATTGTCTTTGTAAATGAAAAATTTCTCACTTCAATGTCATTTCAAATGATAAATAAATGATTTAGTTTTACTGACATAGATCAATGTTTTGCTGAACTTGAAGAAAGAGTTGTATTATTGATATTATTTCATCATTTTTCTTTTCATTCAACTCAAACTAGTGATGAATTACATTTATCTACTGAAACTATTCTTCATCCGAAAGTTTCAATTTAGATGATTATGAAGCGTCAATGATTTATCCTAATGTTTTTTTTTTGAACTAAATCACTAAACAATAAAATATTTTATTCTATATCTTATAATATGTATTTTCTCTAACATCTATACTCGAATATTAAATTCATTGTATTGAAATTTTGATCATAATTTCGAAATGATTTTTATCTATTGAATTATCAACAATCATTAATATTGTTTTTAACAATTTCACAAAATTTTATTTCCAAAATGATCTCTGAGATAAAACAGCACATCAGATAAGTATATTTTCGAATAAAAGATAATGTTCTAAATTAAATAAGGAGATTAGACATACTACAACTAAGAAATAAAAAAAAAAAAAGTATAAAGTTATTGCTATCAAAAAAAAAAAACCACTCCAAAGGAGATAAAGATTATTGATAATGAGACCAAAAACATGAGATTCACTATTATAAGGTTTTAGTCGACAGTTGAACTTTTGCTGTATGTAATTCTTGTTTAACTGAATCAATCATTGTTTGAAATCTAAAATAAACATGTTAATAATTTTAATATTTCGTTACTAAATAAAACAATACTAATAACAAAAAATAAACAAGCGAATTGGGAGAGCCAAGCATTCAATCGATAATTTTTATTATGTGCACTAATATATAAAACACTATTCAATATTTTAATTCAAAATGTGCAGCATTCTCCAACGATTATATAATAATATTAAAAGCTTTGTTTTTTATATTTTTTACTTTAGAAATTCCCTAGAAAACATACATATACACATTTAAAATAATTGTTAGTTTAGTATAATTCAAATAAGAATATGATTATCTTCGGTGATATATAATAATTTCTTATTAATCTATCAGTTACGTTAGTAGAAAGAAAATCAAAATTATAGAGAGAAGATTAATCAATTGAATTCATAGAGTATGACAATATTAGAAATATTAAACTAATTGTCAATCAAATCCAAATTAAAAATAATTAGTTAGATTAATTTTCATAGAATCTTACTGTCGATATCGTTCATTGATACGATCTTTTTCATCCTAAATAAATTCATAAATATTAAAATAACAAAAATTTTCTATAAAAATATAAATATACTTCAGTTAAAGCTCGTCTTTTTTCATATTCAATTTGCATTTCAATTACTTGTAATTGTTTTGTACGTTCAAGTTCTTTCAATGAATGTCCTTCTACTTTTACAAGTTGATTCTATTTTTAAAATAAATAAATTTATTAAAATTTATTCATATAACTATTCATTATATTTACTTTTAATAATTTAAGTTTATCCGATGATTCTCTTTCAAAATCTTGATAATCTAAAAATAAGTTTTTTTTATAAAAGAAAAGAAGATTCTTTTGAATATTACTATATTTTTCACGTGATAAATCATCAATAATAACTTCTCGTTTAGCTAATTCTGCTGCAAAATATTTTCTATCAGCATCACTATCAAGTAAAGCACTATTTAAATCATGACGAACTTTATTTTCTTGTTGTTGACGAATTTCTAATTCTTGTTTAAGCCAAGCAAGACGAGCCTTTTTTATTGAAAATAAAATAAAATAAAAATAACAAAAAAGAAAAGATTTTTCTTTGAATTATTTACTTTAACTTTACTTAACCATGTTTCAATATCATCACGAGAACTAGTTGGTGAATCAATAATAAATGGTTCTTCAGAATCATTTGATAAACATTCTGTACAATAGATAATATCATTATAAACTGTATGAAGTGAATTCTAAAAAAAAAAATAATTATATCTAAGAAAGTAAAATTATTTTTTATTTACTTGAAAATCTTTTTCCTTTTTAATAATTTCATTTTTTTCATTTGTTGTATCAACTGTTAATTTTATAAGTCTAATAGAGAGAGAAAAAAAAAACAAGCAAACATTTGGTTTTGTTATTACGAAAAAAAAAATAATAATAATAAATATTTCGTTATACTTTGATTCTAATTCATCAATTAATCGAGACTAAAATAAATATTTAAATTTCAAAAAAAATACAAAAGTAAATTATTTTAATTAAAATAAAACCTTTTCTTTCAATTCTCTTGATATTGTTTCAATTGTATATTGTGCTTGTGTTGCTTCATCTTCATATTTTGTTGCTTTTTCTTGAAGTCTTTCAATATCTTTTTTATGTTCAATTTCATGTCTTTGAAAAATTCCTATTCGAGCTTTTTCATCAGATAATTGTAACTAAAATTAACAAAAAAATTAATTTCTATTAAATGATTATTTTCTTTTGTTATACTTTAAGTGTTTCAATTTTATTTTTATAATCAACTTGAAATGTCTTCATACTACGTAAATATTCCATTTTGACTGTTTCTAACTTACGCTATTAGTTAAATGAAAACAAAAAAAAGAATAGATTCTTTTGTCAAGAGATTAATTTGATGATGAAAACTAACTTTCATTTCTTCATAATCACTTTCATTTGATGCAAGTTTTGTTTGAAATTTTGTTTTTTCCTTTGTTTAAGAAAAAAAGAAATCATCAAAAAGATTTTATTAAGATTAAAACATACATCATTAAATGTTTTTGAAATAGAATGATATTGAATAGATAATGAATCTCGTTCGAATTCAATTTCTTTTATTTTTTGTACGAAATCCTAAAAGAAAAATATTATCATTTATGAAAAAATGGAAAAATAAAAATATTTCAACCATGCGTTCATTTTCCGATTCAATAATATGTTGTTGAAGTTGAGAACGAGATACATTAAGTGTGTCAATATCTTGCTAAAATTAAAGAATAAAAATAATGAAAGATTTTCATAATTCAATTTTTTTTTGTCTAACTTCAGCTTGTTTTAATTTTGAATCAATATTATTTCGATGATTGATTTCTTCTTGTAATAATTGTTGAATATTTTGTTTTTCTTTATCAATTTGTGAATAACGTTGACGATAAATAGATAATTGACTTTCAAGCTTTATTAATGAAAATAGAATATATATATATTCATTGAAATAATAATAATAAAAGATAATATTTACTTCATTAACTGAACTTTTAAGTGTTGCTATTTCTGCTTCTTGTGTTGAACGATTCGAACGAATTTGAACAAGCTAGTAGGAAAAATAAAATGTTGATTTTTTTTCTCTTCTTCGATAATTCTAGTATAACTTACATCATTTTCATTTCGTTTGAAATGTTCTTCTAATCGATTATATTTTGTCTAAACAATATAAAAAAGAAGTTTTTCAGTAAAATTACTAATTAGATAATATTGTAAAATATAAGAAATAAGAAAGTTTTGTGCAATTTCTTTTAGGGTTTAAGATATGAAGTATTATTCATATAATCAGAAGTCAACGAAAAATGTCGAAAGATTTTTAAGATAGTAGAAACATGAACCTTGCGCCTATCATTTTTTTCAGAATGTTCTTTGATTTATTTGTAATAGCTACAAATTCCTACTCGATAGATAATTCATTTATAAAAAAAATACAATACCACATCTATACTTAGTGTACAGCAGTGAAACTAAGGATCAGATCTATATCCAAAAAGAAAATTAGATTATCAAGTGAAGTTGAGAAAATCAATACATCAGTCAAGACTAAAATACTATTAATGTATGACATTACTTCTACAGTTTCTTATTATAGACAAGAAAGCAAATAAAATAATATGTACACTTTCTTTCTTTTTTATCGAAATAATCAGTAAGAAGAAACAGCAAACTATAGTCCCATGAAAAAAATTTGTGTGTTCCATACACAGTAGTCATAAAAAGTAGCGCTACCAGATGAAAACTATCTAAATCTTAACCGTTTGGGCTAATATTTTTACCATAAATAGAACTCAGTGAACTCTGATCGCAGGCACCAGTCCGACCTCAATCAGTTGATGTGTAACGGAATTAGTGGCACAATCGTATCATACTTTTGTAAAGACCGTATCTCAACCATTTTTCGATGTTCAATTTCGCGCGACCCCTCATTCAAAAACTCAACATCAGCACTATCTATTGTGAAAGTTTGGTAAAAAATCACTTTGAATTAATGTAGATATGCTCTTCGTATTGAAAACGCCTGCCAAGCGGTTAGTGTTAGTTTCAGTCTAATGTCAAATAACTCAACTTAACCTTGACTGATTCATTTGAAAATTTTAGCCATGAGTTCTCATGAGCCTAGCAATTCTTGATAAAAGTTACAGAACCGCAGCTCAAAGTAGTGTCGAGATAGAGTCATCAAAATACTTCATCACGGCACAGCTTACCAGTCAATGAGATCTCGATATTATGGGGTGAGCTTTTGACTCAGTACACTAGATATAGGAAACTGCATTTAGCACTAAAAAAAAACTTAAATAAATTGTAGTACCGTAAAACTATAAACAAAAGCATTCTGGCATCACATTTTTTGCTTATGGTCTTTATAAGGACGATGATACGATTGAGCTACTAATTCCATTATACATCAACTGACTGAGGTCGGGCTGGTGCCTGCGATCAGGGTTCACTGAGTTCTATTTATGGTAAAAATATTAGCCCAAACGGTTAAGGTTTAGATAGTTTTCATCTGGTAGCGCTACTTTTTGTGACTACAGTATATTCTTACAATAATTGACAATCTTATTGTCAGAAAAACGCCTACACAGAAAATTCTAGTTCTATATATGACAATTCTAGCTTCATGATTTTAATTTTCTTTCGTTTGAGTTGAAGTCAAAAAACGACTGAAAACTATCTTTAACTGATTTGATTCATCATTAATAGATGGTAAGAATGAAGTGCGCAATGATTATTCGTATCATTTCAAAAAATAAATACAAACATTTGCATCATTTAAATCTGTTTCAAGTCTTGTAATTTGTTCACGTAAAGTAAGATTGTGTGTTTTAATATTTTCTGTATCTTTAACTAATTGTTCATTCCGTTCTAACATTTGTGTTGAACCAAATTTATGTCGATCAACATCTTTTTCAAGTTTTTTAACTTTTGCTTTCCATCTAAAAAAACGAAAATCGAAAAAAAAAAATAAATTAATAAAAAAAATTTAACTGTTTAATTGTTTCTTGTGCTTGAATTTTTAATTCTTCTCGTTGTTGTTCGGATTCAGCTAATTGTTTTTGAGTATTTAATGCTTCTTGTGCATAACGTTCAGCTTCTTGTGTCATTTCTTCTAATTTTTCTAAAGCTAATGTTAAATCACGTTGTAATTTTGTATTTTGTTGTTCATATGTATCACAATTTTCTGTTATTTCTTTTAATTCAAGTAATATTTTTGCAACAACTCTTTCTTTATCATCACATTTTTTCGTTAAGACCTTTAAAAACAACCAAAAACAAAAAAACGAAAGAAAAAATTTTTAATTTAGTAAAATAAATAAATAAATTAACCTGTAAATGATCAGAAAGTTGTTCACGTTGACGTTCACTTTTCTCAAGTTCTTTTTTAAATGTAACCATTTCATTTAATGTTGTCGATTTTGAAAGCATCATTTGTTGTTGAATTAAATAATCATTTTCTAATTGAAGACGATCTTGTTCTATATATGATATAAAATATTTAAATCTTTATAAATATATCGAATAATCATTTATGTTATTTTTAAGACCGTTTTCCTCTCTCTCCTCATCCACCATAAAAAAAAAACCACACTTTTTGAAATAAACATATAGACATGAACTCTAAGGTATCTAGTTTTTTAAAGTTTATTTTTATTTGATAGATTGATGCATTCTCTTTTGAATGGAAGAAAGAGATGAATTTTGAGGTTTTGGAAACCACAAAAATGAAATAAAATTAAAATAAATAAACAACCTTTCTTTCATTCGAACCAGCAAGGGATTCGCTTTTCAATGAGAATAGACCGATTGCTATAGCTTGAAATGTACGAAAGCCCTATTTTGCACTTTGGTTCCTGGAAATTTTCTGAATGGTAAGGTTTGTAGTTGCGAAAATATTTTTATTGATATACACTCATTAGCTGAGCATATTCAGAAAGTTTCATGAAAACCCAATGCATTGTATCGAAAACCGATTTTGGAGGGAGGCAACCTTAAGCGGATTGTTTTAAGAAACATAATATGATCTTAAAATGCGCTTTTCGATCTGTACAAAGAATGAAATCATCATTTTCTATTGGAAATGTATGATCAGTTATGGAAATGAAGAATTTTATTAGTGAAATTTTTCTCTTTTTAAATTAAATCCATCGAAGTTTTTAATCTAATAATTTCTTTCTGTGATTTCATATACTGTTTGTCAATTTTTTTGTACTTAGAAATTGTTTAAATTTTAAGTTTATGGCAATGAATATATTTATTTTTCACAAGCCACACTCTAAAATGTATTCTTTTTTTCTCTTTTTTTTATTTCTACACAATGCTTTAAGTTTAATCCAATAATAAAAATCAAACCTGTTCTTCGCCGTCGATTGACTGATAATGATAATTCTTCATCTCTTTGTTTATCACGTCCTAAATCAGTTCTAATTAATTGATCTTTAAGTTGTGCTACCTAAATAATTTAAAAGAGTTCGATTAGAAAATTGTTAAAATCTGATGAAACTACTACTACATTAAGCTAACAATCATCATATTCAATTACGGGTTACATGAATTTCTGGCCGGTCCGAATGTCCGGTGATTTTTCGACCCTAGCCCAAATTCCTCTCATTAATCCCTAAAAAAGAAGCCATTTTTCTATAACCGGTGGCTACATTCCGTAGTGCTGAGCAGTACGTCGTAATGCTAAGCAGTACATCGTACTACTCAGCACTACAGCGTACTCAGACTCCGCAGCGCCGTCATTTTTTCTTCTTTCCTTCTTTTTTTCGAATCGTTGTTATTCGTTTTAGCTTTGACGAATAATCCTGATTTTCTTGCTGTTTGATGATCTTCTCAAAAAGTAGCGAAAATGAAAAAAAACCAGGATTATTTATCGAGTGTACATGTACAACGAATAACAAAGATTCGAAGGAAAGAAGGAAAAATGGCGGCGTTGTGAGGCCTGCGTATTGCTCAGCACTATGGAATGCAACAAGTGTTCATCAAAGTTTGAGTATCTTTTATCGAGAGCAATGATATGAATTTTGTCCCGGACCAAAATTCTGGCCTCCCTTCAGTTACAGTTGATAAATTTAAAAGTTGATGTTTAATTTATTTATTATTATCGAAATAAAAATTCAAAAGACAAAATTTTTTACCTGTTGTGCTAATAAACTTTTATTAATTTCACTTTCTTCTAATTGTCTTCTAGTATTTTGTAACTGAGATTCATACTAATATAAAAAAATTGATCTTCATAAGTTATAATAAAAGAAACAAAAAGAGAAAAAAACAATCAAACCATTTGTTTATTTGATTCAGCAAGTAAAAGTCGAGCTTGCAAAATTTTATCCTCTTCATTATGAATTGGTGTTGTTAAATTTCGTTGTGATTGAAGTTCATTTATAAGTACACGAATATCTCCTTGTGGTTGTTGATCTTTATCACGTTTTATTTCACGTTCGATTTCTTGTAAACGTCGATCAAGACGTGATTGAACGATCTAAGAAGAATATTCATTATACCATATTATTCCTTCATATTCTTGCAGAAAATGAATTATTAGTCAGAACTGTTCTTCATTTCTACTAATTTAATCCTCTGTCCTCCGTTAGTCAATGAATTGGAACGATTTCAGAAAATAAAGAAAGCGTAGGATTTGAAAATGATAAAAACATTTTTTTTTGTAGTGAACTATATGAGCTGTTAACTGATCAAGAGAATATCTTTTTTCATCGTTTCTCACACAAAATCGGTAATTTTGAAGAAAATGGACAAATTCGAATTTTTCGAAACAAAATGTTCTCTACCTACACTCAATAGAAATCTTTCGGAGATATGTTTCAAAAGGTTTGGACAGTTGAAGAGTAATGAAAAAACAATGTTAATATATGTATTATAAATCTCAACTTATAAGAAATTGAAATAATATTTATTATGAATTAAATATCTTCAGAGATTATAAAATAGTTCAAAGCAAAGTTGATGCTTATTTAATAAGATGTGTCAAAAAACATATATATTCTTTTAGAATTAATGTTTATCAGTTCACTTCTTTCTTTTTTCTATTATTACAATAACATAAAATTGATGTTGCTTTTGCTATCTACTCAATAAAGTGGTCAAAGAAAAAAAACCAAGACTCAGAATGTCGTTCAATCTCCGTTCTCCATGACACGGTCATTGCACCAAGCAAATGAACAATCGGTATATTAAACCACATCATTAGCATATTAGACAGGCTAATAATCTATTTATAAAATTTATTGTATTAGTTGCTCTTCTGAGACTACTGTCGGGAATAAAACATTAAGTGTAACAATTAGAACTGTATTGTTTCGTACAATGCTTAAAAATCGTTTGAAGTAATTTTAATATTATGCATAGTGATAAAGGAATACATCTTGAAATCTCATTTGTCTTGTCTTATTAAAAGAATTTCTCTTTCACAAAATGAATAATCTTTTGCAAGAACATTGGAACATGAGCACAATAGTTTCTCAAGAACATAACAATCATAGGTATATGTGACTGTAACTTTCCTTATGTAAGTGTATACGCAATAGAATTACATGAATGTTAAGCATTCCTATTTGGCATGCATTATTAAAAGCTCAGATAGAACTAACTATGATGTAATTCTAAAGAAAAAAATAAAAAGAAATTATAAAATCAAACCTCTTCAACCAATGGATCTTGTTTCGAGAGAAATGAGTCATTTATATCACCATCATCACTGTCATTTCTATTCAATATATTCAAAATTAATTATCTAAAAAAACAAAACATTTTCTCTTACAAATCTAATGATTCTTTTTGTTGTTGATGTTTTGTTGATGTTGTTTTACTTATTTCATGTTTAAGTCTTCCATGTTCATTTGATAATGATTGTAATTCATTATTAAAATTATGTAATGAACGTCCAATAACATCATCATTAAAACGAACACCTTTATTACTATTACTTCGTTGATGATTCGATGATGATGTTGTTGTACGTCGTGAACCTATTGTTGTTTGTTCTTGATCATAATCTATTTATATTTCAAATAGAAATATTAATGATTTTATGAAAAAAAAAAGTTATTTACGTGAGTCACTCGTTGAAAGAAGTCCATCATTAGTACTAGCATTATTACGAAACTGAATATTAAAAAACAAAAAGCAAAAGAAAATTTAATGAAAAAGAATAAATAATTATTTACTGTATCTAATAAAGATGTTGATGCTGGTTGTTGAATTTGTTTTAATAATTCAAAATTTTGTTGTGCATGTCGTAAATTATTTTCTGTATTCTAAATTAATCAAAAGAAAAAGTCAATTTCTTAATTGAATTTTTCTCTTTTCTTGTTATTTTAACTTACAATTAATGCTGTATTTAAATGACGAATCTTTTCAGTTGATTCCGAGTTTACATTTGGTAATTGTCGTTTGGATGATGAATTCATTTCTCTTTAATTTTTCTTCTTCTTCTTCTCCTTCTACTGTCTAGATCTTTACCTTCATCAATTGTTCATACATTCATTTCTTTCATTTTCTAGTTACTTAGTAATATTCTTCATAAACTTTATAAAATACATTGTTTTCTTATTAAATTTCAAATAGTAAAAAAACAAATTAAAATTTTATTTTTGTTGAAAACAAAATCTACTCATCTACATCAAAATTTTAAATTAAAAAGAAATTTTTAAATAAATAATTCTCAAAATCAAATATGAAAGATGTCACTGTTTTTCAATCTTATTGGTTTTATATTATCGAAAAAAAGAGAACGCGTTAAGTTGGCAAACATAGAACAGGAATGAGAGTGCGCAACATATTATTAAGAAAATGTCTTCCGAGGAAATTTCTCTTAAACATACATTGATTCATTAGATTGTTTTTTTCCTATATAGAAAATAATGGAAGACTTATTTAAAATATTACTAAAAGAATATTTAATATTATAAAGAAGAAATATAAAATATTATCTTCTTTTTTTTTATTATTTTTCACTTTCTCACACATGCAATGAATAAATAAAAAAACAACCTATATATGACTCATGGGCAAGTGATCAATAGTAAAACAATAGATATAAAAGATTTCGTTTTTCAATTGCGAAATTTTGAAATCTTTTATATTTATATACTTTAGATTTTTATTTTGACTCATAATAAATAAATATATATTGTAACAATGAATGATCAACCGAAAAAAAGTCAACATAAAGTAGATTGTAAATCAATAAGTGATTTAGTTAAATTGAATGCAGAAAAAAATAACAAAAATCATCGTCCACAAATACAATTAACAACAAATCATACAACAGAAAATAAAACAAATTCATGTCAACAACAAAAACAAAATCATATTCAAAATATTAAATCAACACCAAAACCATTACTTGAATGTTTAAAACCTGAACCATTATTAACATCAAAACCATATGAAAAATCTATGTCACAACGACGAAGAAAAAATAAACCATTTGATCGTGAAAATCTTGGTAGAAACTTCTTTTTTTTTTATTTAATAAAAATTATTCTTTAAATTTCTAATAGATCGTATTGATGATGATCGAATTAATAATGGTAATATTTCATCACCAGAAAAAGTATGACGAAAGAAATGAATTTCAAATTTTATTATAAATTTCAAATTCTTAGATTGATCATGAACGTTCAACAATTGATATTCGTGAACCAACATCTGAACATTTATTAGCATTAAAAAAAACATTTAATAAAATTCTTACAGATCGGTCTTTATCTTATGATAGTCTTAACCAACGACAATTAGTTTTTACAAAATTACATCAATTTATTACGAAAGTACGAACAGGTAATTTCCATTTAAGTGATTAATCAGAATAATATAAGTATAGAATATGATTGATTTAAAATCGATTCATTAAAGTCTTTCATCTTCATCCTATGTATGAATTTTTTGTAAAATGAATTAATATTTTAAGACATCTTTTTCATATCTTTTATCTTCATTTTGTTCCTTTTATCATAAAGACCAAAAAAAACATATTCATCAAGTACAAATTTTTTTCCTGTTCTTTCTCTTTGAAGTATTGAAGCGGAACAGTACAGAGGTAATATAAGATGAAAAAATTTACATGCTTATAATTGAAAAAAAAAATGAGATGACAAATAAGACAACGCATACATAGTAAACTTTTTATTCATAGAGAATAAACCAATTTAACAGAAATCAATCGTTGAATGTTTCGAAATTTTATGTTTAATTATAAATAAATCAATTTTTACGAGTCAATAAAGTTTAATAGGAAAATTATAAAATAATAATCGTTTATATTGAAATTCTTAAAACTAATATCTTGTTTTTATTTTATTCTTTTTATAAAAATTTAAATTCTGCAAATATTATTTATTTGTATTCTAAAATTAGATTGTCAAATAAATTTATATGGTTCTATATATTTTGAATGTTGTTTGGAAAAACCGGGTGTTATGGATATTGATATACGATTTAAAGAAACATCACAATATGATATACTTAAAGAATTACTTGATTTAATAAAAAAAAGTGGTATGTATATTAAATAAAATAAAATTCTCTAAAAAAAAAAAACAAAATAAAATTTCAATATATAGATTTATGTAAAGAAGCTCAAATTGATACTGAACATAAACCATCATGTATTAATTTAATAACAAATGAACCAAATATGCGTGTAAAAATAACTTCAGGTTATAATCGTGGATTGTATTTATCAAAATTAATTCGACTTTATATTAAATTTGATCAACGTGTTATTAAATTACTTCGATTATTTCGCATACTTACAAAAGTTTGTTTAAAATTAATTTCTTTTTTTTTTTACTAAAAAAAAAAGGAAATAATTTATTTATTTATTTTTCTAGACGTGCAATATTGACAAACCCGAATTAGGAACACTTCATCCAGTTGTTTTTCATATAATGGTTATTCATTTTCTTCAACAACTTGATCAACCTATTCTACCATGTCTTCATGAATATGTAAGACTTCTTTTAATAATAGATGATCGGAGAGTTTTTAAACAAGATGTTTGTTCACATTTGGTCTGCTAGAAAGAAGTATTTTAAAACCTATGAATTAGAACAAGATGGTGTAGGTCTTCTTTTCAAAAACAGTAGTACATCAATATCCACACTTTTCTTGAAAGCATTTCAGATGAACTAAAAACATTAGATCGCAAACAGAATTTGAATATGGACTTAGAAATAAATGTTGGGTCTAGTTTTGTGAAATTTTATGAATGACTTGAAAAATTATTTTTAATGAATTTTCTAAGTTTTAATTTCGAATTCCAATAGTTAAAATACAAAAATTTTCCATCTAAACTAATTTTTTAGGGTTAATCAAAGATTATTTTACTACTTTCGAACAAAAATTAGCTTTTAACTTGTCGGAAATACATTTTCTAGAAACTCTCCAATCATCTGTTATATTGAATGAAAAAGAAAATAAAGAACAAATATTTAATTTCATAGGCTTATGGAATTGATCGTGTGCCAATAACATTAAATGAAAATCAATATACAGAATTTTTTAATGTTTGTGAAAAATATTCCTATGAATGGAAATCAAAAAATACAACAAGTGTTGAAATGCTTTTTCTACAATTACTTTCATATTATGTTAAAACATTTAATTCAAAACAATTTGTTGTTTCAATACAAACTCGAATGCCAATTATGAAAATTGATAAAAATTGGCGTAGTAGAAAATTACTTGTTGAAGGTAAATTTATCTTGAAAAATAAAAATAACTTGTTACTGTTTCATCAGATTTGAAAGAAACATTTTGATGTCGATAAACTTAAACAAAAAAAAAAGTACAATAGAACAAACCGATTCAAATAAAAATACTCCGAAACTTGAGTTTTTTTTTCTGTTGTTTATTTGAATTGATCTATTCGATTATATGAAAAGTAATCATTTTCAATAGAATCTTACAAAAATCAAATGTACTTTCATTTAATTACTCATTAATCTTGATATCTAAATTGTTTAATGTAAGAATTATTGCTTACTATTGAATGTCTTTTATCATATAAAATAACGAATTGTAAAGATATTCTCTTAATTGTAACTAAATTATCAATCCTGAAATATTATGGCACTTATCTATACAGAAAAATTCTTCAAGAAACAAGAGTTACTTTTTGACGGTAATCACAGTCTATAAATTAATTTGTATGACTAACATTCTCACAAAGGACTAGGTAAAAATGAGGACTGTGTCTAATTTAAACCAATACTTTTTCAACAATTGCTGGAAATCTACGATGAAATTCGAGTTATTCAATTCTTTAAACAATACAGAAAAAAAAAACTGCATTGTTGTTATATTATGAACTATTTGTTTTTTTCTTATCAGAATTTTGCATTAAATAATAATTATATTTTGTTTTATTTCAATAGATCCAACTGATATAAAACGAAGTTTATGTCAAACAATGCAATCAATGCGTTCAATTGAGTATTTTCGTAGTACATTAAATGCTTCATTAAATTATTTTGCTCGAAAACAAAAACAAAAGAAAAAATTAAATTTAAATCAACATATAATTGAAAATACTGATGATGATTTTGTTGAAATTATTCCTGATGATATACCAACAAATGAACCAATAAATTCATTACATAATTCATATAAATTATTTTATAAACATTTACCACCAACAATTGTACGTGATATTAATATAAAACAAGGTCGTGTACGTGAATATTATAAACGAACATTTGATAATGAAAATAATAAATTATCAAAAGCAATTATTCAATTGAATTCTTTAAATAATAAATATGATAATTCAGTTGATAATGATATTCAAGAAGCATTTCAACATGATCTTGAAAATAATTTTGAAATTACGGATGAAAATGATGATGATGAAAATGAAAATCATTCACATTTATTAGAACAATTAATATCACATGAAGATGATGATGATGAACAAATTTTAAATGATAGTTTACAACAGATTAATATTGAACAACAACAAGAAACAATGTTAGTCGAATAAATAATTTTTATTTCTAAGATAAAATACTATTTCAAGAGATATTTTGTCTATGCATAGAAAAGATTGAGTTTATGAAAAATATTTTAAGAAAAGAGAAGATATATAAATATCTCAATATTCTCTATTAATAGACGAAATATTATTGCAAATAGGAATATATATAATTCATTTGTATAAGCATTTATGATCTTTTTTTTTTAGTTGTGAAGAATCTCCAACAATTGACGGAGAAGATCAATCAATTGATGACGATGAATTATCAACAATAACGAATGATATTCAGCCAGGTATATAAAATTCATATGACGACAAAAAAAAATTCTAATAAAAATAATAATAGTAACAATTATATCAATAAAAAATAAATCAGAGACATATTTTACAAAGAGAATCTCAAAAAAAAAAGAAGAAACAAGTTAACAAATGTTGTAGTAAACATGAAAAAAATACCATATGAATTTTAGAGAAAAGAAAAAACATAGTCGAATCTTTTAATCAATCTGTATTAAAATTAATTTAGTTTTAGAAAATATAATTAACGATAAAGCAGAAGAATTACATAACAATTTGGAAACACCATTATCTACCGAAGAAACATCAAGAAATGTTGTTGAATCTTCAACTGAATTACATTCAACAGAAGAAAATACAACAAAATCTTCTTGTTTATCACCAATAAATATTAAAACAAATTCTATAACAACGAATAATGATAATAATAATCAAATTCCATCAGCATTTATATCACCAATTAAACTTGAACAAATTATTAATGATGAACAATCAACTAATGACAATAATACTTGTACAGATAATTCTAGTGAACTTTTTTATGATTTTCGACCTGAAAATTTTCATGCTGAACAGGTAAAATCATCTTTTTTCAATAATCATTAAAAACAATCTGATTAAAGAAACAAAAAATATGTTGTAGACAAAATTAGAATTCTTTTAAAGATAAATTCATCTAATCAGTTGCTTTAATAACAGTAGAATAGAATGAAAACAAAAAAACAAAGAGAGAAAACTATAATTGTAGCGACCTTGTCGGTAAGCAGTCTAAATATAGATGTACACATTATGATCTAATAAAACAAAAAATGTCTGAATTGGTTTCAATAGTCAGTCGCACTTGTGATTGTAAATACAAGTGCTTGACAAAATGTCATTAAAAGCAAGGTGATTGCATAAATATAAGTTCACAGATTAATATTTTTTGTCTTGTATATTTTGTTAATAAAATGAAAAGATATTGTTGAATGAAAAGACAAAAAATTTATTCTAATCATATATTATTGTATGAGTTTATTCCTAATAGGATTCTAATGTTACCTAGGCAAAACTGAAATTTCAGTTCTGACTGTTGAACTTGTAGATATTCAAATCAGATACAAATTCATGAAATTTTAAAATCTTCCTAAAAGAGGAGCTGTCGTGATAGTCTTTTTGAAATAGAGTACTGCATGGGTACAACTTTTAGTACGTACTCTACGCGTACCTCTGAGTTTCATACCCATACCTAACCCGTACTCGTATCCATACTCGGGTAGAGCACCCATACGGGCACGGGCACCTGATCCGCGGGTTGCAGTGCTCTATTTTAAAACATCTCCCGCGCCGCTCATACCATCGCGCTGGCAGCGTTGCCATCCTGCGCATAGATATTTCAAATGTTTAGTCAATATTAGAATTCTAATTTTTCTTACAACAAATATATAACTAGAATTTTGTTAGAAAAATCAAAAAAAGATTTTCTAATGATACAAATGAATTTTTTTTTTCTTGAAAAAAAAAATAGGGTGCTCCATATGTATGTACAACTTGTAATGGTGTTGGACATTTAAAAAATGAATGTCCTGAATTAATTATTCCAAATATGATTGATTTACCAGCTATTAGTGAACAATGGATTGATATTATTTCAAAAATTTGTCGACAAATTACTGGTAATATATTTTTAATTAATATGATAAAAACAAAAAAAAAATTTTATAATTTAAAAATAAATTTAGAACGATTTAAACCAAAAAAAAATGATATAGAAAATCGTCAACAAATTTTAAATCAATTAGAAAGACAATTTCAAAAAGATTATCCTGATTGTAATTTACATGCATTTGGTTCATATTATAATGGTTTTGGTTTTCATCAAAGTGATTTAGATGTTTGTATTGTATTTAAAGATGAACGAGAACAAAATGTTTGTATTTTTGTGATTGATCAAATTTTATTTTAATGTTGTTTTTTTTTCGAAATTTTTGAGTAGAATGATGAAGTTATTAGAATAATGCAAAAAATTTTACGCGCAATGAAATCTTCAAATACATTTGATGATGTTCGACCTATACTTCAAGCTAAAGTACCAATTATTCGAACAAGACATCGACAATGGCGTATTGCAATTGATATTAGTCTTCATAATATGCTTGTTAGTTATTATTCAATTTTATTTTTTGCTATCGATTAATATTTCGTTTATTTAGGCTATTGAAAATACACGATTATTAAAAACATATACTGATATCGATCCACGTGTATCTCAATTAGGTTATATGATTAAATATTTAGCAAAAGTAAGATATTAAAAAATGTATTTTATCAAGATCAATAAGATAACATTTTTAACATATTGAAAAGAAATCATTTATAATATTGAAAGATTAAATTCCATGGATTTCTAAAAACCATTGAGAATCATGATAATAAAAAAACGAGCCTATGACGAAGAAAAACTTAACAATGTTCCTATTTTCAGTAGCCAACAGTTGCTTGTCTTGTGCAAAGTTATTATCTTTGTATATCTACAAGCAACGATATAGACGTTGTTTTTTTTTGCTTCTCGAATCATAATAGTAAACACGGTTAATAGATTAGTTAATAAGTACAAAAACCATCAAAGAATAAGATATATCAAACAGACGTGTACATATGGAGAAATAAGAATATACGAGATATCATTAGAATTAGGCTTGACATTATGCAATTATTTGTCTAATATAATAAGGGTGTTTCATAGATTTCGATCACATTTTCACTTTTTTTTCTACATATATATATGTGAAATACGTGAGTACGGATAGGTTTTGAAGATTTATATATAAAGAATGACATTTATCCTATCATGTAACAAATACCACATTCACCTTTATTTCCAAAATGTTACAAAAAATAAACACCAATGGCTAAATCTAGTTTAACACGTAAATCAATAATAATAGAATGACAAAAGCGATTTAATCAATGAGTAGCTGCTGCTTTTTTTCTAACCTTAATTAACAAAGAATAACAAATATTTACCAATCGAAGTATCTTTTTATTATAGATACAGATTGAGTGTAATACATTTTGAATGATAACTTCGATATTTCAATGATTGTTCACCAGACATGTTTACTGGATTTTTTATCACCTTGTCCTACTCGATCTCCACACAACAGGACAGGACAAGATAATCTGCTGAATTGATATATTGTCTATATTGTAATTTTCAATGTAGTGCAAAACAAAGAAATATTTTCTAATTGTATCATAGAACATTATTTTATTTAACATCATTTGAAAAAATATTCAAGAAAAAGAAAACAAGATAACTAATATGAGTTACTTAGGATCCAATTATCAACAGTGGAAATTTCTCTTTCAATTTTAATACAACAGCATTATAGTTACAACCAAATTAATACAATATTGTATTGACTTAACAGTAGCTACAACACTTTTGTATTAAAACTATTGAAATTAGTCAGAAATATTGACTTCAGTTTATCATTACACTTATCAATACAAATTGCGATGTTTTTGTCTTAGGACTATTATACAAAAGTATTGCTGTTAGCATTAAGTTAATGTAATGGTAATGCTAAACTAACATTCTTGTTCTTTTGCCTTTTTCTTTCTTATCAAATGCAAACAAGAGATATTGATAAGGCTCATTACTTTTCCTTATACTATCATCATATTCTCGACTTTCTGAAAGTATCGTTTTGCGTGTTTTACAAAGTGCTTTGTTCCACTTGCAAATCTCTACCGAAACGTATAATAACATTCGAAACAGCTGATAAAATCATTGATACGTGTAAAATTATTCCTTTTATTTTTAATGACTACATATTCAAAAGAATATCATCCAGTCGTTAATACTTTTATTAAACTATTATTTTCAAGACTAAAACTTTGATCTTTTTTCAAAATAGCAATTGTGTTTTTATTGTTTAGCACTATAAAAATTTGAAGATAATATGCAATGACTGGCAAGACAAGATGAAAACGTATTTAGTTTAGCAGAAAAGAACGTAGGTCTATAGAGGAACACTTTGAATACCAGTTGGTGTCACCATCGCCAGTCTATTTTTGACTGTCAAAGACTGGAAAAAAAACGTTCCTTTTCAGGATCAAAATTCGAAAACCTTATTTTCTAGTTTCCAGGGTATAAGATCTTATCTTGCCCTGCTCTATGAATATATCTGCTATTCATCTATAGTTACTGCAAAAATATTAAAATGAAAAATAACCGAAACTTATGAAACACTCTTTTATTTCTATTCGAATCTCAGTCGATTGTTAAAAACCTTATTAATGAGTTTAATTGATATTGTGATCTGAAAATTCATTTTTATTTTTCTTGATCTCTTGTTTTCTCTCTATCAAATTATCTTCAAATAGACAAAATAAGACAATTTTTCAATTTTCTAATATTTGTTTACTATAGAATAAAATTCCGATGTTGACAAAAAAACAACAACAATTATAAATAAATTTTTTTCTATGAAATTTAGTTATGTTATATTGGTGATGCAAGTCGAGGTACATTATCCAGTTATGCATATATTATTATGCTTATTCATTTTTTACAACAAATTCAACCGGCTGTTTTACCCGTTCTTCAACAGGTTTTTAATTACTTAATTTTTTTTTTTTTTCAAAAACAAAAAAAAACAATTTTTTTTTTTAGTTAAAAGATCCAACAAATAAAATTTCAATGCATAAAAAATGTTCAAAATGGAATGTTTATTTTTATGAAGATTTATCTAAACTTGTATGTAGAAATAATATTATTTTTGAAATTTTATAAAAAATTAAATTTTACTTTTCTTTGTGTGTGTGTAGAAAGATATTTGGAAAAATGAAAATAAATTATCATCTGGTGCATTATGGATAGAATTTTTACGTTTTTATACAGAACAATTTAATTATGAAGAACATGTTGTAACTATTCGACAAATTGAACCATTATTAAAACATGAAAAAGGATGGCTTAGACAAACAATAGCTATCGAAGATCCATTTGAATTAAGTCATAATTTAGCCGGTGGTCTATCTCCTCGAAGTATGTATAAAAAAAAAAAAAAAAAAAAAATAATTTTATTTTTGAAATTAATAAAAAAACAAAAAAAAGAGAATAATCTCTTTTAGATTGGATTATTATTCGTCGAGTTTTTATTCGTGCTCGTCAACAATTTGGTATACAACCTGAAAATATCAATATTACAGGTCCAAATATGTCACTTATTGAGGTAAAAATATCTCATATAATTCGAACCGAATATATACTATTGATATAATATACGATGCATCTAAATCGTCTATATTAGACATAAAAACCTAAATCATTATTCCTCAATTATGAGATAAAATATATTCTGAAATTATTTTCGTCTAGGATTAATTTGAATATTCGAGTAGAAAAAACAATCTCTGCAATCGTTTATAGGTTGATCTAAGAGTTATAAGCGGCTACCATCGGTAGAACTAATAAACATGCGACATAAGATAATACAATCAACAGTCTTTTTATTGAATTAACATTTTTTGTATATGGAGAAGAAAAAAAAACAATAAAAATCTTTTATTTTAAATAGAATAAAGATTTATATTTAAATTTAAATAGGAAACATTATTTAATATTGATGATTTATGTCCAACAAATGCACCTAAACGATGTGAATGGTGTAAAGGTCCATATCATATTCGAAAACGTTGTCCAAAATTAGCATCATTAGCTAATGAAAATGAAAAGAAAAAACGAACAATTAATCATAATGAACAACAATCTTATATGAACAATCATTTAACACATACAACAAATAATTTTCGAAATAATGTACAATATAATAATAATAATGGTAATAGATATATTCATCCAAAATCTGCTCCACCAAATCAACGTCCTTTTCAATATACAACTAATGAAAAATCAAGAGAATATAATAATTCATTAGAACAATCAACAAATAATTCACATCGTTCATATCAATCTAATCATCATAGGAAAGAATGTTATATTTGTAGAAGTACTGAACATCTTAAAGCACAATGTCCATCATTACAAAAGAAAAATACAGTTCCAAAACAAAAATTTTCTAGCTAACTTATCTTAAATTCTGTTTTTTCTTTATTTTTTGTTTTTTGTGTGTATATAATATTTGCGATATTTAATCTTGTCTCTCGTGTGTTTTTTTTTTCTGTCGTTAAAGCTTTCTTTTTTTCCTTATTCTTTGTCGGTTATATTTTCTTTTCTTCCTAGATTATCGTTCTTTCTCTTATCATCATGTGTTGTTAAGTATACGTTATTGTCTTTGTCATCATTTACCATTGAGTTTTTTTTCTTTCTGTGTATGTTCTGTCTTTTTCCTATTTGAGAGACTATTTTAAAAATCGCTGATTTCATTCTTAATCATTCCACTTTTCTTGTTGAGAAGCTAAGAACAGATTTTTTTTTTTTTTGTTTTTTTTTTGACTAGATATGATGACGGATACAGCTGTGCAACAGCAAATAGATACTAATGGTCAAGTATTAGTAACAGAATCTGAACGAGAAGCTTTGATTCAAAAATTGTAAGTAGAAACAGATTTTTTTTGTTTATTCATGAAATGTATTTATTTCTTTATGTTTTTTGTTAAATATAGAACTGCAAAATGGACTGTAGATTTGTCAAAACGAGTTGAAAGTCTTGCATATGAAAAATCACGTGGTGTTAAAGTAAATATATTTTAATCGCAAAAAAGAAAATGGATTTAATATTAATATTTTATCATAGCCTATTTATCATAAATTTGTTCAAAACTATTATCAACAAGTTCAAAGTAAGTGTTATTATTTTAAAATTCATAAAATGTTTATCGAGGTTGATTAAAGTATTTCCTACTTCCTTATTCATTGTATGTCAGAAGTAAAAAAACACACATGACTTTTTATTAATAATAAAATAGATAAAAACCATTTACCATATTAATTAAATGACACAATTTTCTAGTTGAAGCTAAAATTAGAAGCTATTTGTATTACTTATAATGGATAGAAAAGCAAGTTAAAAATAAAACTAATATATTTTAACTAATTCTTAGATGCATATCAAAATCGTGCTCAACAACAACAACAACAATTGCAACAGCAACAACAATTACAACAACAATTACAATTACAATTACAACAACAACAACAACAACAACAACAACAACCACAGCAACAACAATTACAACAGCATCAACAATTACAACAACAATTACAATTACAATTACAACAACAACAACAACAACAACAACAACAACAACAACAACAACAACAACCACAGCAACAACAAACATTACAATCATTAAATAATAATGCACAATATCTAAATCAACAATTGAATCTTTCTCAATCATCATCAGTACCTATGCATACACAATCAAAACATCCATTGAATACTATGCTTAATCAACAAACTCGTTTTTCTCCGACACAACAATCATTACAATCCCGTATGACAAGTCCACAAACAGGTGGTCTTAATCAAGTTGTACGATTACGTGACCCACAAAAATTCAATCAATGTAGAATTTTTATTTTTTCTGTTAAATGTTTCTCATTTTAATTGTGTGTTTTCTTTTTGTATATTCTAGCATCTCTTAATACAGTTCCATTTACATCATCAACATCACTTAATTCAGTTTCAACACCATTAACAGCACAAAAAATAGATTTATCTCAAAATTATACAGCTCAACAACAAATAAATAATGTAAATCTAAATGATTATTTATCTCAACAACCAATAGTTCAAGGTCGATATTCAATTCAACAAACATTAAATCCACGACCTCGTATAGCAACGAATTCTAATGGTTTATAATTAAATTGATTTTATTTTTATGATAATTAAAATAAATGAAAATTGTTTTTTTTATATATTTTAGGAAATTTATCACAAATATCAACATCGAATAATGCAAATGATATTTTACATCAATTTGTTGTTGGAAATCCACCAACAAATTCAATGACATCATCATCATCATCAATGGCAACACCAGTAACGAATACGTCTTCAACCGGTGATCGATGTTAGTGTAATCTAATGAGAAAAATTTTGATTCTTTTTTTTTTTTTATACATAAAATTCTATTATTATTTTAGTATTACAACAAATACTTTTATCTAATAATGATGGAACAGCGAATAAAATATCTATACAAAATCGACAACCATCTTTACAACAATCAACACCATCGATTATGGTATATTAAAGGAGAATCTTTTTCCTTTTCTTCAAAAATAAATTCGTTGTTTTTTTTTTTATTTAAATCCTTTCGGAGAAAATTCTCGAATTATTATTATTTTTTTTTTTAATCAGATTTTATTCTATTAATGATCTTTATCAGAGATTAAGATTTTCTACCATTAATATATAATTTTTAAAGATAATTATACATAGAACTTTTAAAGTATAATAATAAACAATTAGAAAAAAATTTTGACTCGCTAAAAGCTGATAAATATCTGATTTGCTATAGAAAAATTCGATAAAATAATAAACTCTAATTGAAAGCATTGTTTATAACTTTGATAATGTTCTATTGACCATTTTATATATACAATTGTTTTTATCATAGCCACAACAAATTCGAACAACTAATACAACGAACAGTAATATTACAAACAGTGTAAATTCCCTTCGATCATCATTAACACCTCAACAACCATCACCTTTACCATCAATTACAGTAATGCCAATAACAGCTCAAGCTCAAACATCAAATGTTCAAGTTCAACCGTAAAATTTTTAGTTTTCTTTATTACAAAAAAAAAGAAAGTTGTTTTAATCATTTCTTAAAGATCTACTAATATCACTATTCAACAAAGTCCTTTAAATACTAATAATGGTCCATTTTCACAACCAATGATACAACCATCATCAATAATAATGAATAATTCAACACCATTATTTAATAATCATTCATCACCAATCAATCGTTCAGTACAATTATCAGGTTAATATTTTATGTTTTAATTTTTTTTTTAATTTAAGTTAAAATTTTGATATAATCAATTTATAAAAGTTTAATTTTGATCTTAATCAATTTATTTTTATTCATTTCAATATCAAATAATTCTTTAGTTAAACATTATTTTTTTATTTTTATTTGAATAAATTTGTAATCTATATTATTTTCATATAGTTGTGATGGTATCAATTATATTTATTTTGATTGTCACTTGTCCAATTAAATAATTATATCATAAAAAAGTGTTTTATAACTTTCGAAAATGAATTCATCAAACTAATGTGTTAATAGAACTGTAATAGATCTATATCAAACATTGACAATTGATATAAATTATCTGATTTCTAATGATTGAATTTAAAACAGTCTATCATCATATTTTACATTAACTCAGTTTACTAAATATCTCATTTCAAAATAATCTCTCCTTCGAAAAAAATAAAAATAAAGTAAATCCTTTAGTAATTTCCAGTTCATTTAAAAACAGTTATTAGATTAAGTTCTCGCGAAATATTGATCGATGAGCTTTCACATATACTGATGAATATATATATAAGCATCGAATATGTACATTAAACAGAAATAAATACTGTTCAAAACAAATCCTATCGATTAATTTTATGATTGCAATAGAAAATCAAGAAAAAGATTGATCGATTTTTTTGTTCTTATCTAACTTTTCTATATCTTAATGATATTAAAGAAAACAAAAAATCAATAACTAAATAATCTTATATATGTATATATTTCTATTCAGCTAGTGGTAGTATTTCAAGTCCAGACGAAGAAACTATTAATTTAATAAAATATCTTAAAGAAAATATTGTTAAAATCCAAGCATTATGTCAAAAATATGCAAATGAAGGTAATTCAAATAAATTTATAAAAAAAAAAACTTCTATTTATTTCTTTTTTGAAAACCAAAAAAAAAAAGGTCATCTAGATAAAGCTCGTAATGCTCAAGCTGTTCATCAACAAATGGTTCAATTTATCAATAATCCAACTTATGAAAGTTTAACAAATGCAAAACATATTCGCGATAATCTTGAACGAATTTCTGTAAAAATATTTTTTTTTTTAAAATTAATAATAAAAAATAAATTCTTTAGAGTCGATCACAACAATCAAATTCATTATTACCAAATACAACAATACCAAATAATTCAACACCTACACAAACAAATGATTTTCATCAATATGAAAAAGCATTTAATGAATATATTTCACGTGATCAAAGAAAACGACTTTATTTAAGTAAATTATTCGTTGAACCATTAAGTGATGTTATTAATGGTGTACCACATAAGTTAGTTTTTATTTATATTTGATTAAAACAAAAAAAAAACCTTTGTTTTCTTTTAAATTATTTTTTCTATATAGAAAAATTCGTCTTGATAATGATAATAGTTCAAATCAAATAAGAATAAAAACAGAAAATTTTTCTTCATCAAATCAATCATCATTATTATCTCATATTAATGATGAACTTATTTTATTACCAGCTAATATTTTTCTTATTGAATATTTACCAATATCACATACAATACAAAATAATGAATTAACTGATGAATATTTAAGTAAAAATGGTATTATTGTTCGATGTAAATTATTAGAACCATCAAATCCTCTTATACCATCATTACGATTACGTATTTCAACACGTTATCCTCAAGAACAACCAGAAATTTTATCATTAACAAAATCAATGCCACCAAAACTTGAATTTACAGGTAAATAAAAAGATTTTTTTTTCTCAACAACAGAACATTTAATAAAGACATTTATAAAATAAAATCAAATAGAGTATCTTCGAAGCTTATATTAATGCACAGAACCTTGATTGTAATCTTTTATCTTCATCATAAATCTAAAAAAGATGATAAACAACTTTTTCAAGGAAAGCTTATGCTAAATCTGATTTACATGTTGTCAATATAATCTTTAATGATCTTGACTTCTTCAGACGAAAGTACTTTATAATTCAAAATTTTTCTTTCATTTTTACTCTGATTGGTGTGTGTGGAACACTGTATGAATTAAATTGAAAGTGTCAACGCTAATATTACAAGTTAGGAATTGAGTTGATTGAGATCGAATTCGATTAAAATCTTCATTAGTGAATAAAAGAATTATAAATCATAAAACCATTTAAATAAATAAGGACGTGTGTTGTTGTTGTTGTTTTTTTTGAAGAAAGATTTTCAAATGATAAATCATTTGATTCAATTTGAATTCAAATGCAAATTTTTCTTATTCATCTTGCATTCAGACATTGGATTCAATGAATTGTCAGATACACATTATAAAACAGAGACATTGTTTCTTTTTTTATAAAATTTTAAGACAAATAATTACAATAGCAAATATAATGTAACATTCATAAAAATTTCTATAAGAATCCGTTCAAGTTATTAATGTTCAATCCATTAATTATTTTGTTTTTTGTTTTTTTGTCTGAAGCCTAATAATGAATAATGTTAATAAAACTTATTCAATTACATTTTTCTTTCAATAAATGAAAAGTTTAAAGTCAAATAAATTTATCAATATATAAATCATAAAAAGAAATTATTTGATTTTTATCTATTTTATAGATGGTCATCCATTTTTTGAACAAATTTCAACATTATTTATTTCTTATCTATTTAAATTACCTCCTCAACATACCATAACTGATATTCTCAATATTTGGGTAAATTTTTTATCAATATTCATATTATCTATTGAATTTAATTAAATATTTCTTTTAGCGTCAATCCGTCCAAGCTGCTATGTAAAAATTGATGATAATGTGTTGTGTGTTGATATGATCACATATATACTTGCTACAAGGCTCAATACAAAAAAAAAACGAAAGACTTTTTCGGAAGCACACCTGTGAATATATTTAGTTGTTTTTATCATTTCCTTGTCCCTTTTATTTTTTTTTCTTCCCCCCTCTCCCCTGTGGTAAAATATTTTTTTTTTCTGGTAAAGATTGATCGTTTATATTTAAAAATGTATGACAATGATGCTTGTTTTGCCCAGAGTGCACAATAAGTTGTGATTCATTTTGTTTTGTTTGTCTTTTCTTTTTTTTTTTTTTTTTTTTTTTTCTATGTCTGTCTTTCAAAATACAAGCGAGGCACTCGACATATATATATATATGATGTTTCCCTTTGATTTTGCTTCATTTTTATTCTATATCGTCTTAATTTCTTTTTTTTTTTCTGTTATTTTCAAGAATCTCTGAAGTTATCCATCACATATATACATATAATTATTGGTTTTGATTTCTACGTCTGTGCATTTTTATTTCTCATTTTGTTATGCTAGTGATTTTGGTTTTTTTTTATTATATACACAAAATAAGCGTGCAAGAAATGGGAAAGTATGAAATAAAACAGAAAAAAAAAGAATTCTAACAAGAAGCGTTTGTTTTTTTTTTGTCTAACTAATACATGGAATGTTCCTGAATAGAAAAAAAAACACAAATGACGATTGACCTGAATATATTGTTAGCTATTTTATTGTTTTTTTTTTTTGTTCTAGAGATCTAAGATAAATTAAGTGAGTTTAATTCGTCAGTAGGCGGATTAGTTGCTTCTGCATCTATTGTTGTTGTTGTTGTTGTTGTTGGTGGTGGTGGTGCTGTTTGTTCAAGCATTAGTGTTGGTGATGTTGTTTGTTCAAGCATTGGTGGTGGTGATGATGATGGTGGGATTGGATCAAGCATTGTTTTAAGTAAATCAATACGATCCATAATAGCTGTACATTTTTCACGTAAATAAACACGTGATTGTTCAGTACCTTCAGTAAACATTAATTCTTCAAGAAGAAGATCAACACATATACGATAGAGATGTAATGCAGCGGGATATTTTTTTTGTTCGTCATATGTTTGTGCTAAATATAATATTCAAAAGAAGAAGAAAAAAAAAAACAAATTTTCGTTTTCTTTTTACCTTCAGTTAACATTTGATGAGCTGCAGTTATTCGAATAAATTCATCATCTTCACCTTCGACTTCTTGTTGTTCTTGTTCATCTTGTTGTTGTCGTTCTGTTTGAACTTCAACTAATTGATTATCCTGAGAATCTTTTTCAATAACACTATTATTTTGATCATTAGTAGTATTTTGGATAGATTGTTCTTCATTAGTGGAATTATTTAATGAGACGGTAGACAACATTGCTGGATTATTTTCAGATGATGATGATGTGGTTTTTGAGTCAGTTGTCACCGTATCTGTTGAAGATTCATTATCCTTGTTAGTCATTATAAAATGTAGTTTGATAAGTAATTCATCAATAAATAATCAAATCAATGAAAGAAAGAATGAAAAATCTAGAATAAAGTTCATCACCTGTATATAATATGTATCGAGACATTTGTTCAACTTTCTTTTCTTTTTTTCTTTCCTTCTTTTTTCTTTTCTTTCTTTTTATATTCGTATATAATTGTACATTCACAGAAATACTCTCGGTATATTCTTTTTTTCTTTCTTTTTCGTTTGCGGTCGTAGTAATCGGCTTATTTAGAGAACGACTATAATGACAATATCAGACAATCATTTAATAGGAAGAAAGAAACAAGTACAAGTAGAAAAACTTTACTCTATTATTTTCTGTTCTCTTTCTTCAGATATTGATCAACTATCATAAATCAATATCAAACAAAATGGTTGATGATGATGAAGCACCATTGATTTATGGTGTAGAATTTCAAGTAAGAAAATAAAATATGATTTCGAAAATATTTTCTTTTTTTTTTTTTTTTTATAATAGGCTCGAGCATTATGTGCAGTTAGTGGTATACCAGATGATGATACAGTTCGTTTTCTAGTTGGTACTCAATCAATTAAATTTGAAAATCAAGTAAAGACAAATAAGATTTTCTTTGTCATACTTCATTTGTTTTTTTGTTTCAGGTTCATTTTCTCGAATATGATGAAGAATCAGGTATATTAGGAAAGTCAATCTATGCTCATCGAGCTGGAGAAATTTGGCGTATGGCTTCATCACCAAATGATCATCGTCATTTTTCAACGATATATCAAACTAGTAAAAACAAAAAAGATTAAGAAATTCTATTTTAGAATATTATTTTAAATAAAGTTTTTCTTTTTGTTTTTTAAGTTAAAGATTCAAATGTTGTTAGTAAATGTACAATATGGCAAATTCCAATAGATTCTACAAATGATGAATCAACTTCTTCAATAATTGATGAATCATCAAATCAACTTCATCAACCATTACGAAAAAGATTTGATTTAAATATTCCTAATTCAAATATAATTGAGTATGAAAGAGGAAAGAAAAAATAACTTGGAATAAATACGATATTTTATTTAGTGTTGAATGGGAAGCAAATGGTGAACGAATTGGAACAATAAGTGAAACAAATATTTATATATGGAATATCGAACAACATGATTCACCACAAATATTATCAACTGGTTCAATTGATTCAAAAAGTGGTGCACTTCATAAATTATCATGTTGTCGATGGAATCCACATATGAGTACTAATCAATTAACAACTACTCTTGGACCTCATATACGTGCTTGGGATTTACGATCAATGAAGTTAAACTTTGTTTTGTTTTTTTTTTAAAAAAAAATAATTTATTTGTTTTAGATGTTCATTTTCAATTGATAATGCTCATCCGCCATATGTTCGTGATATTGATTATAATCCTAATCGTCAATATCATTTTATGACATGTGGAGATGATTGTCGAGTAAAATTTTGGGATGTACGAAAACCTAATGAATGTTTAAAAATATTAACTGATCATTCTCATTGGTAAGACTTTTTTTTTTTTGCTTATTTTCTTAAGTAAAATATTTTGATTCACAAATATAAAGATTAGATCTTATATGATCAAATCTTAATAAATGGAATATATGATGATTTTTATTAAAATAGATGCAAAATAATTTTAATTAAATATCTTATGCTACCTTGTCTAATGTTCCTTAAAATTTTTCATTCTATTTAGAATCAAAATAACTATAACTATATAAGTTTAACTGATTGTCTTAAATGGAAGGAGGAGGATAAAGATTTTTGAAAAATTCGATCTATTTGATTAAATTTTTTTTTTTAGGGTATGGTCAGCACGATACAATCGTTTTCATGATCAACTTATAGTAACATCGAGTAGTGATACTCGTGTTATGCTATTTAATATAGCGAGTCTATCATCAGAACCGTATGGAAGTTTAAATGTATCTGATGATGCAAAGTAATATTTTATCATAAAACTAAAAAAAATTATATCCTTTTTTTTTTTGTCGGAATTTATTTATAGGGAAGAAATAGAAGAAACAGTAAATGAAGATCGTCTTGTACGTATATTTGATGAACATGAAGAATCAGTTTATACAGCTCAATGGGCATCAAATGATCCTTGGTTATTAGCATCTCTTAGTTATGATGGACGTCTTATACTTAATCGTGTACCAAAAAATGAAAAATTTCAAATTCTTCTTCGTTGTCCAACTTAAATAAAACAAAAAAAAAGAAAAAAGAAAAAGAAACGAAATGTTTTTAATACAGACAAATGACTTTTATTTTGAAAATGTTCATAAATAAGTAAATGACGAATTAATCAGTTTATGGAGACATTAATGATTGTAAAAATGATGATAAACTAGATTGTAAATATGATGCTGATGCTGATGATGCTAATGGTAAAAATGAATATGCTGTACGATTTGCTGATTGTAATGACTCATTGGAAAATAAATCATATGCATATTTTGTATATTCATGTAATTCTGGTCGACATGCAAGACTCTTTAAAAATAAAAGAATTTTATTTAGATTTTACTCTTAATTTATTTAGATTTGAATTTGTTTGTTTTTTTTCTTCAAATATTAAATATCAATGATAAAAGATAGAGAATTTTATTTTCCTATCATTAAAATTACAAATAACTTAATATATAACTCAATCAAATAGTTTATAATATCTTACTTCGACTATATCAATATGAAATAATCTAAAATTGATATTCAATAAGAAGTTAGTTAGCTCATCATGACAATAATTACAGTCGTGGAGACGGCAAAAAAAACACTACTAGCTGTAAATTGATATTTAGTAAGCGAAGTATTATGATCGTATCTTATTGTGCCATACACAGTTAATATCGATCCACAAATCGATTATCCGATCACCTACGATGGTAATTAGAAATATACGAGACTAACTTTAGTTCTAGTCTCAGTCATCAAGATCATGAAAAAGAGAAGCTATGGTGAATGGATTTAAGACTATGAGAAAAAAATTGTCTCATCGAGAACTGAAGATTGTAATTAAGATATTCTTTGCTTATAAATGGTATCAATGAAAACATAATTCAAGAGAGATGACCTACATAGTACTAGTCGTTGAGTAAATAAATGAAAATGAAGAATCTTTTAAATATAACAAAAAAAAGATTTCTCGTATTGTTTTCTCTAGATCGAACCGAGATTCAAAAAACCTAAAATTATCATGACGGGGATAAGATTCGATTTACTGAAGTCATAACCGAAGTTACTAAAAAAAAAAACCTTGATTTCGCACATCTCTCATCGTAATACTTCGCTTACCAAACGACGAAAAAATGAACTAAAACAATGGGACAAACTTCTTTTGCAAAAATGTATTCGAAATTTTTTTTTTTTGACATTTGACAAGCGTGAAATCTAATGCAAAGCTCTGACACTAATTATACGTTCGGCTATCAATGTATTATTATGACTTACACAACAATAAAATTGAAGGATGTATATTTAACTCCTATGAATTTTCATGTAAATTCTTTTAAAACTTTTATCTCAATAATATTGAACGTTTGACTTATTCTGCTATTCATTTATGATAGAAACTTGATTTTATTTTAATTCATTTTATAGAGTTATAAATTACTCAAAATCATGATGAGTTCTTAAGAACAAAACTTCTTATTTCATAACACTACAGTCAAAATTCATAAGAATTGTAAAATAATACAAGTCTTTTGTTTTTTTTCTAGAAATTAGTTTATTTTATTGATTCCTATTTGAAATTAATAAAATATATTTTATATTTAATAGTAGTTACAAATTCTTATGAAAAGAAAAAAAAAATTCGTTTCCTAAATCGAAGAAACAAAATTCTTTATCTTTTGAAATTGAATTTAATCTAAAATTTCTTTTGAAAAACAAAAAAAAAAAAAAAAAAACATCCGACCTGAAAATGAAGCATAAGTTGTTCATGATGGCTTGATAATTTTGTATAAATATTATTACTTATTGGAACTATTTTAGCAAATGGTAATTGTATCTCATGAATTATTGTTGAATCGTTTCTACAGAACAAATTGTCAAATACAAAACAAAAAAAAAAAATTTTTTTCAATGTATTATTACAAATTATTTTCTAATGAATTAACTGTTACTGGTGATGTTTTAGCCATTTCTCGAGCAAATTCATCATAAATATTTGAAAAACTTTGATCAATTATCTGAATTAATACACGTTGAAATGTTTCACTAGAAGAAAAAAAATTTTTCGTTAAATATTCTACAAAAATACAAAATAAAAAACCTTTCAATCATTTCAATACATTCAATTTCAAATTGTTGTTGAACATTAAAAACTGATGATGGTGAATGTGTTCGTTGTGTAATCAATGAACTAGCCTATTATTTTATTTATAAATATTCTTTTTAATACAAAAATATTCAAACTTACTGTTGTTATAACATTTGATAATGAATAAGCTGATGTTGTAGTTGTTGCTGGTTGTGTTGATCTTGATGGTAGTGAAATTGATCGAACATATTTAAGTAATGGATAATGATTATTAACTGATTGATGTCGTTTTTTTTCAATTTGATGACGAATTTCACTACAATACCATATTATATCATTGATATCAAGCATTTGTTGAAGTGGAATTCTAATTCGAAAAAAACAAAAAAAAAAGAATAAATTTGAAAATATAAATTTAAAATAAATATTTTACCTTGAAAGAATTGATTGAGTAGCTTTTCGAACATCATCAATTAAATTATTCATTCCTAAAAACAAAAAATGATTTCAAAAATTTATACAATTTTTTACTATTTATTGATTATTTCGAAGAAAGAAAAAAATGAACATTCTAGCAGTATTCAAGAACAATGAAATTGTCAGAATTTTAATAAACATTTATCTTTTATAAGTTCGACGTTTTGAAATTGAAGTTCTCATATTTTTCTAATCGATGTTCAAGATTGTTCTCTTTGCAGTAAATTAATCACAATATAAATATTTGGATATGAAGAATTTATATGTTTTTTTTTTTTCATTCAAGAACGTCGACCTTCCACCAAATGATGAATCGTGCGTAATATTATATTACGTTTTTGAAAATCTTTTTTCTTTGATAATCTATTGATTATCACAATGTTGATTTGATTTATTTTCTTTGAAAATAATCAATGAAAAAATAAATTCTAACCTGCATCTGTTGTATAACGAATAACATCGAGACAAGCTAATTGAATATCTCGTGAAAGTAATGAACTATGATCTTGAGTTGACTTTTTATATAAAATAAAGATTTTAATTTTAGATTTTTTTTTTTTATTTAAATTTTACTTCAGCATGTGATGATTTGCTTGTTGATGATATACCACCAGCTGTTGTTGTATGTTGTTCTCTTATTGATAATTGTTGTAATTGAGATTGAGAATAAAGTCGACCACTTAAAGCACTAACTACTAATTCAGTTAAAGCTAATACAAAACTTGAACTGTATGCAAAAGTAAATAAACGAGCAAAACCTAAATTTTTGAAATTTAATTTTTATCGAAAAAAAAAACAAAACATTTTTATACTTACATTCAATTCTTAATTGTTCCCATAATTCACGTTTTTCTGTTGAACTAGAAAACAAAAAATCAAAAGTTTCTATATAAATATATATATTTTTATTTGATAACAAACTCAGATATTGTTGATAATCGAGTAAGAATATTTTCACATTGAAATCTACGATTAATATTAAGTACAACTTGTGCAAATATATCAGTACCTAAAACAATAAATAAATATCCATCAGAAAAAATAAATATTTAATTTTTCTTTTCAACTAACTTGTTCTTAAACTTGTATCACGATTATGTTCATAATAAAGTTGTTTTTTCCATTCCATTAACATTTTATCTTGATCATTTAGCATTCTTGCTAATTTTCCTTGTAGAAAACGAAATGCTGCATAGCCACCTGAATATCACAAAAATAATATATATATATATAATATGTAAGAAAAAAAAGCTTAATGAATCTTAACAGAACGCTTACAAGAGGATCAAACACAACAGAAGCATTCGTCGAAATTTGATTTTTTTTTTAAAAATGTACATTCAAAAAGCCTTCATCCGAAACCATGAAATTCAAATTTTTTCGTTTTTTTATATTATTATTATTAGGCTTAAACAACTTTTCAAACATTACTCTTCACTATCAATAGAAAAGTAATGCATTGTTCCATAGATGTGTACTAGCATTATATTTCCACAAGCAAGAGAATTTTTTCATGCAATATACCAAAAAATAAAGCTTCAATAGATTAAATTTCATCTACTTACCGACGTTATTTAGTTCAAGACGAATGACAAAAGTCAGTATGTACCAGTTTTAATATCTGATTTTTAGATCCGTCATTTATTGAACCCAACAAATATGAAGTTGAGTTTTATGCACCTTTTGATTTTATACACAATATTTTAAAAATAAGTTTGCATTTAATGTAAAAAAAAAAAAAAGAAAGATTTATACTGTAAATAGTAAAGTGAACAGCCTAGAAGAAAACAACGTCTAGCACTTTTCGATGTCCTTCATTCATGAGAATTTTCATCTCGAAAAAAAATTCAGACTTCAACCTGCTGAGCGGGGTATAATATAGACAATACTCTTGAAAAAAATGAAGAGGATAGACAAATTTCAAAAATATCTTCTAGTCGAATAATGATCATAGTTCATTATTAATTGTAATTTAGTAATGTACTATAGACTGCTCGAGATCATATACTTCATCAGAAGGTTGTTCTTGATACAACTAAATTACAATATGTGACTGTAGTCAGCATTCTAATGCTTACCTTTCTGAATGAATATTATTCGATTACATGAAAAAACAAACGTTGTATTGCAAATTTCCGTATTTTCCTTGAATGTGTAGACAGACTAACGCCTTTTTTTTTCTTTTATTTGAGAGAACTGTTCATGTCATTCGATTCAGTTTGACATCTGAATTTTTTATTCAAGATGAAAATTTTCATGAATGAAGGACATTGAAGTGTCTGACGTCATTTCTTCTTGAGGTTGTTCACTTTACTATTTACAACATAAATCTTTTTTTTTTTTACATCAAATTCTTTCTTAACCGCTCAGTACAGAATCAAAAATTATACTACATATGAAAAAGATTAATTTGCCATTTGTTAAGTGCAATAAATAGTAATAGATATACTGTCAAAAAATCGGACCTTTTTCATTCGTCTTGAGACTTATAGATGATGTACATAAATTCTAAATAGTTCTTTCGATATATATTGCATGAAAAAATTCTTTTATAGAAGTATAATTCTAATCAATTCGATATTTTTCTACATTTATAAAAGAAAATTTACCTCCAGTAAGTAATGATATAATAAAAAGTTTGCGACGATGTCGCTTAATAAATTGCCACATTATTAAAAATCTGAAAAACACAACAAATAATAACTTTTATTTTTTCTTTTTTGTGGTTTTTTTAAAATGATTACTATCCCTTAAAATAAAATCAATAACAAAATCAAAAAAAAAAACAAAGAATTTTTTTTTATGTTAAAATTTCACCATAAAGAGAAAAACGTTGTTCAAAAGTTAAAGATGAACATGTTAATAGACTATAATTTCTCTTTAATATACTAGATAATTCTTCTTTATCTTGATTTAATAATAAATTTCCTAACCATCTCATTTGTTCTTGTGTCTAAAAGAAAAAAAAAAACTTTTGTTTGTTTGTTTGTTTTTCGATATTCTTTACCAATAAATTTTTTTCATTTTTATTCAATGATTTTTCATCTATAAATGATGATGTACAACAATCAAGTGAACCAATATCAATTGGATGTGCTTCTGTATTATAAACATAACCCGTATCAAGAAAACATGAACCTATTTATATAAATAATAATAATTTAAATAAAAATAAATATTTCAAAATCTACCTAAAGATGTTTGATGTTCTGTAGCATATTCTCCATTTGAATGTAAAAAATTATCTTCATCAAATATTAAATAAAGATATTTTATTGTTTCAGCAAGAAAAAATGATTCCATACGATTATCAAGATGATGATCTTTTACACTTTTTAACTAAAAAAAAAAATTTTTTATTTTTTCAATCAAAAATCAACAAAACAAAAAAAAAATTTCATTTACTGATGTATATCCACATGAAGTTTTACAACAAGATTCAATTGCATCAAATATATCAGCAGCCATAAATAAAAATGTATCATCATTAGTTGCTTTCGATAAATACATTATTGATTCAATATGTTCTAAAAAAAAAAAAAAAAAAACATCTTCGATCGAATAATTACAAAAAAGAATTTTTTTTTTTTCTACCTGGTCTTAATGGATAACCTTCTCTTCCTTGCGCACAATCATGTTGTGCAAGATTATAAAATTCTGGCATTGAACCATATTTTCTCCATATTGTATGATATGCATATAAAGTTTCACGTGCTCGATCAAGTTTACCAAGTAATGTCTAAATAAAAATAAAAATTATCTTACAAAATTCAAAATTTTTTCAATCATGATTATAAGAATAATGTATATAAATATTAGAAAAGTGCAGGATAGATTTAAGCTTAGAAAATTTTTCTCAGTTAACAAAATCTTATCCTACACATCTCCAATGAAAAATACAGATATATATATATATATTTGAATGTATCTCACCAACAAACCTGGATAAAAAGCATCCAGTGATGCAAATAATGGCATTGTTTTTCTACCTTGTTGATAATTTGCATAAACAAACCATCCTGTACCATCACTCATATATGCATCAATTGCTTTGATATATTCTAAAATTTTTGGAAATTAATAATAAAAAAAAACAAAATATTTAATTTTTATTTACCATTCATCATATATATTAATTCTGGTTGTCGAAATAAAATTGCACCTTTAACTAAATATTCAAAATAAGAATCAACACCAGAACCAATTGTACAATCATATGCTGTCCATTCACCTGTTTGAATATTTATATGATTTCCTACCTAAAAATATATAGAATATTGTAAATGTTTTGTTTTTTTTTTGTTTTTTTTCTTTTACAAGATTAATTGATGATCGTTTTGACCAAAGACCTTTTAAAGCTTTTAATGCAGCACGTTCATATTTAGGATCACCGGTAAGACGAGATAATGTTCCAAATTCAATTAAAAATGTTCCACCACCGGCAGTACATGTAATATTTGTTTCTCCAATTGGTACACCCCAAACTAAATTTACTGTACCATAAGGAATTCCTTCAAATTGAAAATATTTGTCAATAGAAAAAACAAAAGAATTAATTCAATTTACCTGTTTCAGTATCAAAAGCTACAGAAAAACGAACAAACAAACAAAATTACAATAGAATTACTAAATTTTATTTTCTTTACCTGGTAAAAGTTTATCGGCAAGACTAACAGCAAGATCAAGTAATGGTCCTGTACATGGCCATGTAGAATTAACAGAAACATTCATACGTTTAGCAAGAAGATGAGCAGAAAGAAGACCACCAATAACTAAATTAATTATATAAATTAGAAATATCAAAAAAACTTATTTTTTCACAAAATATAAGTCATTCATAAACCAACCAATAACTCAGTAGATGAGTTCCAGTCTAACTCGAATGTTGAAGTATACGAAGGGGGAGGGGGTAGAAATTCAAACTTCCTATTTGCAGACATCTGACCAATGCTCCGGTTCCTCTCATAGACTGTGACAGACGTCTTAGCAACGCCTCCTTACCCATCATAGATAGTGACAGACACCTTGGCAACGTCCTTTTTCATTAGTCTATGACTGCAAACTTAACCATAGAACTAAAGTCTTCTGTATGATTATTATGAAAGAGATGGAATGAAAGACAGCTGTCTTTGACCTCCACGTTTCAAACTCATTGTAACACATTACAAATAACATTCTTATCATAGACATATCAGTATGTTGAAGGTTATCAACCGCAAAATATGTTGCAGAATTCTTTGATTTACCATATATATACATATATAGATCCATTATTTTAACCTCGAACGGAACTCGCTAACAGCTTTTTCGATCTATAAAGCTTGTAGAATTAGTTGAATAACTGCCGATAGGATAACCTTAATCTAGACTATGACAAAGATATAATAAAGGACTTGTTGATGTCAACTTCAATAACAAAGAAAAGACAAAGAGCAACGAAATAAATGAAAGATGAAATGACCTCTATGTGTCATATTTAATAATCTGGCTTAACAATAAATATTAAGACGTTGACGGATCCTATATACAATATCATAACGATATGTTTATTAAATAAATTCGCTTCTGTAATATTATTTTCTTAGAAATCTAGGTAATTTTGACAAATTAAACAATGAATTACTCGATAAAATCTACATGAATAAATCAATTTGATTGAGCTATGAATTTTCAATTAGAAAAAAATACCCAATAAAATAATTCTTATTTCTTTAAATAATACCTCGAATATTTGTTTCAAATACACTAACATTAATATCACGTTCAATATCTAAATTTTGAATAAGTGTATAAACACGAGCAAATTCTGTATTATTTCCAAGTACAGCTAATGTATCAATTGCATCAACAAGTGACAATGAATAACTATATTAATAAAAATATTTTTTAAGCAAAAAATAAAATATTTATTTTATTTTACCTTCCCCAAGTATCATAACTAAAATTTAATCAAAATAAAAAAAGGAAAATCTTGTTTTTTTGAAAATAACAAATTATTTATTTCTTACCCATCACATGTTAATGGACGTAATTCATCATATGGATATGCATACTTTAAATATGAATCATATGCATGATAAAACATTTGTTTAACATGATTTCTAAATAAAAATTATATAAATATATATATATATTCAAAATACGAAAAAAAAAAACAATAAGAAAAATATTTACTTGTATTGTAAACGTTTTTGTGTTGAAAATTGTCTCTCATTAGAATAAACATGAGAAACAATAAATAAATATATTAAAATTAAAATAAATTCTTTATCACAGAACATATTTTAAACATGGTTTAAAAAAAAATGTTTATTCAAATTTGGTATTCATATCAATTACTAGTGTTGTTTTCTTTTTTCTTGTTTACCCATCAATTAACTTAGGTATATGTGTATATATATATGAGATCAATAGGAATTTATTTAAGACTTAATTTTTATTGGTTAATTATATACCAATAAAAATTTTTCATAAAAAAATATCTTATAGGTTTAAAATAAAATCCAATTATAAAATTGTTCCGTTTTGTTTTCTGTTTGGATTTGAATTTTAAGTATAGAAGAAGAGGACAAAAAAAAAAAAAAAGCTAAAAACATATTATTTATATACCATGGGAAATGATTTGTCATCATCATCAACAGCACGAACACCTATTTCACTTGATGATTCTGTTTGTTGGCACCTTTATAATGGAGTTAATGAACGATCAGAACCAATTTCAATTTTTATACCTAAACAAACATTTACTGTTGAATGTCGACGATCAATTCAAGTAAATTATTTGACAAATAATTTTAAAACTATTATTAAAAAAATAAAAATATGATTTTATTTAGTTTTTAAAAACTATTCGTCATCCAAATATAATTAAATTTTTTACTGATTTTAAAACATTTGTTGATCATGATAGTTTTATTGCTGATTGTGTACATCCATTAACAAATAAATTACATACAAATGATATTGATTCATCAGCTAAAATTTGTTTAGGTCTTTATCAATTATCTCAAGCTTTAGAATTTCTCCATGACAAAGTAAAAAACAAAAATTTCATTTCATTTCAATGATATTATTTATTTAAATAGGCATCTATTAGTCATAATAATATTTGTTTATTATCACTTTATATATCTCTAAATGGTATATGGAAATTAGGAAATTTTGAATGTGCATGTCGTTATGATAATCTTAATAGAAAATATTTAGCATCTTTAAAAATGATTCGATATGAAGAATGTATAACACCTGAAGAAAATGAAACGGTTTCAATAATATTGAATATTGATTTAGATGGATTCTTTTTGTTTTTGTTTTTTTTTTTTTTTTGATATCTTAATAGGATTCAACAGAATTCGATAGACAAGAAATTTATGCTATTGATGTATATGGATTTGGTACATTGATTCGTAATCTTATGACAATTGTCAATGTTGATGGTAAAAAAAAAAAATTTTATTTGTATATGAAAAAGAGATGAGAGTGACTCAAAAATAAAAAAAATCATTTTTGATATGTAATTTTGTAAACATAAAATAATTCTCTATTAAGAAATAAAATAGATCTTAATTTCAGAAAAATTTTGGAATATTTGAATTTTTTTTAATTATCAACATTGAAAATTTTAATATTACATATTTATATAATAAATATAAATATAAACTCATAGCTATGTCATACTTGTTAGATATCTTATTTTTCAATAGTCTGCATTCTATTTAATTATTTTCTTGTGTATTTGAAGAGAGGAATACATAAAAATGAAATTATTTATTTTTGATTTTAATTTGGAACTTAGAATTATGTTGGATATATTCTCAAGTGAAAATATTATTTAAAAGATGATTTTTGTTTTTGTTAATTAGATTCATTAAAAAATCTTTTAAATGATTTACAAATATCTCTTACTGAAGAAGATCCACAATCACGACCGACTTGGTCAATGCTTCTTAAAACACAATTCTTTCAGTAAAAGTTCTTTTGTTTTTTTTTTTTTTTTTTTTGAAAAACAAGAGACTTATAATAAAAATATCTATTGTTTTTTTTTGTTTATTAGAATTGATTATATTAAAACAATTGAACTTCTTGATCGTCTACCGACTGTTGATGAATCCGATCTTTCCAATGTAGTCGAGTTTGTATTTTATTTAATTTTTATTTTCTAGTAACGGGTGACCCATAAATAATTATACTGTTAGTATTTTCGAAATTTCTACTCTATTATCGCTTTGACTAAAATACATTTTTTATCAAAAGATAGCGCTTGAAATTCTCTACAAAACCATATATAACTAGATCCTAAAACTGTTTTAGATATATTTGAAAAAAGATGAAAAATAAAGACATACAAAAAGCTGAAAAAAATAACGGGATAGACGTAATGAAAGGTCGCGCTTTGCATATAATGTTTTCATTACTTCATCCTATTAAAAAATAAAATATACCAAAAGATGCAGCGTGAAAAGCTCTACAATTTACAAGGAACAAATTATAAAAAGAGAAAATAAAAAAACGAACTCATCTTGTACCAAAAAACAATATCATTTTCGTACGGTCGAAATTTGATCGCTCAAAACTTTGTCCGTTTTGAAAACAAAAAATGCAACTATTAAATAGGTGACCTTATGTAAATTGTAGAGCTTTTCACACTGCACCTTTTGGTATATTTTGTTTTTCTAATAGGACAAGGTAAGTAATGAAAAAATGGGATGCAAAGTGTGGCCATTCATTATGTTCATCCCGTTATTTTAGTTTTGTAGAGAATTTCAAGCGCTATCTTTTGATAAAAAAAGTGTTTTAGTCAAAGCAATAATAGAGTAGAAATTTCGAAAATACTAACAGTATAATTATTTATGGGCCATCCGTTATTTTAATTTTTTTTTTTTTTTTTTTGTTGAAGTTCTCTATCAACATATCTCGATAATCTTGATACAGAATATTTTAATGAATTATTAATTCGTCGTTTATGTCTTCCATTTATGTTTTTATGTTCATCAACAAGATTAAATATCATTCCAAGAATAATAGTTCCTAAAAATGATGATGATAATGATAATAATAATAATAATTCATGGATTACAATTGACAAATATCGTATATATGTTATACCACATATAATTGATTTATTTTCTTATCATGTAACATGTATACGAGAAACATTACTTGAATATTATAATTCATATTGGGAATTAATTGATAGAACAATTTTAATGAATATTATTCTTCCACAAGTAAAAAGCAAAATTATTTTAAATATTAAGATAAAAATTTATTTTTGTACATTGATGTTTTTTTTTTCTTTTGTAGCTTCTTTATGGACTTAAAGATTCAAATAATACAATATGTATGTTAACATTAATTGCATTAGCTTCAATGGTACCAGTTTTAGGTGCTGATGTAGTTGTTGGTGGACAACGAAAACAAATATTTACTGATAAAATAAAAAAAGAAGTTTGTATTTATTTTATATTAATTTAAATTTTAATTAATATTATTTTTTTTATTTTAAATATTAGAATGTTTTATTATCAAAAACAGCAAAAATTATATCAAGAACAAATTCTCCATTATCAACATCACCATCACTTCCACAAAAACCAAGAAAACCTAGTCCAGTTTCAACAAATAAAACAAAGTAAATTAAAAATTTTTTTTCTTGATTTCTAATAATATTTTGTATATTTTCTAGACCACTTCGATTAAAAACAAAATCAATCACTACAGAACCATCTCAACCACTTACCATTTCTTCAGAGTATACGAATGGAGATCATTTATCATCAGATAATATTCTTGAAGAACCACAAACAACTATTATTCAAAATGGACTTTCTAATCAATATATTCAAGATGATGATATTGATAATGATGATGGTCAATGGTCAGATTGGGAACATAAATCAGATCCACCAGAATCATTTGTATTACCTGAAAAATTAACATTATCTTCATCAATATCTGAACAATCATTAAAACCTACTAAATCTTTGAAACTTATGAGTCCTACGAAATCAAAATGGGATCCAAATGCACCATTAGGTAGTGAATATGAATTACCATCTGTTGTATTAACAAATAAGAAATCAACAAAAATCGAAACACTAGAAAAACAAGATACAGAAGATTTTTTTAAAGATATGACACCTAAAGTTGAAACAGTTGAATTAATGAGACAACTTGAAACTATGTTTAATGTTAATACAGATCAATCAAATGAACAAATCAAAACAACATCATTTTCTAATAAATTTGGTATTATAGTACAAGATCAAGGTGAAAATCAAGAAATAGAAAGTGGAAATAATAATTGGGATGAATAAATGACTTGTTTTTCTTTATAATTGATGTTTTATATTCTTTTTGTTTTTTATATAAACACAGTGATATAAATGAAATCGTATTTCTTCAACCTGGTGGTTGCATTTTCAACTATTTTCTTGGGCTTTTTTTTTTTAATGTATATGTCAAAATAAATAGAAAAAAAAAAAGCTTTCATCATCAATAGAAGTTTTCGTTTTATGATTAATTGTCTTTATATTTAATTATTGTAAACAATTATTTATTATGTCTAACACAACTGTTACAAATAAATTATTGATGAAATTCCATGATTTTTTTTGTTTTTTTGATTCATATAAATTGATGAAGAATCTCTTTGGTCTTCAACAGATATTTTATCAGATCATCATCATTGTGAATAAATTATATGAAGAAAAAAAAGTGTATACTATACTAGATTGATATTACTCTTATAAGACATATGAGATAGATGTTCATCAGATACAAGGTGTTCAATAAGAAATGATTTATTTTTAGTTTTAGCTTAAAACGAAAACGTATCAGCAAGTTGATCTCTTTAATAATGAACAATTATTTCAAGGATAAGATTTAAAAATAACAGAATAATTTGTCAAATTAAAATCAATGTAGTCTTTCAGTAATTATTTGATTTTGTTTTGTTAAATTAGTTATATTACCATTCCATAATTAGAATGTAAGAATAAACTTTTTAACTGTTAAATATTCATCATCTATCTGTTTAATATCTACTAATATTTGTAATAAATGATGAGTAAACTTAACATGTTTGAGTTTCATTTGATATATTGATTACATAAAAAGTTCATATAATAAATAAATATTAAATAATTATCAAACACGCAACATTTGTTCAATAGATTGAATTATTTGATAGATATTGACAATATCATTCTTTCAAAGAAACAAAAATACATTCTATCATTTATTAAAAAATCATTTGAGAATTGAATGTTACTATTTGACTCTCTAAAAAGGATAGATGTTAAAGTTTTATACATAATACAAATAATGAAAAAAGCTCAATCAATACAATTAATCATTAACGAGAAGCATACAAATATAATCTTGTTATCAACAACAAAGCAACTTTTCTTAGTAGAAATTCAGTAAACAAAAAGAACATGTCAATAATTGAACATGGAATTATAACGATAGTCTTCTCAATAATAAATATGAATATCTTTTGCCAACAGTCTGATCAAATATTAAAGAACTCTTCACGAACATTCCTTAATATGTCATCATATTACTATTTAATATCATGTTTAAACCTGATGAATTAATTTAATTATCTAATATGAAATTAATCTGAGTAAATCAACACCGACGTATTTTATTTTTCAATAATATATATATATATATGAACACATATGAAATTCTATTCTCTAAAAATACATTATTATATTCATGTCTTTTTTTTTTTGTCATGTTTTCGATACTTAAAATTTCACTTGTTGATCAGATATAGATGAAAGCCATGCTTGTTTAATTAATTGACAAGTACTTTCTGCAAAGACAACTTCAGGAGTATTTGTATTTGTACTTGAACAACGATAAAAATTTGATGGATATTTCTTTTCTATGTTTGATGAATGACAACATTCAATTAAACAATTACGTTTATCAAAATGACATATACGTGTATCATGTAGTGATGATGAAGGACGATGAATCTTTGATAATATATTATCTTTCATTGGATTTTGAGTTGTTTTTAATGAAATTGTATTTGAATTTGAACTTGTAATTGATGCAATAGTTGGACGATAAGATGAATGAGAATAGATATCAGTTGTTAGTGGTGAAATTGATGAATCAATAAGAGGATCTATAAATACAAAACGAAAAAAGAAAATTTATATAATTCCTTTTTTTTTTGAATAGTCTTACTGCAATATTCAGATGTTTCATTATTAATACAAATGGGAAATGAAGAAGTTACTTCTTTCAATTTTGGAATGTCGTTTGAAGATGAAAATGATGATAACATAAGAGGCAATATTTGTCCATCTTTTACAGAAAAACAATAGAGCGGATAAACAGTTGAATGTTGTTCATTATGATATGCTTGAGTTTGAGTAGATTTCGATGAATGAAGAATGATCGATTGTGTAATATTTAAATTAGAACTACTGGTTGCAGTAGTTACCATTACTTTAGTATTGGTTTGAGAATGTAAAACTAAATTACTGTTACTAGATTTTAATGTTGATTGAATACTATGAAGAATAGATATATGAAAACAAAGATATATTAATTACTTGTACAAAATAAATATACGTGTTTATGTATGGATCAATATTTTTCAATTGACAAGTAGAACATGTTATTGTTGATATAGTTGTATCATCAATTGTTGGATGATATATTTGTTCGTCATATTTCGATTTTCTTTCATCATAAATTAAAAAGATTTTTTTGATAAATTCATAGAACCAATCGATAAATGATGTTGTATTTGAATAATATTTTTGATTATTAAATCGTTTTCTTTTGATTATCTTATTCAAACATGATTTTTGTTGTCTATCGTGTTTAATTCTTGAAGAAGGAATACAAATTGTTGTTGATGGACCATCACCTGATTCTACTAACCATTTTCGAATGGTAATCAAAGATTTTTGACTTTTACATCGATGATTATTCATGTATATATATCAATTTTATATGAGAAAAAAAAATTTTTTTATGAAATTATTATTGAGAGATAAAAGTAAATTAGAGCGGGACTTGAAATAAAAAGGAGCGTTTATAATTATATATTTTAAATAAAAGATTATTTTAAAATTTTTATTTTATCTTGAAAGTTTCAGATAAAAAAAGAATGAGAAGAAAATATTTTAAAACTGTTAATCAATGCTAATATTAACTAAAAAACAAAAAAGATAGTTCAGTTGTTATCTATATAAAGAATATTTTTATTCTTAATTACAAATGAAAATGTATGAGTAAACAACCTATGTTACAAAAACCGAATCACTTTTAGTGATACATCGTGGTTTACTGGCAATAATCACCGGTTAACCGGAGAAAACAACCGGTTTTTTCCCTATTTTCAGTATATGGATCATATCATCTTTTTCTTTACTACTTGTCGATAAGTTTATTGACTGATTGGTATGATCGCTAAATGTGTTCTATTGACAGTAAACTGGTAAGCATCTTCGTCGTTCTATCATTTTTGAATTATATCATTGTTGGATATATATCTGATATTTTCATATACGCTAAACTACGAAGTAATTTTCTACCTATCACTGTTATTAAAATATATCATCAATGAATATAATAATATCATTGTTCTCTTCATATCGCAATAATTCTAAAGAGAGATTCAGAAAAATAATTTAATTAGAACGAGATCGACTCGACTATTACACTTTACAATAACAATCATGGCTTGGTTTTTTTAGGTTAACTAAACTAGTGACATCTAATGTTTCAATTTACTAGATTAATCAAATTGGTTTTTTTTTTCATTTCATTTAATGTTTGTATTAGAATCTATCGTACAATAAAATCATAGAAATTGTTTTATTAGTTGGCTGTTCACAATTCGATTGTCTGTCTACCTACTTGAATATGTTGATTTGTGTACTTCCAGGACGTTTATAGCGCATTGGATAGTGATATTAACGAGTCACTATAACTTTTTTTTTTTGCATTGTCAAGCATTACGTGCATTTTCTTTTCCAACATAAGTTTTAGATTCGCATTCTAAACCAATAGTCCATATAACAATGGCTGGAACTAATAAAGAAAAGTAAGTGTTGTTTGTTTGTTTTTTTCATTTATTGTATAAAATTATATTGTAGGGCTGATATTGGTCTTATTGGTTTGGCTGTTATGGGTCAAAATCTTATTTTAAATATGAATGATCATAATTTTACAGTAAATTATTTCTTTGTATTTATTTAATTGAATAAAAAGTTATTTGATATTATATTAGGTTGCTTGTTTCAATCGAACTGTATCAAAAGTTGATCATTTTTTAAATAATGAAGCTAAAGGAACAAAAATTATTGGTGCACATTCTATGGAAGAACTCGTTCAATTACTTAAAAAACCTCGTCGGGTTATGCTCTTAGTTCAAGCTGGTCAAGCCGTTGATGATTTTATTCAAAAATTAGTAAATGAAATTTATCTAGATTTTTTTTTTATCCTAATTTTCTATTTAATAGACTTCATTACTTGAAAAAGGTGATATTATTATTGATGGTGGAAACTCACTATATAAAGATTCAATAGTATGAAAAGACAAAATAATATTTATTTGTTAGAAATTCAATTTCTACTTTTTTTTTTAAGCGACGAGCTGAAGAACTGGAAAGCAAAGGTTTTCTTTACATTGGTACTGGTGTTTCAGGTGGTGAAGATGGAGCTCGTTATGGTCCATCATTAATGCCTGGGGGCAGTGAAAAAGCATGGTAAGAGAATTACAAATAATAATATGTAATGCAAATATTTGAAAAAAATGCTGAAAATTATTTTTTCAGTCACAGAATATATGCGATAAACTTTAAAAAAATAAGAGAAATTCATTTTTTATAAAAAGTTAATAGTGTACGAATTAATGCTTTCAGATTAGCTTACAAAAAGTTTTTCAATACATTAGAAAAAATCCTTTTTTTCTCTTATAAAGCCTTTTATATCATTCTGGCTGTAGCAGTCCTAAAAGGACGTTATATTAGTTACATAGTTGGGCAAGAGAGACAAGAGAGAGAGAGAGCGACAAAAAAAAACGAGAATAAATAAGAAAGGAAGAAAAGAAAGAACGAGCAAAAATTGCTTAGAAGCCTTCAGCAAACTTTGTAAAGCATCTAAAATGTTTTACATCGAGCATTAAAATTGAATCGATCATGCCGCGAGGAATGATATCCTCGTTGTAGCTAAACTAAGCATATTGATGTGTGGAACGAAACCTTTTGATCTGTGCAGACAACGAAATCATATTCTACTTTCCTGTCATAAGCACCAGTGGATGCTCACACATAGTCGAGTGGCCACTTATCATAGACATAAACGAAAAAGAAATCCTCCCAGGAAAGGCAGTAATATACATGTTTTAGCGAAGTGTAGTAAAAGTGTTTAAGGCTCAACTATTGACAAATAGTGGACAGAGGATAAAGGGTTAGTAATCAAGTGCAAAAAGGAAGCATCAATGCAGAGAATAGACCATATAGAAGTGCCAATGAGGACGCTCTGTCATATCTAATCGAGTTTACTAATGCTGGCTGCTGATGAATTCTCAAACAGATTCGACTGATGATATTACCTTAGCCTAGTTTTGATAGTTTTTGAATGCAAAAATCTATTCGATTATATGGTTCCCGCATTGAAGAGTTGGCAGTATCAGATTTGAATAGTTGATGGCAAAAACAGATGACCTTGCTTGAATTTTAGTATAGTTACTCGACTAAACTACGAATACAGAATCAAATTCAAAACAGTCGAAGAATTCATGAAATCTTCACTCTAAGTCAACACATTGACCAGTGAAACGTATTTCCATTTGCTCTGCTATGACAGCGACTAAATCGTCGGCAAAGAAAAAAAGGCATATCCATGAGCAGAAAGTGGCCCATATCATTGTAGTAAGTGATGAAGAAAGTAAGGGTAAGAATCAAACTTTGCAGACTATCATGATGAATAAAGAACCACCTCGATCGTTTACCTTATATCTCAATCACTTCGAATCTATCGTGCAGCCACACACTACGAAGTACCCATTCGAATTAGCTTTTCTAAGCATCCTTCAAACCATAGATGATCAGATTTCCTCGACAAGGAGAGGATTTCGTGACTGCAGCCTATGGCCGGCACGAAAATCGGATTGATTGTTAGGCAGGATGCCTCTATCTTCCAGAACTTGAAGGAATCAATCAAGAAAAAGCTTTTCTTGTACCTTGAGAAGTGAATCATGGAGAGAAATTAATCTTGTTTGATCAGGTGTCTATACGGCGTCTTTTTTTTACTAGAAGTACCATAAGAACGTCCTTGAACTTGTTTGGTGGAGAACTAATAGTAAATGAGTGATTTTATAGATGGTTGAGTAGGTGCCAGTAGTTTCGAGGCATCTGTACGAGTAGAAATGGAGAGAGTCCGTAAAAGTTTCACAATCGTTTTTTCTTCCTCATCGCTAAGACTTTCAACACTTCAAAGTAGGTGACCATAAGGATCGAATCATTAGTATTATCTCAAACAAGAGAAAGTGCATCAATATACAGATGCGAGCGAACAACTAGAGAGGCTTTAAATAGTTGTTCATAGTGATTAGTCATCTTCTGAGGATCTTTCACTATCACCGCATGCGAGAAAAAAATCTTTTGACTCGTACTATTCCATGTGTTCGGTGTAAAGTTTAAATAGTATAAAATTTCGAAAATTACATATTCAGAAAAAACATAAATTGCGAAGATGAAGAAAATAAAAGTCAAACATTTGCATTATATATTAAATTTTCCTAAAGATAATTATTATCTATAACTTAATTATAGGGAACATGTAAAACCAATATTTCAAACAATAGCTGCTAAAGCCGATGGTCAACCATGTTGTGATTGGGTAGATTAATTTTAATTTAAATTATTTTCATATTATTAATAATTTTATTTTTCAAAAATAAAAGGTTGGTCCATCAGGTTCAGGTCATTTTGTTAAAATGGTTCATAATGGTATTGAATATGGTGATATGCAACTTATTTGTGAAATTTACCATATTATGAGAGATGTTTTGAAAATGTCTAATGATGAAATTGCTGGAGTAAAATATTCTTTTTTTTTTTTTTTTATTACTTATTTTATTGTTTTATAAAAATTTTCTTTTACTTTAGACATTCGAAGAATGGAATAAAGGAACATTAGATTCATTTTTAATTCAAATAACAGCTGAAATTTTACGATATAAAGAGAATGGTAAACATGTTTTAGATTTAATTCGAGATTCAGCCGGACAGGTTATTTCATTCTTTGAATTATTACCTTTTTTTTTTTTTATAATAAAATTTATTATTTAGAAAGGAACTGGCAAATGGACAGGTATTGCTGCACTTGAATATGGTGTACCTGTAACATTGATAGGTAAGATAATCTATTTATTTAAAGAAGAAAATTAAAAAAGAATATTTTACTTTTTTTTTTGTAAAAGGTGAATCAGTTTTTGCTCGATGTTTATCATCATTACTTGATGAACGTCAACGTGCATCATCACAATTAAAAGGACCTAGAGTACAAGATTTTGATGGTGATAGAAAAGAATTTATTGAGTATCTTGGTCAAGCATTATATGCATCAAAAATAATATCATATGCTCAAGGTTTTATGCTTATGCGTGAAGCAGCTAAACAACATTCATGGAAATTAAATTATGGTTCAATTGCACTTATGTGGCGTGGTGGTTGCATTATTCGAAGGTATATTGTTTTGTTTTGTTTTTTCTCTTCAATCATATATTTTATTTTTATTAAAGTGTATTTTTGGGAAATATAAAAGCAGCATATGACAAAAATGAATCATTAGAAAATTTACTTCTGGATAATTTTTTTATGGATGCTATTAATAAATGTCAACATGGTTGGCGAAAAGTTATTGCAACAGCAAGTGTTTATGGTGTACCAATACCTTGTCTTAGCACTGGTAAAATTCTTTTTGTTCTTTGATGATTTATATATTTGACTTTAAATTTATTTTAAGCATTGGCTTTTTATGATGGTTATCGTTCAAAACGTTTACCAGCCAATCTTGTACAAGTTAGTTGAACTTTTTTGTTTTTCTAGATTTAGGTTTTTTTTTAAATTTTGAGACAAAAAAGAAAAAGGAAAAGAAATTCGAAGGAAGAATAAAAAAAAAAGCATCACACGAATCATTTTTTTAGGAAACAAAAAAACAGTATGATAATGTACAAGCAAAATTATAAAAAAAAAATTGATTGATGTAGATTAATAATGGATTTGAATGTGATTTTATTTTTGAATTATTTCTAGGCTCAACGTGATTATTTTGGTGCACATACATATGAATTACTTGAAAAACCTGGTGACTGGGTTCATACAAATTGGACGGGTCACGGTGGAAATGTTACAGCATCAACATATCAACATTAGTTTTCTTTTTTCTTTTTCTTTCATTTTTAATTTTCTTCAAATTAGTTTTAGTCAAAAAGGTTATTGTGCTTTTTCTTTTGTTTTAGTATCGATTTTTCTTTTTATTTATGTTATCCTGCTTTTCATGTAACCACGAAAAAAAAAAAGAAGATGTCCGTAGTTATGATTATTCTATGCATACAATAAAACTTAACAATGATTATGAATCAAAAAAGAAAAATAGGTTTTTTTTTAAAATGTATTGGATTAATTCATTCAAGATAGATTTACTGTTTGATTGTAACTTATCAAACAATTTGTTCATTTGATTTTTATTAGTTCGCAAGGAGTTTAGTTACTATTTTAATATTTAAATAAAATAAAGATGTTTAAATCATCATAAAAAACATGAGCAAATCAATTATGAATTGATTCAGAATCACCATGTATATATACGTGACCTATCTCTAAAGGATTCATATAATATGACTTCAACATATTGAAGAGTTAGTTAATATCGAAATTATATGAAAGAGATTTATGTGAAGATTGTATTGAACAAAAATTTGAATAAAATCCTATGGGTTTTTTTATTCTTATATATTTCAACATGAATGTTTCTTTAGTAATGTTTACCATACATGATCAGAATACCTAATAATCAAAATTATAGTCTAATATATTCAAGGGTTGCAACGGCATATATCTTAAAATCAGAAATTATAATTATTTTATTTTATCCTGCGTTTCACTCCATTCATGAAACTATCATATTATAGATATTTACTTTTTTTTAAATGTTCCTCTTCAATTAGAGATTTTCAAATGCTAAAAATCCTAGTTTATTGTTTAAAATGAGGGTACGATAAATTTTAATTTCCAGGAAACTGAAATTTTTCCATATCATTATATGATAGATAATAGAAGCTAAAGAATACTGCTACAAAAGTCTACGTTAAATATTGATAATACATAGTAGAAATTCATTTTTGCACATACAATTCTAGGAATATAATTACACGTGTGGGATTCATATAGATCAGGAAATTTATTTCAATATTTGAATGTGTCTAGAAATGATATCTTTAAATCTGGCCCAGCTCCAGTCGAAACTGCACACATCACTTCTACATTCTTTTTATATTAAAATCAATTTTTTGTGCTTATTTCTCAAGAACATAGAATCAAATTTCGATGAAGTTTTTCTTATAGTCATTTCATTTGAATTTTTTAGAAATAAGAATATACTATTTCATGAAAGAACATATTATAATCATGCAGATATAGTGTTATAGGAATGGATCATGAAATATTAAAAAAAGAATCAGAATTTTCAGTCAAAAACAGGAAAGTAGTACCGCTGGAAGACCTGTACATTAAAGCAGTGATTATTATAAACTTGTATCCTATATTTTAATATCATGTTAAGAATATGAATATCTGATGAAAATTTTTCGTAGCAAATCTTTTTATTCGAAATAATTCAAGAGTTTTAAAATGAAATTTATTCTTGTAGAATGACAATAAAAGATATTTTCTTTTGACGTGCGTACAATATCCAACAATCATTCAACTCTTTTATTGTAATATATGAATAAGCACATAGAAAAGTATGTTTTCAAGTATAAAGATGGAATTTCCAAGAAGAGCATCATTATAATCAAAGAAAGCATTTGTATTTTATGAGCATTTTTTTAATTGAATCTTCGTCTAGACAAACATTTTCATTGGGATAAATTATTCCTTTCTTGAATTACGGCTGCATCTGAGTCAATAAAACGATAAAAATTGCATATATAATGTCGAGTAAGTCGTAAAACGATAAAAATTGCATATAGAATGTCTAGTAAGTCATAAAACAGCCACACTAAAACTTGAAATCTCTATTATAGCTCGATCAAACGGGCTCATTTTTTTACCAAGAATAGAGGCATATTCACACTCCAAATTCATATGGACAAGGTCAGTGAGAACCTTTGTTAAATACCACTATTGAATTCAACAAGAAAATTTTACTTGTTCACAGATAGGAAAAGAAAACAATATGCTCATCATAGGTTCTCACTAATCTCGCCCATACGGATTTGGAGTGTGAACATGTCTCTATCTTTGGTAAGAAAATCAACTCGTTTGCTCGAGCCGTAATGGAGATATTCAATTTTTAGTGTGTCTGTTTCATGACTTACTGGACACCCTAAAAACTGAAAGCTCTATTTTGTAACGCACTCACTTTAGGTCAATAGTACCAAACTTGAAAGTTGAATTCAATATTTGAATTGTAGCTCAAGTATTCAATTATTGGACTCTTCAATTCAACTGTTTAACTTTTCTAATTTCGTGACATACTCATTTAGATCGATACTCATGTGCGCGTTTCCGTGACACTCTCAGCCAGAGAGATGCCCTACGTATGTATGTTTCCATGATTGAGAAAGATTATCTGCTTGAGTCTTTCTGTGGCACTTTCATGGATAGAAAAGATCCGTGTCTTGAACGCACAAGTCAAATACTTGAATAGTTGAATATACGAAATTCAACCTTTCAAATTTTAACTATTCAACTTTCAAGTTTGACACATATATTATCACTATGGTTGACCGTTAGGTGCAGAAGTCGTTGAGTTTCGATTCCATTCAAGATAACATATGAAGTATTTATATTAAATGTCTTAGAAAAAAAAAAGAAATTGACATGTCTACGTATAATATTTATATATTAAATAATGTAGAAAAGAAAAATATCCTAAGATTATTCATATATTTGATTCAAGTAACATGTATCAGAAACTAATCTCTATCGATTTAATATGTTTTTGTTATTTTTTGAAAAAGTTAAAAAAATAAGGAAATTTTTAATGCACATACATATATTTACAGATATGCAAAATCATTGTAATTTTTCAATTTTAGTTTGATTAAATAATTTTTATAATAAATTAAACCCCCCCCCCCCCC